>JARFJB010001962.1:0-375000 GCA_036346205.1 Vesta saturnalis | reverse complement strand
TTAAAGAAACTTACATTATTCTAAGTTTTTGTCAAGTGTTGCCATCATCACTGCGGATTTCAGTTGATCTGTACTACGCAATGAAAATCCTAAGGGCTTGCTGAGAAATTGTCGTTAGCCAGCACCATAGCCACCCGGTCCGCTGGATTAAACCCTGCACAATTTTGTCAGCAATTCATCTAACGAGTCCTGCAAACAAAAATTTTAGTAAACATATCGTAGTACAAAAGGAATGTATTACTGCTTACATTAAGCCATGTAATTGGTGCTTTATTAGATTTAAACACAACCCTCTTTGCTGTGATCTTAAACTTCTTAATGTACCTCTCTCCCGTAAACGCCGTTTTAAAATATTAATTATCCTCAGCGGGTATTGCGGCACCACCACCATATATGGCATCTGTGCTCCATGTGTATCCTGTAATTAAAAATACAGATTAAGATCCGAAAAATATAAGTATCATCTTTACTTAACTTCAAAAACGTATTGTTTTTACCTACGACTTCACGTGTAAACGACGGTTGAATATGGACAGCACAAACAGCATCGACGGCTGTAGATGTTGACGATCTTTAAAACAATACATCGATTACTATCTTAAAATCACACTAATATTTAATATGCGTACAGCAAACAATACAGTTCTACAGCATCCAGCGTTTTTAAATTGTTGTACTCCACCACTACATCCACCACTACTAACATGATCTTCTACCTTAGCTAATATCTAGAATGATAAAGAAATATTAACAACAAATATTAAAAGCTGAAATGTTACTTACCACAGCCATTAATTCGGACTGCATTTTTTTACGGAATCGCTTAACCTCTGGAAACACCCCATGGGTATGGTTTCACCACCAACTATACGATCAACAATGTGATACTACATTTGTACAATCTAATCTTCGGACGTCAATCCACCCTCGAAAATATTGAAGTGATGAAATTGTTGAGCTTGTCATTATAGCACAATTTTTAACATACGACGTACGAACTGTAAATTAAATTAGAGCGTGATTAATCGGCTTTTATAGGCGCAATCTAATCACCTTGGATTTTTACGTGAAGAGGTTTAAACAGGAAAAAATAAGTTACGTAAACAAGGTCAACACCACAACTACATTTTCAAGGTCCTTTCACCTTTCACGTAATTTCCTAATTAAGCGACTTTCTAAAAAGTTTTAGAGGTTTTTTGTAGATAACGCGATATTATCAATTGTAAATTAAAGCAGGGCAGCATTTTAAAATTGAATTTTAAAATTTTATTTCTATATTCAAGATTTTGATCAACGCTGTGTCCAAATCAATATCTTAAACTTTCAGCAAGTGTTTGCATCTAGAGGATATTGAAGCAATACTTAGACATTGACAGCTAGAAACAAAATACTAAAAGTTTTGCTATGCGTATATTTCTCGGAACAGAGCTTATAATATCTTTAACAAGTGGCATCCGTCTTAACCTTTAAAATATTCAGATAGAGTAATCTGCTCATTCTCATTTTACACGTTTTATTTAACATGCTTCTTACCAGTGTTTGCGTTCAATCAGAAACCTTAAAGTGTTTTACTACAGGTTGGTTTTCGTAAGCTGTAATCTGAATCAAAACTGTAAGACATTGACAGCTAAAACAAGCAGAGTAAAGGTTTAATAACCTTTAACGCATTCAGATAGAGTAACCTGATTATTCTCATATTATACGTTTTAACATGGTTCTTTTCAGTATTTGGATTCAAACAATCAAAAATCTTAAATTGTTTTACTGGTTGGTTTTTGTAAGCTGTAATCTGAATCAAAACAGTATTTTTGAATTGAAGGTTGATTTTTGCAAACTGTAAGACATTGACAGCTAAAACAAGCACAGTAAAGGTTTTTGCTATTCGTATATTTCTCAGAATAAAGATTGTAATAAATTTAAAATGGTAACCGTCTTAATAAACCTTTAAAGCATTCAGATAGTCTCATTTTATACGTTTTATCATGTTTCTTATCGGTATTTGTATTCAGTTAAAAATTGTTTTACTACAGGCTGGTTTTTGTAAGCTGTAATCTGAATCAAAATAGTACTTTTGAATTGAATTTTTTAAAACCTTATTTCTATATGTAAGATTTTAATGTTTTCAAATCAGCATCTTAAACTTTCATTATGTGTTTTACATCTAGAGAATATTGCAACAAGCACGCTAAAGGTTTTCGCTATTCGTATATTTCTCGGAACTAAGGTTGTAATAAATTTAAAAAGTGTTTTAATAAACCTAAAACTTTCAGATAGGGTAATCTGATCATTCTCATTTTATACGTTTGATGTTGGTTTAATAAATAAAATCAATTTTTGTTTTGTGGTACTTGAGATTGATTTGATTTGATTGCTCCGGTTAAATTGTAATTAAGAAAGCCGTTTATGAATTTCATTAAGATACTACATAGGATTTTATAAAATTCGATATAATTACTATTTTTTTCCTAAACACGTTTCAAGTAATGAATTAAAATGCCTACATTGTAATTATGCAACACAGCGAAAATAATTTTAATGATCATCATCTTAAAAGCAGTTCATATAATGAAGTTGATACAGCGTAATTCATTGGTGTGGTCAATGTTAGATTCTACTCATTAGCTGAATGTCAAAACTTTATTTATGTTTTCATTTAAATATTATCAAATCAACGTCTTAAGGATGAATTTTTAATCTTGCTTCTATAACCAAGATGCTTTGAAGCTGGTTTCAGATCAACACCATAAATTTATTTCTATATTACTTGGTGATTTAAAAATTGGATTGTAATTAAAGATCTGTGTATGAATTTGATTAAGATAGTACACAGGATTTTAATAAATTCGATCTAATTTAATTTTAATGCCCATCTTCAAAAACACGCTTCAAGTAATGAATAGAAATGCGTCCATTATACTTATGAAACACATCGCAAGAATAATTTAAGTTCAAATAGTAAAGTTGAAATAGCGTAAATCATTGGTATGTTCAATATTAGATTCTACCCATTAGCTGCGGTTTTTTTTTTAATATCAAAACTATGTTTATGTTGTCATTTAAATATTATCAAATCAATATCTTAAAGATGAATTTTAATCTTGGCTGTGTAATCAAGATGGTTTGATAGAAGGTGGTTTCATATCAACATCTTAAATTTATTTGTATATTACTTGGCCATTTAAAAATTGGGTTGTAACTAAAAATCTGTTTATGAATTATAATATTCCATCTAATTACGCGTCTTAAAACATCGTATTTGTATTTCAAACACCGCACATATTTTATGTAATTAGATAGTGTGTGGGTTAGAGATATTTGAATAGTGAAAGTTTATTATTGCTGTTACATAACCGTGGGGAATCCAGAAAATATTGGAAATGAAGGTCAACTTGCTTACCTTTCATGTAATTAGTGGGTTTTCTCAGACACGATAGAGGTATTTGTATAGTGAAATTTTGTTATTGTTGGACATAACCGCGGGAAAATCCAGAAAATAATTACTGTATGTTATGATTGGGGAAAACCCTTTTTAGTTTCTAGTATTTTGTTTAAAATTCCATTCAACAGCCATGTGATCATCCGTGCTTCCATTTCCGTTGCTTACCCTTTTATTTACATCTTAACCCCGTGACTTTAAATTTAGATATATATTTTAACCTTTAATACCCGATACCGGTAATACTCTTGTTGTTTTTACTAATTTAATTGTTTTTATCACTTTATGCAAAACTCGATAATAGCGGCGCACGTTAATTTAAGGTGGTAGTACAACTGGATGATTTGTGTATGTAGGTGGGTGGGTGGGTGCGTGCGTGGGTGTGTAGGTGTGTGTGCGTGTAATCTTAACGTACCATTAGAAATACATTGCTTTGTATGCATTTTTTTCCGTTCAATTACAGTGTTCAATAGGTTGATATGCATGTTGAAATGAAAATTCAGGTGGTTTATTGAATTAAATCAACCATCATCAACAACATTTCATCCCAGTCTAAGCCTGTTCTAAACTTTCATTCGAAGCCAGGGTTAAAAGAAGAGGTAACTGAAGATCTAATAGATAAGGAGAATGATGATAATGCTGCCACTGATAGATGAGATGCGTTTTATGTAATCTTAAAAATATTATTACTTGTAATAAATTATTAAAAGCGCTTTATCTTTTTATTAATGGTAATAACCTAGATGCTTTGATAGAAGGCGATTTCAGTAATTATGGATCTTAAAAAACTCTTAATACTGCCAATAGGGCTCTAATTACGGAGTGGGGATCATAAATACCTCACCAAGGGGTTGCAAATAGCGCATGAAAAGAATCCGGCAATTAAGATACTTGTCTGCGGTTACCTACCCTCCAGGGGCTGGCGTTAAAACTACACTGGGCGCATGCGCGGAGGATGTGTTCCAGGCTGATCTCATTCTACTGAGAATGGTTGGAATGGGAGGAGTAACGTGGCAGCTGCCGTTCTATTCTCGTCGTTTATCGTTTATTTATTTATCATAGTAGGTATTAAATAAGTAAATTAGAATGATGCATAATTTCTGCACAAATTTTGTTAAATACTTTTTTCTCTATTTTTTCAAGTAAAGGGTGGGGAGAGTGGGAATGTTTGTATGAATAAATGCCTATAACTTTGGTTTGGATCAACCTATTTTAACGAAATTATTCTCATTCGAAAGGGCGTAGATGAACCAATTACATCTACTATAAAACAATTGCATTTAGTTTTAATTGTCGTAACTTTCGAATAAAAAAAATTTAAATTTGTCTATGTTACAATTTTTAAATGGAAACGCCCAAGTATTGTAAATTACAACGGAAACTGATTAAATTCGTAACAAAATGTCACAAACCGCATGCCGATATCTTTTGTCTAACTCGAGATATAAGTAAAAATGCGTAAACATACGTAACTAGTATTGACTCACTCTGTATTATAGCTTAAAATAACAAAATATATGAAAAGAAGATCACACACATTAAAACTTAATGTCCAATAAAATGTTCAAAATGTTTTCCATCACAAAGGCGTAATCTATCGCGGGTAGACATAACAGATGCTTCAATCTTAGCTATGCATATTGTAAGGTTATTTTGACGCATCATATATGTGCAGTATTTTGATAACGTATATAACGTATTTTGAGTGCAGTTGAAGTGAGTTTGCATGAAAAGAATTTTTTTTGTGTATGCGTAATGTAAGTTGATGTAAATGATACTCCACTGGATTTTTTAATGAAGCCTTAGTTATCGTATAAAGGAATATTTGAATGTTGTAGAAAGATTTTCGTGTTAAAAGCGTTAAATTTGGTTGAGAAATAATGTTTTGAGTAAATTTGTATTGATACTGCACTGGTCTCTTTGCTACTGCGCATGAAGGAATTTGAACTAAATAAATGGCTGTAGATGTACGAATGAGTGAGTTTGTGGTATATTGAAATTGTATTAACGTGCATGATTGTGGACATTTTTGGTAATGTTGTGCAATATTGGTAAATTAAATGTGTATGTGTACGTAAAGGGACATTAGAATGGGATGATTTCGCAAAAATGATGCGGAAATAAAATTCGCGCACATGCAAGATATGTATGAAAAGACGAAGAACGACCTGGTGAATATACAGAATGAATGTGGTGATAATAGATGATTTATTCGAGATTTTATAAATTTTCACGTAAAATAAAAATAGCGGCGTGTGTTGTACAGGGTAGCGTGGTTGAGTCCATGTTGGACATTGTGACGCGATGTAGAGACGCACTGAATACGCGATTATGATAGGTAGATTTTGAATTTAGCACGAGATGCATTGGGAAAGGAGTAAAGGCATATAAGGGAGTGCCCGCCTTGAGATAAGAGAGAAGCTTAAGCGTTGACTCGAGTAGGCGTCGCGCGCACTGACTTATGATTAATGCTTAGAATGTTTTAGTGCGGAGTTTTGTTTTAGGAAAATCGTAATGTGTGCAGCGTATAAGTAGAACGATGCAATAACCCTTAGTGGGATTGATAAGTAGACATTCATAAATAAACCAAGTAGAAAGTTGAGGATCGAAGGAAAAACTATTTTATATTATTTTTCTTCAATAAATTAAAAGTGCTTATGCAGATCTGAAAATTAAACAAGTATTTTGTTAAAAGTGTTTAGTACGGCGCGAGACATTACAAAAGTTTTATAAGCTTGAAGTAACCACTTAAGTTAACGGACTGAAAATTGTAAAAGTAGCTTAAAGAAATGGTGGTTTTATGAACGTTCGAAGTATATTCGTACCATCGTCACCAAATACAATTCGATTGTATAAAAAAGCAAGTAAGAGATTCGATATCCAAAGGGGAAGCAAACATTCCCTTTGTGTTAAACGTGTATGTAGTGAAGAGCTAACATCTATACATAAATACGATGTGATGCTAAATTAAAGAAAAACAAAAGGACCATGAAGACACGTGAATGAAGAACTGTTCGCGGGTGCGTTAAAGGAATACGGTTGTTGTGTGTCTACCCAAAGTACTGGCCAATTTAAAGGCCATTAGCAAATAAAGGATTACAACTCGACGATTAAATGGACTACATATCATTCCGGCAGAAAACGGATTAAATGACCTTTATTGTAAGAATTAACTATAAGACTTATTGACGAATACGAGCACGATCGCCTTTTTAAGTGTAAGGTGTTTGAGTTTGTTGTTCAATCATTTTGCTCCCTATCTCGACCCCGCCCATTTCCACTGTAGCTGACTTGGCAACCCGCTTACTAATGTAAGTATACGCGACACCTAGTGTGGATTGGACGTGTAACAAAATACTATTTATTGCGTTTCTAATGCGTTGTTTCAAGTCTTGTCGCGTGGTTGGTCAAGAAAAACAAATATTTTTAAGGTATGAATGAAATGTTTGAAGTGCCGTTTGTTATCGCAATATCACAATAAAACAGTTGAATCTAAAACGTAAAGAGGATTACAATTTTCAAACTTAGACGTGCAGTTCATAATATTATAAGAAACCTACCTGTTATGTTGTAAAATCCTTAGAACGGTAGTTTTTGGTATGTTTAATTCTGTAGAGATTTGCCGACTACTTATATGTGGATTCTGTAGAACTAAATATACGTGAGGAAATAGCGGCATTTTAATGGCATTCGAAATAAACTCCAATCATGTCATACAATTCAGCATTTGATATACTCATTATGAATTAATGCTGAGTATTTACTGATATTAGGAATATTAATATCTAATTAAGAAAAGTTATATTCGAATTATATGCTAACACTTCTTAAAAAGATCGTAATATTTTGACTACTGTTAATAAATAAACAATTTGAAGCCCCTGTCAACTTTATTTCACAGCCTTCTTAGTTTAACAAATTCTGAAAATACTGACATATTTTGTTATTTTAAATTATAATACAGAGTGAGCCAATACTAGTTACGTATGTTTAATTTTTATTAGAAAGTGCATTCATATTAGTGTGACAAGTGGTAACTTGTTACAATCGTATTTCGGGAAAAGCTTAAATTGGTGCATTTAAACGTTTACGTGCGTTTTTCTTGAAAACTGTACATTTTGTGGATATGAAACAAATATACCGTTTTTATGTAAAATTAGTTTCTCCATCATAAACTTTACCCGCAGAAACGAAAGTGTAGATCATAAGAAAAAACATTTGTCGTCAGCGCCCTCTACATTATGCAATATGACTCATAAGCTGTGAATATTCAGTTTCCTCCGAAGTGGATGTGTTCCAATGTTCAGCTTGATACGTAATGTCATTTCTGAAATATACCCAGTGTTACAAGTATTTTTTATGACTTTCAACATTTGAAAACAGTCATTAGTTCAGATAATAGTTTTCAAACTCTTTTAGGCAATCCAAAAGATAAAGTGAATAAGCAGGATAGGTCGGAAATTTATAAAATTAATTGTAAAAATTGTGAACAAATATATGTGGGGCAAACTAAACGACCTATCAAAATTCGCGTTAAAGAACATTTAGCTCATATAAATTCTAATGAATAATGATCAAGGACGTTTAGGCTACTCAGAATTCATTAAACTTTCATAACTTTCACTTTCACCAGATAAGCAACGAAGCGTTACTCGCTGATGGTATATATGTTATAAATTTTTTTTAGTTCGCCCTAGTCCACCACTGATGATGCGAAACGCGTTCGGTGTTTTTAATTTTGTGTGGTACGTGGGTGTATGTATTCACAATTAAAGAATTAAATAAGCTAACAATTTTTGAATACATAGATAAATGACAAATTGACAAATTGAACGTTGGAAAAAAAAACGCTCACTGTTTTTCAAATTTTGATATTTTAAATTTTCAAGATCTTACTTCCCTGTCTTCAGATTATTTTAGTGTTTAAATTACGATTAGCTTTATAATGCCGTGTTTATTTACTAATTCAGAGTATGCAGACATCCATTTCATTTATGGGTACTGTAACGGTAACGCTGAAGGAGCATGTCGAGAGTATGCTAGGAGATTCCCAAACAGGAGACATCCCGATAAGCAGGTTTTCATGAATATTACTACTAGGACGATTTTTATTTTTTATCTCTCAAACGGTGTGTTTCTCGAAAAAAGACAAGATATCTTTTTTATTCAGAATTGAATGGACATTACAAATGTGATTTTTATTTCGAGAACAGGCAGTGCCGTACGTTTTTTTTTCTTTAAAAATATTCAAAGTATAGTCCGTACGCACGCCACAGTTGAGACTAAAAATCATATTTTTATCACAAAACCATAGTTGGCTGAAGTTAGTAACGTCTACAAAATTTCAATAAAATACATCAAACGGTTTAAGAGAAATTAATAAATTTCTATTTTTTTAACAAAATATTAAGACGCTGTACTTTAACGAAGCATTTTTAGGATATAATCTATAGAGCAAACTAGGATTATTTTTCGATATAGAAATCATGGTTAAAGTTTGTCGACTAAAAGTTGAGATATATATATGTATATACAGGGTGACATAGAAAAAAGTGCCATGCATAGTGCCACGCGATAGAGGACACTAAAATAAGGAAAAAAGTTCCTATGAACTTAGGTCCGCAACTCCTTCGTTTAAAAGATATAGGGTGTTGAAGTTTAATTATTTTTTGTTTTTTTTTAATATCTTTTTACAATGATGTAATAAGCGGACGAAATTTTTTATATCTGATAGAGGGCGCCACATACACGTTTCCATCTTGTTTGAATCGGTCCTAACTTTTTTGCCTTACACTGTATGTCATTTTCGACTGGAAAAATTTGTTTTCTCATCTTTTCTGCTTCAGAAAAGTATACCTTATTGAAGTCGCTAGGACCAACAGTTTACGAGAAAAATGCATCCGATGCATGCAAATTATCCAAAAGCACCAAAGTAACTTATTTGCAAAAACAATGACATAACACTTCAACAATTAAATTTTAATAGCAACAATGAAGGGCAGTGATTAAAAAAAAACATTAAATTTTTGAATGTTCAAATTGTTGTCCTTGTACTTGAATACATTTTTCAATTCTTCTTCCTAAGGATTGACGGCATCTTTGAAATATTCCTGGGTTATTACGGAATCTATCTGCGGATTCCATAATTCTTAACCATAGTTGCTCTTCATTATGTATTTCTACAAAATAAACATCATTTTTCATGAATCCCCAAAATGAAAAATCGAGGGAATTAAGGTCGGGACTACGAGCTGGCCAGGGTACAGGTCCCCCTCGACCAATCCACGTATTTCCAAATCTTCTATCCAAAAAGTCCCTTGCCAATCGAGAAAAGTGAACTGGCGCGCCATCATGCATGTAACGCATTCTACCAATAATAGCCAATGGAACATCCTCTAATAACGTATTTAGTTCATTCTCAAAGAAATTTCGATACAGTTCACCTGACAATCGATTGGGCAATTGAAATGGGTCAATTAAATAATTGTCCACACTGTCCACACATTAATAGAAAACCTATATTGGTGACTTCTAATTACGGTTTGATGAGAATTTTCACCACTCCAATGGTGCATATTATGTAAGTTCAGAACACCATCACGGCTAAAACCAGCTTCATCAGTAAACAAAATTGACGATAAAATATCATGTCTTTGATTTTGCAACCATTCGCAAAATTGTACATGAGGAAGATAGTCATGTTCTAATAGTGAATGAACCTTTTGGAAATGATACGGGCGAAGAAGTTGTTCATTGAAAATTTGTCTAACTGATTCACGGTTAACCTTTCGTACCGCTGAACTTGTTTTCCTGGTGCTTGTTCTCGGATTATTTTCTACCATTCGTAAAACAGTTTCTTCGTTTCGCGCAGTGCGACGAGTTCTGGAAATTCCATTATTAACTTTTGGTTTTTTAAAATAGCCATCTTCACCCAAACGCCTATGGCTATTATGAGGAATATGCCTTAATGGATATCTTTCTCGATAGATACGTTGAGCTTCGGAAGAATTTGATCTAGCTTCGCCGTAACACATAATTATGTCCCTGTATTCTTCAAAAGTGTAGTGAAACATTTTTGAAAATAATTTTGAAAAATCAATAATAGAATCAATGAAAAACTTAATCAAGAACAGAAAATACCTCTAACAAGAGAATAATATTTTGACAAGTGCCATAGATTTCGTTTGTTTTTTCGTAAATTTCCATCACCTGTTATTTTCATCATTCCAATAGTACATATTATTTTGTGTTCCTAAAATGGTTGACTATCCTTTTGAAAAATACAGGAACATGATTATGTGTTACGGAGAAGCTCGGTCAAATTTCTCCAAAGCTCAACGTATCTATCGAGAATGATATCCTTTAGGACAGGTTCCTAATGTTCGAACATTTATTGACGTGCATAGGCGTTAGGATGAAGATGGGTGGTGAAGATGTCTGTTTAAAAAAAAAGTTAATAGTGGGAGTTTCGAGAACTCGTCGCACTGTTGAAAAGGAATAACCTGAACACATTATTAGAAGATTTTTCATTGGACATTGTTGCAAGAGTGGACTTTATGCTTGATGGCAAGCTAGCTCACTTTTCTTGAGTGGTAAGGAAATTTTTTGAAAGGAGGTTTGAAAATAGGTGGATTTGACGTGGGGGGCTTGTAATATGATCACTGCTCTTCAGTAATAAAGGAACTAATATATATATATATATATATATATATATATATATATATATATATATATATATATATACCCATTTGTTTTAGGGTCACTCTGTAAAATATTTGTACATTGTAGAGGTTGATGAAACTCTCTGTTTGGAGCAGTGTCCCATATTTCGTCAAAATCCAAGGGCTACTACATTTTTGTCAGAAAATTTTAGGCACACCTATGTGCGATTTTTATGGAAGAAATCTGTATACGTCAATGATTTTCATTGCAAAATTTGAAGTAATAAAGATTTTGTAGCCAAATTAGAACATTCGCAATAAATATCATTTTGCACAAATTTATTCGAAAGAACAAATTTTGTACAAAAAAACAATCGGAACATAACTAACTAAAACAAAAGAAAAATAGAGAATTCCGTTTGTTTCAGTTTCTTTTATCGAACGCACATTGTCGCCATCAAGACGTACAGTTTCTATTTTGTTTCTTAAACATAGATTTTCCATAATAATAATTATAACATTATACAAACTGTTTACAATTAGTTTTTTACCCTTTTCATTTGTTTTAGAGTAATTGTCAAAAGTGATAAATTAAAGGGCAAAAAAGTAATTGTGAACAGTTCGTATAATGCTACAATTGTTATTATGGAAAATCTGTCTTTAATAGACAAAATAGAAATTGTTCGTCTTGCTAACGATAATGTGCGTTCGATAAAAGAAACTGCAATATAATTTAATCGTAGACAACCAGATAGAAGAGTAAGTCTGAGCACCGTACAACGAATTAGTAAAACTGTTTCAAAAAATTTCCTTAGAACTAGGCATAATGGTCGCCGTGGAATTTTTAGACCAAGTTTTACAATATTTTAACGACAACCCCAGACGAGTGTTAGAATGGCTAATTTAAACCTAGATATTCGCAGAGAAAGTATTAGAAGGCACATTTTTAATTTGACTACAAAGTCATTATTACTTCAAAATTTTCAATGAAATTTACTACAGGCCTATTCTAAGGCGTGGTGAATTCATTGACATATACAGATTTCTTCTATAAAAATCGCTAATATATGTTTCTAAAAATTTTCTGATAAAAACTGATGTAGTAAACCTTCGATTTTGAAGGAATGTGGCACGATTTGCTTCAAAAAGAGAGTTCAACAACCTCTAGGATTTAAAAAAGATTCGGTCAAAATCGCACAATAAATAAATATTCTTTAGAGTGACCCGAAATCAAATGGGTCACACTATATATATATATATATATATATATATATATATATATATATATATATATATATATATATATATATACACACAGGGTTTTCAAAGTTAAGTCGGCACTATTGCTATCTTCGTTATTATTGGTGCTACGAAGTCGGTTAAATGGGCAAAGAAGTAGCATTTTTTCCGCTCGTTACGATCAAAATGAAAATTGAACATCGTGTTCGCGAGTTATGTCAAAAATTTCCATTTTTTTAAATGGCACACCCAATATGCAATATCCTTAATCGATAGAAAATTTAATTCTGAACGAATAAGTTCCTGTGACGTTTCACCCTAATGTCAAAAATGACAAAGTTATTGATCATTTACCAAATTCATCAAGGTGGCTGTGTCAACTATTTTTCTGTATTACCACAGAGCAGAAAATGAAAAGAATATCAGACAATTGAAACAGGATTCTTTATTCTAAGTGATAATAATAAGGAACAACAAAACAAAACAAAACTCAAATTAGATGTTCGAAAACATCACCCTCTTGCTCCAAGCATTTCTGGGCCCGCTTGTAGACACTTTTAGTAGCCTTAGAAATGGATCTACCATCAATATTATTGATGGCGTGAACGATGCTTCGCTGGATATCCTCAAGGTTATCATATCGCCTGTTGTACACCACACTTTTCACATATCCCCAAAATAAAAAATCCATTGGAGTAATGTCAGGTGATCGAGGAGGCATACGGATAGGCCTATTAGTTGATAAATATCTGTCATCAAAAAAATTGTTTAATATTGTATCTATCTGACGAACGTTATGGGGAGGAGCTCCGTCTTGTTGGAAATAAATGTTCTGCCTATCCATTAAATTTACATCATCCAAGAAGTCTTGGAGTGTGGCAGTCAACATTTCGGCGTACCGCTCACCAGTTAACGCACCCTGATAAAATATTGGACCAACAATTATCGGGCCAATTAAACCGCACCAAACATTAACACTGAAGCGTCTCTGCGGGTTACAAGATCGGTAGAGCATCGGATTTTCTCGATTCCAAAAATGGCTGTTTTTCCTGTTGAACATGCCCCTATTAGAAAAAGTTAATTCGTCACTACATAGAATTGAGCTCCAAAAATCATTATTGGTTCTCATTTGATTAATAAACCAGTGACAAAACTGAACGCGTCTTTCTTGATCGCCTGGTACTAGTGTCTGTGTAGGTCGGAACTTATACAGCACAAACGTATACTGTTTTAGAATATTGTGGATGGAACCCAAACATAGTCCATTTTCTTGCACTAAATCAGTAATTGAGTTGTTGGGATGTGCTTCAAAATAAGCTAACACATTAATTTCAGTTTCTTCACTAATTATACATTGTTTATTAGATCTGGATTTCTTGACGCTCGAATTAGATCTAAGTTTACGATACAAAACCAAAAAGTATCTTCTATCCGGCAAATGACGCGTAGGAAACAAATCACTGTAACGCTCACGCGCTCGATAACTGTTTTTTTTGACAAACGATGTAACATTCTAACATATCACACTTTTCTGAATGGGTGAAAGGCATTTTTCTATTCAAAAAACACAAACTCTTAACTCTTTATTAGCAAACTTCAATTTGACATATCAATTCTCATGACATTTGTGAAAATGACAAATATTGTTCACGTAATACCAGCCACCTTGACGAATTCAATAAATGATCAATAACTTTGTCATTTTTAACATTAGGGTAAAATGTCATAGGAACTTTTTTGTTCAGAATTTAATTTTCTATCGATTATGGATATTGCATACTGGGTGTGTCATTTAAAAAAATGGAAATTTTTGACATAACTCGCGAACACGAAGTTCAATTTTTATTCTGATTTCACCATCGTAACGAGCGGAAAAGATGCTACTTCTTTGCCCATTTAACCGACTTCGTATCCCCAATAATAACGAAGGTAGCAATTGTGCCGACTTAACTTTGAAAACCCTGTATATATACAGTGCTTTCATTTCAAAACTAGTCACCCTTAATATTTTTTTAGCAATGGAATCTCGACCTAGAAAAAAATACGTCAAATTAGATGTCAAGGGGGACATTCAAAAACAGTGTTCATGGAATTTTACTTTTCACCCCTTAATCCCCACTCCCCTTACTTTAAATTTTCAAGTTGCACCCCCTAGCTTGTGATACATCATTTTGAAGGTATTCAAAATACAAATCCAACGGCGTTCAGAAAATTGATTTCCATCTTCTCATTTTGAAATTACAATTGAAAATGTCAATACTATAGGAATAAATTTTGTTCACAACAGTTTATAAAAGAGGATAAAATGAGAATTTTCAAAGCAGATAAAGACGCCCTAGCAGCTACAAAGGAAGGAAGACATAAAACTAGTAGAACGCGAAAAAAATTAGAAGAGACTTTCAAAGCTGAGGAGGGGGACAATCCTTCCTATGAAGTAGGACTGTATGGACAAAAAATATCTACAAGATGTAAATTATGTAATAACTAATTTTTATGACGCAATAAAGAACGTTTTTATTTTAGAAACATCTTTATAATGGTCCCTCAAAGAGATTGGAATATATATATATATATATATATATATATATATATATATATATATATATATATATATATATATATATATATATATATACGCACGAGCACTGCCGCGCTGGCATGAATTTCCCATGATCTCGACTTCCCCAATTTTCTGGCATTTTTTAATCACTTCTACTAATCGGAAAACTGTGGAAAAATATTCTCTATGTATAGAATTGAGTATAGAATTCGAACCGGTAATAAAATAAATTCGCCATTTTTTAATTTTTCTCGGTAGTGACTCCCTTAATATTAAATTTAAATCTTTTATAGCAATAGTTATTCTAATAGCAATACTTGTAAGAGGATTAATAGCATTAAATCAAATCAGAATACGAAAAATTATAGATTATTCATCAATTAAATATATAGGATGAAATAATTCCTGCAATAATTTATTTACAAACAACATGATCAGTTTACTTTTTAACCTATTCAATTTTAACAATCAACGTAATTTTAATTTTAAATACAAATAAAATTTATTTTATTTATCAATTAATTCAAAAATTAAATTTTTATCCAATAATTAGAATAATATTTGTCATCAATTTCCTGTCATTAGCAGAAATCTCACCATTTTTAGGGTTTTTCCTAAATGATTAACTATTCAAATCGTAATTCAAAAATCTATAATTATTATACCATACTCATTTTCACAATAATAATTTTATTTTTTCAACTTTTTTTGAGAATTTTCAAAAGCGATGCTATATATTTTAATCATTTACTTGAAAGAGCATGGAATTGAAAAAAAAATGTTAAAAACCGCATCTCAATATACAGTGTGTCAATTAAAAAACTTACAATAGACTATATCTCATGAATAAATTATGATATCAAAAAATTTTCTAAACCGTTTCTAGGGTAGAACGGGGGAACCAAAATGACATAGGAGACAACTCACCCCAATCAACCTCCTACGCCACCTACCCTAACTAAAAATATATAAATTGTGAACCCCTACTTGTAATACATCATTGGAAAACCTGTAAAAAATGCTATCCAGTGGTATAAATAAAAATTATACCGGGTATATTATATTATTTCACTAAAAGATTTTGTTGAACTACAAATTTGGTAAAAATGTTAATTAATGAAGTAAATGTTCAAAGTGGGTTCCGTTGTTTTGTAAACAATAATACAGCCTGTTTTCAAATTCTACACGAACTTTGGTAAATGTTGTTCTGGTAATAGTCCGAAATGTAATGAGTAATTCTTTCCCGCAACTCCTGAAGTGACGCAGGTTGGGTTTTGTAAACAACTGACTTGAGGTAACCTCAATGAAAAAAATCTGGTGGCGGAAAATCTGGTGACCTCGGTAGCCATTCAATAGGACGTCTCCTTCCAATCCATTTGTTCGGATAATTAGCATCCAACCAGTGGTTAACTTATCAATGTAAAATAAGGAATATTGGCATCTTTAGACATTTTTAAAATTATATCGCCAGTAAAGTGTTTTTGTTTTTAAAGTATTTAAATATTTAATTGGGTTAATATTAATACACCCTGTATAATTTTTATTTATATCACCGGATAGCATTTTTTACAAGCTTTCCAATGATGTATTACAAGTATTTAAATTTTTGTAGTTAGGGTAGGTGGGGCGTAGGGGGTTGATTTGGGCGTTGACTGAACGAATATGGTAGTTGTCTCCTATGTCATTTTGGTTCTCCCTTTCTACCCTAGAAACGGTTTAGAGATTTTTTTTGATACCGTCATTTATTCATGAGATATAGTCTATTGTAAGTTTTTAAATTGACACACTGTATATTTTCTAAGCGAAGATACGAGACGAAATAGGTATACTAGGGGATCGAGATTTATACTTAAGTAAATACATAATTTAGTAGGCGTACAGATGTCATAAATTCTTAAATGTAAAGTAATTTAATTCATTTGTTGGTAATTGTCAAGAAAAGAGCGAAGCGTGCGCTGCCATATCAAAATATCTAGTAGATTTATAAACGTTATATCACCACACGACTCTGTTAGCATAAAATAATGTGTCAATATCTATTGTTTTACTTTTTTTCTGTAACAAAGTCATATCACAACAGAAGATTTATGCAAAATTAACGAAAACTTTATTTTAAATCCGTTTTTACTTAAATAGTAGGCGTCCAGATGTCATAAATTGTTGACAATTTAAATATAAAATTAATGTAGAGTGAATTTATGAAACTGTAACGCTTAGTAATCTAAAATTACATCATGCCCTACACAGTTAGTGAAGCTTATGACATGTTAAAAGTGTATTTTGAATGTTTTGAAAATGCTCCGATTGCAGCAAGGGAATATGCATTAAGTTATCCCCAGCGACAATAGTTTTTGCAGAAGAGCATTTAAAAATTTAGCTAAATGTTTAAAACAAACCAGATCTGTTCAACCTAAAAGAAATTCTACACGACGGCGAAGAAACAATACAGAAATAGATTAAATAAATATTTTATGATACATTGCTGCAGATCCATATGTGAGTGTAAGAAAACTAGCTTGCGAGTTAGGAATTACTAGGTATTGTGTTCACTCTATTTTAAAAAGAAATCGTTTTCATCCGTATTCATCAAGAATTAAAAGTTACAGATTACGATAAAAAACTGGATCATTGTAATTGGCTTAAGGGTATGCGGAATGAAAATCCAAATTGTTTATCAAATATAATGTAAATAGACATAATTTGCACTATTGATCTGATCATAATCCACACTGGATGCAAAAAGACTATAACCAGGGTCGCTGATCAGTTAACGTATGGTGTGGGATTTTAGATGGTAAAATTATAGGAGCTTTTGTTTGTGATGAACATTTAAATGGCGAGTGTTACTTAAGATACTTAAGAGATGAATTTCCTATATTATTAAAAGATGTTCCTTTAGCAGTACGGCAAAATATATGGATACAAGATGGCTGTCCAGCCCACTTTAGAAATGAAGTGATGCATTTTTTAAATCAACAATTGAGTATAGGTGAATAGGAAGAGGTAGCATATTTCCGTGGCCGCCAAACTCTCCCAGCCTTACTGTGTTAGATTTTTATCTGTGGGGCCGAATTAAGGATTTAGTTTTTCAGACAAGACCTGCAAGTAGAGAAGATCTTATTCAACAAATAAGTACAAAACGCAAGTGACAGTATTCGCAGAGCTGAAATTTATCTGTAAATAGAATCACAATACCTACAATACTATTTAAGTAAACACGAATTTAAAATACAGTTTTTGTTAATTTTGCATCTTCTATTGTGATATGTCTTTGTTAGAGAAAAAAAAATAAAACAAATAGATATTGAAACATTATTTTATGCTAACAGAGTCATGTGGTGCTATAACAAACAAAACACACCCACGTACCACACAAAATTAAAAAACACCAAACGCGTTTCGATAGCTACGCTATCATCATCAGCGGTCGACTAGGGCGGACTAAAGAAAATTTCTAACATATATACCATCAGCGAGTAACGCTTCGTTGCTAATCTGGTGAAAGTGAAAGTTATGAAAGTTTAATTAGTTCAGAGTAGCCTAAAGGTCCTTGATCATCATTATTCCTTAGAATTTGTTTGTTTTTGAAGATCTCTAAACTTTCGTAACAATCAAGTTCGTGCTTATTACTAACATGTTTGATTAATGATACCTCATCTACTACATGATTTTTATCAAACATATGTAGAGCTACGGCAGACTTGTCCCAACGTTTGTATTTTATATGAGCTAAATGTTCTTTAAAGCGAATTTTGATAGGTCGTTTAGTTTGCCCCACATATATTTGTTCACAATTTTACAATTAATCTTATAAATTCCCGACCTATACTGCTTATCCACTTTATCTTTTGGATTGCCTGAAAGAGTTTGCAAACTATTATCTGAAGTAGTGACTGTTTTCAAATTAATTTTGGAAAAGATTTTAGGTAGACCTTTTGTATAAGCAAGATAGTTTGGTAACTTTACATACTTTGTTTCTATTCGTTCTCTAGCGTTACCTAATGTAGTTACGTTCTTAACCCTCATCCTATGTGTTTGTTTACTAACTATATTCATAACCACTTCATCTGAAAACCCATTGTATGCAGCAATTCCTTTAATAGTGCGCAATTCTTTATTATAATTTTGAACTGAAAGAGGAAAATTAAGCAATCTATGAACCAAAAAGTTAAAAGCCGCAAGTTTATGCTATCTACAGTGATTTGAGTCTTTGGTTATGAATCTTTTAGTGCTAGTTTCCTTACGATAAATATCTATTTCTAGTTTACTACCATTTCTTGTTACCAGAGTATCAAGGAACGGGAGACTGTCATTTGCCTCTATCTCATAGGTAAATTTGATTGTCGAAAATTTAGAATTTAAAGTTTCTACAAAGTTCTCAACGCTACAAATTTTAGTATTAAGGATGGCAAACACATTATCCACATATCTAATCCAAACTCTAGGAAAATAAGGCAAATCGCGTTTTAAGTTTGTCTCAAATTTACCCATGAATAGATTGGCTATAAACTGAGATAAGCTATTGCCCATTGTCTTACCATGTTCTCGCTGGAAAAATTGATGGTTAATTTTGAAAAAGGTTTGTTTTATACACAAATCTTCTACTTCTCTATAGTCCAAATGGTTTTGTTTTAAAACATCTTCTAAATAAACTAAGGGTTGATCTATTGGAACGCTCGGAAACAGTAAACAAACGTCGAATGAGACTAAAATTTCATTTTCGGTAAGTTCAATGTTTTTAATTTTATCAATAAATTCATACGAATTTCCCACACTGAAGTTGGGCTGTTGGTAGAAGAGGTTATGAAATTTGCTAGATAACCATTTGGACAGCAGATAAGTAGGTGAATTAATACCAGAAACAATGGGTCGCATAGCATTACCTGGTTTATGAATCTTTGGCAAGCAATACATTCTAGGTAGCACCGGATTGGATACCGTTAGCCTAAACCTAAGAAAGTCATCCACAACTCTTTTACATGCTAATAACACCTTCCTAGTTGAAGTAAGCATTTTAGGAAGAGGATCTTTGGTAATTACTGAATAAGATCCTGAATTTAAGAGTTCTTTGACTGAAGCAAAATAATCCTCTTTGTTTAAAATGACTACTTGATTGCCTTTATCTGCTTTGAGGTAAAAACAATTTTTACTTTTGAGATCTTTAACAATTCGACGTCCTGAATGATTTAAATTAAATTTTGACTCCTGCTGGACATTTTCCGAAATTTGAATTTTACTGGCTTGTCTAACGTACTTTTTGCAATTTTCATCCAATGATTTAATCGAACTTTCCATGCCTACTATGATTTTATCAAACGGAGGTTTGTTAAAATTAAGATTATATTTCAATCCTTTATTTAACAAATCTATTTCTTCTTTGTTAAAAGTCTCAGAAGATTTGTTAATATTTTCGTTTGTAGCATTACCATTTTGCTTGTCTTGTTTGTTGGATCTACATAATTTTGACAATTTCTTCTGATGCATAAATCTTTTAGCAATAACTTTATGATCAATGACCTCATCCAAGTGATGCAAAAAAGTAATCCACTCAACAAATTCATTAGCATTTAAACCTGTTACCAGTTTTAAATGTAAGCCATAAGCCTCTAATTCTAACTTCGTTAGTTTTGAATAATGACATTTAATTTCTAAATTTAACCATTTCCGCTTGGCAAATTCAAGCGACTTTTTACTGTATATGAATTTGAGTTACTAGCATTTAATAAAATTTGGAAAAACATCTAACCTACGGCAATCTTTTAGAAATTTTATGTCAATATTAATCAAAAATATCTTAGTCTTAATTTTAAAATACCTGTTCCTCAACTTTGACCGGGAAGCCATCTCACTTGAAAAATCTGGAACACTGGAACTATGGCAGGATCTGTAACAAACAAAAGACACCCACGTACCACACAAAATTAAAAAACACCGAACGCGTTTCGATAGCTACGCTATCTAGATTAGCGGTCGTCTAGGGCGGACTAAAGAAAATTTCTAACATCATCATCATCAACATCAGCGAGTTGCTAATCTGGTGAAAGTGAAAGTTATGAAAGTTTAATGAGTTCAGAGTAGCCTGAAGGTCCTTGATCATCATTATTCATTAGAATTTGTTTGTTTTTGAAGATCTCTAAACTTTCATAACAATCAAGTTCGTGCTTATTACTAACTACTAACTGGTGCTATAAAGTTTATAAATCTACTAGATATTTTGATATGGCGACGCACGCCTCGCTCTTTTCTTGACAATTACCACCAAATAAATTAAATTACTTTACGTTTAAGAATTTATGACATCTGGACGCCTACTAGATTATGTAAAATTTTCAATTTAGTTAAGTATAAAACTCGATCCCCTAGTATACCTATTTTTTCTCGTATCTTCGCCTAAAAAATAGATATTGAGATGCGGTTTTTACCATTTTTTTTTTAAATTCCATGCTCTTTTAAGTAAATGATTAAAATATATAGCATTGCATTTGAAAATTCCCAAACAAGTTGAAGAAATAACAATTGTTCAAACAACGCCACCTAGCGATCGTTAAAAAAACCGAAATAGTGGATATATTTTACAAGGTATTGAATTCCGTTTCAAACGATACTAAGTTCGTCAAAATCCATAAAACGGCACAAAAGTTATAACTGTTTTATTGAGTCAGCTTTCTCACTCACTCCTACCAGTTATTTTAAAAGATAGAGGAAAAAGTACTAGAGCAAACTTACATAAAGTGATCTGAAGATTACGAATATTTACATTTTGTGGTACTATTACTGTGCATTTATTATACAAAAATTATGTTTTTGTGTTAACTACGCCATCTACTGGTGGAGTATATAACTTTCGAGCAGTTTCTCTTATGCGACTTTGTTATACAGCTTTTTTTCTCCAAGTTGTAAGATAAATAGTTTCTGAGATACAGCGGGTTACTTCTCTTAATCACACACCTGGTACAACATGTATGGTAATATCATCCATCAGCATAATTCTAATCGTCGATTTGCATTAGAATATGCCTCTGCTGGTCATTAAATGAATGTGTCAGCTAATACTAATAAATTACGTTTCTAATGGTAATCGGCACTAATAACATTTACATTAGCATATATTTACACTAAATGAATTTACATTACCTTTAAGTAGTATGGTGTGCTTTGTATTCGCCAAAGGAAACTAATTCCCAACTACATCAGATAATTGAGAAAAAGTAGGTTAATGTTTTTGCTTATCAAATAATGCATTGTGTTGTGCATTAAACCATTTAGTGCATATTAATTGAATGCATAAAATTTATCCTACGACACAAGCGTATTCTTAGTAATTAATATAAATCTAGCGTAAATAAATCGTTTCCCGCTAAATACGTTCCTACTTGTATGTAAACTTACATTGTTTACTTTTTTATTTAAAGGGTTAAAAGGAAGTGGTTTTTGGAAATAACAGTCTGTATGTGTCTCTGTGACCTTTCGGACGCAATAACTCTAAAAGTTGAAAAGGAATTGCATTCAAATTTGGCAGCCTTTAAGACCTAAATGCCTGGACCTCAGTGACGGTGACGGAGTTGCGGGGTAAAAAGCAAGTGGGGTAGCTTTGGTGTGAAATTTTGTGGAGTACTTATAGTACTATAAATAACATCAAAAAAAGTACGTAATGCAACGTAAAACTTTTGGTAAACGAACGCAAAACGCAATAGGTAGATGTGTCTGAAATTGTACTACCGAACACCACTGCATTACCTATTTGATGTGTTTTATTCACTATTTATAAATAAATTAATTAAAAGGCTGAAATAAAAAAAAACATACCGTCACATTAAATAGTTATAGTGAAATAGATGCATTCTAGGATGACCGCCTTACTACATTTAGTAAAACAAACCTATGTTAGAAATGGTGAAACGATAAGCAGCAAATTAGATCGTTGTTTCAAATCTGTGTAGAATTGTGTTTACGAAAAGGCAACAAAACCCATTACAATCTTCGTTTAAAAACTTGCCAGATCTCATATCTTCGAAACTATTACACATAAGTAAAATTTCTCGAAACCGTTTCTAGAACATGGAGGGGGAACCTCTATGCAACCCACTTCTTAGGTTCCAGCCATCTCACTCCTTAATATCATAACATATCATTGGAAAGCCCTTTAAAAATGCTATTCATCAGTACTAAACAAAATGTTAATTAATTGATTATTTTACCAAAAAAAAACTTCAGTTGTATGTTTTCGTATTTATCGCTACTAATAGCAAATCAAATCACTACTTCAAAAAGATGGTAAAAAATTAGACATTTGACATCTGTCATTACTTTGTTGTGATTCTGTAATACTTTAAACGTAAGTCATCAGTATGTTTTAGGCCTAGTTTGAAAATGTGAACAAACCGGGTCGGTTATCAATAATAAAAAAAAACTACCTCGACCTCAACATGACGCTGCTCAAATTGAAGTTCTTGGTGAAACTACAATGAAATCCCACTTCCTCACGTCGTCGAATATCTATATTAACGGGGTTTTGCAATGAAATTGTTCGCAAAGTGTTGAAGATGCACAAATTTCATCCCTATAAGATCCATATTACTCAAGAACTTGGCGATGATGATCCAGATAGGCGAATTGAGTTTTGCGAAAAGCGAAATTATGACCAATAAGACTATAGATGAGTCTGAATTAGTGAAAAATATTTGTTTCTGCGACGAATGTACCTTTTACCTTAACGGTCATGGCAACAAACTAAACTGTCGTTATTGGAGTGATAACAATCCTCATCTTATTAGAGAAGACAATACGCAGTATCCTGAAAAAATTAATGTCTGGGCAGGTATTCTTGGAGATTGTATTATTGAACCGTTATTTATTAACCAAAATTTAACTGGTGAACTCTATTATCAAATCTTAGACGAAACAATACAGCCCCTTATAATCCACGATTTGAAAAATCAAAGAGATGAAGATCATGAACTAGTTTTGAATGGCAATTTGTTACATTTTCAACACTACCTGTTAGAAGCTGGTTAGAGTACAATTATGCAGATCAGTGGATTGATAGAAGAAGACTAGTGGAATGGCCACCTCGGTCTCCAGATTTGACCCCATTAGATTTCTTCTTATACACTTAAATATACAAATACACTTATTGCAGATCTGTGCCAACGAATAATTGAAGAGTGCCGAGCTATTACGAGACAAACCTTTGAAAATGTACGACATGAATTTAAGAATAGACTATATTATTGCCTTGAGAATAATGGAAGTCATTTTGAGCATCTAATCTAGATTAGATTCTGTGATTTTTAATATGAATGTATAATTCTCTATGAGCTATTATTGAGTTTTCTATTCATTTTGACTACCTATGTGTAAAGATAAGCTGTTTTTGGAAAATAGTGTCTAATTTGTCATATTATGTAAAAAATAATCGATTAATTAACATTTTGTGCTAAATTATTATAATATTAATTAATAACATTTTGTACTGATGAATAGCTTTGCAATGATTACACATGGGGTAGTGTCATTTAAAAAAGTAGGGATCGGGTAGCTGGAGCCTAAGCGGTGAGTTGCAGAGGATTTGTATATGAGTCATATTGGTTCCCCCTTAATGTTCTAGAAACGTTTTCGAGAAATTTTACTTACCTGTTACAGTTTCGAAGATATGTGGTCTGGCAAGTTTTCAAATTGACACCCTTTATATAAAAGTGAATGTCTCTCTAAGTATGTATGTTTGTTTATTTATTCTCTATTCCTAAACAATTCACCCGATTGCGCTGAAACTTTGGTGAGTTGTTATTCGTACGCTTAGTAAGGTTCAGGCGTTATCAATTTTTGTTTGAAAAGATTGGAAGGGGGGGGGGGGTTGTTGGATAAATCGGCAAAGAGGTGAACCATTTTTAATGACTTTGGTATATAAGGTTTTTTAGGTACAGGGGGTGTTTGTGCGTAACTTATTCTTTTTTCTGAAAAAAGTAGAGGTTATCGATCCACCGGGAAAAGAGCATAGTAAAGCGCACCGGAATAACTAGTTACGTACATATTGCAGTGTCCCAAGGTACTAGAGTAGCTTGGGATACTACAATATGTGTGTAACTTTAAATAATTTGAACTCTCAATAATGCAAATTTAAGAACAAAACAATCGCTAAGGGATGTATCTTGACTTTACTGACAATAATGCTACTATTACTCAAATTAATTGCTTGTCTTACTTTGACTTTCCTGGCGATAATTAAAACATTCATTTACAAGTCTGATATTTAATTACTCAAATCTGACCAAAAGAATTGGCCCCCTAGTGGTAAGCTATGCCGTATTATGCAAATGAGGTAGGATTTGATGTGATTAAGTATTACATTATGTGGTACCGGTAAACAATGAAACTACTCACATTAGAATTAACGAGCTTTGCGCAATGATGGTTCAACCCGTTAATTTATTAAGTTAGGAAAGAACCACCAAGAAGACCCAATTTATTATTTATAATTGTACAAGTACATTAATAAATCAAGTAACAAAAATAAACAATGGAAGGGTTTAATATATAACAAAACACCATTAAATCAGATTAAAGTGCGTACAAAATTATAAAATTAAGTAACAGAAGAAAAAATGAAAAACAATTAACTAACTGCACATAAACACAATAAAAAACAAACACGCACAATTGTGTCATAAATAAATCAGAATAAAAATGGTGACAAAAAACATGTGGTCCTTATACACCCAATCATTCCGGTCTTTAACTTTACACCAAATTAAATAAGAAAATAATGCAGGTTAGGTACACATCAAATACGATAAACAGTAAAATTAAACAGGTAACAATATGGTAACTGCAATGCAGTTTACCTACACTTAGACAATAAGAAAAAATAGGCAAGGAATTTACACATACACAATTGTATGGTTAATAAAATGACAAAAATGCATACGTACAAATACATACGTAGACAAACGATTGAAAATAAGCTGGCTGAATCAAAGACACTAAAAAATACCATTAAAACAAAGCCTTGCAAGGGTAACGTGCGAATAAATCATAACAAAGTGACCAATAACCTACCCGCAAGTTGGAGTGACTACGTTGTAAACTACAGCATCGTGTAAACACCGGTATCGGTTATAACACGCCTTACTCTCTACACCTGCGAAAGTATTAGTAAATAGTCAACAATGCCAACTCGTACAAGCACTGAGGGAGGAGACACTGTACTGTCTGGCGCGGAGTCCTTTTACTGTAACAGATTTCAAATTGAGGAGCGTGCTTGCGTAATTAAATAGATACTTTTTGCAATACAATGATTGATTTTTAATAGGTGATATAGGCTTGTTGAATTGTTTGCTGCGAGCTTAATTTACATTAAAAGACCTACTTACGTTTGAATATAATCCTTTAGCTAATCACTTATCCAACAATATTTAACGGGTTAAGGTACGCCGTGTAAACCCAAGACGATAACGATTATTTACAGCTATATTGTTTACACGACCGCTTATTAAAACCCGAATATTTAGTTTATACGACCATTTTACTTTTGCGAAAAAGTTAGATGAAAAACTAACGCATAAAAAAAAACAAATTCGCGCTTTTAGTTTCACTGTAATGTACACGATAAAATGTTTATGGACAGAACGGTTTGCAGTGAAGGTTTTTAATTTGAACAGTCAGAATCGATCCGACCTGAATCGAAACGAAACTGCAACTCCTCTCCTTACTCTCCAAATCTACCCCCGTTTTTAAGTTATAAAAAAACAAGAATTATTACGTGGGAATATTTTCATATTTAGTACTTAAAAAAATATTAATTTTTAAAATATGCAGTTGTACGTAACAAACCCTATATCTAGGTCTCGTATTTCAAAGTAGCAAACAAAGATTTGCGGTATGTGCCGATGTAATTAATTACTAGCTGCGATGTTTTTACTCCAGGAACGTGTGCATAGAAATTTTCAACGATTCGTTACGGTCTTTGGGTAAATGCAGTTTCTAGAGAACGCCAGCTTTCTCCCCCAACATTTCTTTTTCTTTTTAACCCTTAATCAAATACGGGTTACATAAAATACATTAAATAAAATATCCGGAAAACATTATCAAATTACGACTTATTACCAAGATATTTAAACCCATTAATTATCTTTTGTACCGCGGCAACACTTGCGATTTAAAAATGTTTATTACAATAATAAAAATTTCTCGGTCCGCTACCTACATATATATATATATATATATATATATATATATATATATATATATATATATAATTTAAATTTAATAAACTTTACTACTAATTACTTTAAAAAAAGTAGTTAAAATACTTACCTTTTGGGTATTACCTCGTGTATCTTTTACTTATCTTTTATATGAATTTAAAACTTTTGAATAAGAATTACAGTTACCGTCCTCAGTAAATGGTAATAGCTTTAAGAATTAATTGAGATGTCAAGCTAAATTTATGAAATACGAAAACGCAAATATAAGAAAAGCAAGCTTGTATTTACATTTTTTTTCCAAATGGGATTGCTAAAACTATTATATTATAATTTAAATTTAATAAACCTATAAAAGTTAATACTGATCTGTTGGGTATTAAATCGTTTATTTTTTATTTATCTTTTATATGAATTTAAACGTTTGAATAACAATTACGGTTATCGTTCTCAGTAAATGGCTTTAAGAATTAATTGAGATGTCAAACTAAATTTATGAAATATGGAAACGCAAATGTAAGCAAA
Organism: Vesta saturnalis; assembly: GCA_036346205.1. Taxonomy (NCBI): domain Eukaryota; kingdom Metazoa; phylum Arthropoda; class Insecta; order Coleoptera; family Lampyridae; genus Vesta; species Vesta saturnalis. Next base: position 347,379 of record JARFJB010001962.1, on the reverse strand, counting down.
GCAAGCTTATATTTGCGTTTTTTCAACTGGGGACGACATTGATATTTGGGTTAGTTTTTGTAACGATGCTGATTATGGTATATCATTATACTACGAGCGTATAGAAAACACTGTGCTTGCAATGCTGCTCTCATTGCTTTAACAGACAAAAACTAAATTTGATAGTATTTATTCTGGTGTTGAACAACGTTTTAACTTTACGGAATGAGAAAAGCAACTTGGTTTTCATTTCGATTTTGTAGAGAAAATGTTTGTTCCTATTGTTTCCAACAGGAAAAAATTGAATGTTATGTACGGTTACATTATAATATGATAATTATAACCAATTTCTTTGACGTAACCGCCTTTTTATAGCCCGCGGGTGTCGTTACTACCCAGCGGACTATAATCAAAGGTTAAAATTGAAAACAATAGGCACAAATCTATGGGTTTATTTAAAAATATTTACAATGCAATAATTACAATTAGTCATGTTTATACTAGGTGGTACAATTCCTCAATTTAATTCATCTTATTTCTGGAAATATCTCAGTTATTACGTTTAAAACTAACTAAACCAAAACGTCAAATGAATTATCAATTTGTCATTCTTGCTTTTGTACTAGCTACATGGTAACGTACCACCATACTATCATAAGTGAGTAATGTATTTCTTTTCAAAACAATTAACGTTATAATTCATTGGTACGCAATACATTAATAGTGCATAACGTTTTTTATGCATTTTGTAGCGCCTCGGACCATAAAAACCTCATTATGCATTTAATACACTTAATGAGCCTATATATTAATTTGAAACGTTCAAAATGCTGTAACTGCTAAATTGGGAGAACGGGTAGATGTAAAAATTTATTTGAGGAGTCTAGAAAAGGTCTGGGTCTGTAGATGTGTTATCAAAAGAGAAGATTAAAAAAAGTCGAACGGTTCATGTGTGGCGGACCGGCGAAGGTGCACCGTCGAATGCGAAGGTTAACAAAATCATGTTGCGTTAACGTAACCCTAGGGGAAAACATCGCGGGCGCTACTTTGCGACAACGACAAGTTTGATTCTGAAACAGTTTTGATCGCCCGCCGTCGTCAAAGTGGAAGAAGGGTGAATGGATCGTTCGCTTTAGATTTTCTGTTTTGTAATAAAATAGTCAATAACCTGCCAATCAGCTTCAGGAAAAAATCTTTGCCCTTGGGCCCCTTGTGACCAATTTGTGAGTGCCCACCGGGAGTCTCCGGCCACCCGGTAGGCCAGCGCGCGCCTGTGACAAAGCAGAAATAAACGCAACATATGTCACTAATTATTTTTAATTATTTCAGTGCAAATATAGCATATATACCACAGAAGTGAACTGTATTTTAAGCTCTCGAGCGATTGTTGCCCAATCGTAAGTGATTAATAGTTGTATTTTGCCCTATCATAAGCGATTAATAGTTGTACTTTAGTCCCTGGAATATAGATCTCACTGGGATTAAAAGTAACAGTAAGCAAAATCTGGGAGAAAGGGTAAAATTGAAGTTTAATTATAATAGTTACATTTATATGTAGATTCTTACAGTTAACGAAATTACGTAAACGATTAAACTCGTGTGATCTCTGAAAGAAAACGTTTGAAATTGATGGTAAAGGTTTAGAATCATTCGCTTCATCACTACGTTGTTATATTTTCCGTAACAATTATTTTGTTATTAAGGTAGTTTTCAACATGCAGATAGATTTTCACTCACCGTATCTCTTTTCACGTTCTACATTTGCTCCAAAATGAGCTGAAAGGGACCTGTGTAGTCGGGCAAAATCAGAAATGTAGCAATAAATTGTTTGTGACAATTTCCCTAGCGTATTTTTCTAATATGGTGGGTTGTGCATGTTCCACCTTTACATCCGGAACAAGTAAAACGCAGACGCTTTGTGTCCAATTTTTGTAGGTTAACAGAGAGGCTCTATTTTTTCTAATCTTACTTGCAATTGCGTAATGATGGTGGCATTTGAATTAATTTTATCTATTTGCTCTAGTTAAAGTGGCCTTAACTAAACCCATTTTATTCTTTAAAACCTTTAATTCAGCCATATTATGTCAAATAAAAAACTATTGGAAGAGACTTACAGATAGAATTTCTGAGGATTGGGTGCACAACGATATAGTATGGGTATTATTAAGTAACGGCAGTAAAACGAGATAACAGATAAACGTGGCTTTTGCTCGACTAGTCAGCGGTCGGGGTGGGTTCGGTGTACTAAATTTTGCGCACTATAGGATAGTTTATCATATATAAGTCCAAATAGGGGTTGAAACGATATAAAACCGGAAAAGGGCGCCAGAGTATTTGAAATGTCATGGTAGGGGTTAAATACCTAATTACGTCAGTTCACAGCTTGCTCAAAATACTCAACTAACTCGCTTACCTAAACGTAATTTTCGCAGGCGGTACTGGGACCAACAGATCTCGCCAACCTGAAAAATCAATCAATAATTTGGTAAAAAAAACAGTCTCTTGTTACGTTACGTTACTAGAAAATTCGACTCAAAGTAATTTCACTTCAGCAACCAAAAAAAAAAAAACACTTAACTCTGTGCACAACCACTTGAAATTAAATTCTTCAAGTCGAAATTAATTATGCTCAAATCATAAAAGCAAATAATGCAGTGATTCATCGGCTTCTAAATGTTACGTTATAATTAAATAATCACTTGAACAACTTTCTGCCGTAATTGTTTTATTTAAAATTAAACACAATGTAATGACTTTAATTCGAAGAGCAAATTTAAAAAAACGATAAACATTAAAAATACGTGACGTCAGATGCTGTGTAATAATAGGTTTACATAAAAAAACAGGTCCAATAACCTAAACATATGTAAAATTTTACAATCTTATCGCCTAGGTTATCTATTAGCGGTGAAACTAGCTAGCTCACGATGACCTCTATTAAAATATACTATAAAATTGATTAAATGTCCAAAATAATAAATGGCTACTTTCCTTTTTACAAATAAATGGCGTGCTTAAAACGCACTTGTCACATAATTTACGATGTAAATTCGTCAGTTTAAACAAAATTTAAAAAAACCTTCAAATTAATTTGAATAATGCGAATGGATACGTCTGTATTACACTTTAGACGATAAACCAACAAAAAAATTGATTTTTAAGGGAAAGGTGTATTCAACCGTTATACAAACGCATAACAAAATGATACAAATTACACACCATAAATGTATTAGTTTTCGTCACCCACCACAATAATAAAAACACAGAAATGCTACGTTAGGGAGAGGATGCCCTTTTGTTACACAGTCATCTGGAGCGGATCTGCAGGAGGGCCTCGGCTCTATGGTTGACGTTAACACGACGTTGGCAGTTCCCCGTACAAATCCGCTAATGACGGTCTCTCTTTTGGCTCGCGTTATGATTAAATTTCAATTGGTTGTATGTACACTGACAGTTATATTAGCACCCTAATAGTTGACTTTACGTTAATACGACCTAGTTCTGCTTGATGCTTATTACTTTTAGTTAATTATATACATGTTATTTCATGTTATTTAATTAATGACAAACTGTGAACTTTGCGTTTGTAACTTTGGAACGAACGCTGGATTTTTCTGCAAAAAAAGTGAAGAACTTTAAACACTAAACACCTTTCTGGATCTCGTTAAGTCCCTATAGACCAACTGCACGCAACGATAAACTGGTCTCGTGAAGGATGAACAATTATATGATCCCTTATTTGGGTTGTGAGGGAATGAAAACCCTGCTCCGATAGTTCCTTCGACACGGACCTTGGTCAACGTTGTTCCGCGGTATTCTTAACGTCGCCGTAACACAAAAAAATGGACGCTTCTACGCCTCAACTACTACTTCTCTCCTGAATAATTTTCGTTGTCGCCACATCGGTTTTTTAAACCCCTTCCATTAAATTAGCCAATTAAAGAAAAGGTACGCGCACCCACGAATTCAAACTCGAAAATCGTCGGGAGAAATTGCATCACCAACAGAACTTAATCTAAGTAACCCTAAAAATCTCGACGAAAATCAACCTTAAATTTAACGTGCATAGAATCCAAATTCTTTGTTTAAAACCTAACTCTGGTCAACAGTAACGGTGCCGCAATAACGGCTAACTTTAACTTTTGCTAAAGTTGTACCATACAATGTAATTATTTGTTTGCGTTATTTAATTTAATTTTATATGGTGTTGATTTAACCCAATTTAAAATAACGAAAACATTTATTTATACTAAACTATCCTTATTTACAAAGACACTAACGAATGTTTCATCTGAACTTAGTAAAAGGGTTTTCCTAAACATCGATACTAAAAATGTAAATCACATTTCCCTTTTAAGCTTCCATTTTACTTTGATCGACAACAAAAGCTTCATTTTTGTTTTAGAAAGTACTAAAAAAATTCCTAAACCTTTCAAATACGTAAAAGACAAAAGAAAACGTTACAATAGAAAAGCTTCTCCAAACATTAATGCATTATTACATTCAATTAATAGAGTTTACACTGCATTTAAGATGCACGGTAATAAGAAATAATTTATAATTTCGAAAATTATCGGCAAATCTTTAATAAAATCATGGACCCATGACAATTGCTGCTAATGGGAAGAAGCAAAACATTTGAAAATGCGGTAATTAATTAGCAATAAATGATCACTTAATTATACACTATAAACGATTTTGAAATGTGTTAGCGGAATGCCTCACAGCGGGTAACCTTTTTTGCGAACCAATTTTCCGTTGCATAAATTAGTAATATCGATGCGTAATTTGTTATTTACTTTAAATTAACTTCTTGTAGACGTTGTTTCGTGATTATATATTAAAATAATTTTTACAGTGTCGGCGATTAACATAAATCTTGAAACTACATATTTTGAATTTATATTATTTAATTTTTTCTTTAATTTGTTGCGGCTAACTAACTATATTACGCTTGAGACGGCTGAACTCATTTGCCAATTTATGTAAAGCATTTATTGTAAGCCGTTTATAATTGGATAGAAAGAATTCAAATTTGTATTTCCTGAAATTTAAATCACTTCATTCCTAGATTTTATCTGATCCTGATTATATTTAAATTGTACTCAGGTTTTTATTTTAATACAATCCGTCAGCGTATAACTTGTATAAAATACTTGTGTTGAATGGTTAATAAGTTAATTAATTCATTATCATTTGTTTAAAATTTAATTAACAAGTATCACAGAAAGGAAAACTTCCGTGAGCACAAAAAAATACCCCTTACAGTTTTGTATATAAACGACGTCTCTCTATGCAAACAATGTGTGAATTAAAACAAGACCTTAGGGCAATACGGAAAACTTTATAACTACCTAAAAAGATCTTAGTGTTTGAAAAGAAGGTTAGGGGGAATATAATTTATAGTAGAAATGTTACATATGAATGTAAGCTAACGAAAACGTATCGAAACGATTTCCTGTGTGAATATTTCTTACTGAATTATACTTCTGAACACTGCCAGTTAGCATGACATTACAGTTACTGAAAAAAAAGCATCTAACATGATTTTCATGAGCGATTAATCTGCTAACGTTGAATTAGTATCTCAAACACCTGGTTAAATTATTCTGTACCAAAATAATTTATTTACTATCGTTAATTGTATAATTGCAAGGTCAAGCTGATTACGAAGTCATCAGCAATAATAATTGTATACTTAAAAATTTTAAACAACTATAGGTACAAAGTTTAGATGCGGGCTTAAGTCTATTATGAGTACAAAGTGACATAGTAATTGTCATTCATTATATATTGTCCTCGTGCTTTATATATCCACTTTTACCTAATCCAAATGTTTTCTTTCTACAGGACATCGTGTATATTAAGGGCGCACTTAATTTTGTTCGATTCTATACAAAGTAGAAGGGAAGTAATGTGCCAAAATAAATTAGGTCAAACTAAGGCTAATTTGTAACAAAAAAACCCAATTGGATACCTGTCGTATATTCATCGTGGTCCGAGATATAGAAGTTTTTGCTTGTTTTAAGGAGGAAATTTACTAACACAAAATGTTTGCTTCTGACTGGAAATGAAGGTGATCACATTCCACAAAAACTACTAACGTATGTCTCAAAAGTTCAATCCAATGGATGTAAAATACGCGAGAATGGTAAAATATTAGGTTGGCTTTGGAAACAAAACTTTTCTAAAGTTTGTCTTCACATTGACAGTTCAGTTTTAAAAATTAGTTATACTAAAATGGCCTACAAATTAGATTTTTGTAAAAGTATTTACAGTCTAGTTGCGCAAATGCCTAAGCGTGAAATAGTTCACATATTCGAAAATCAAAATATTTCCCCCAGAACTGTTTATCGCACAATAGCAAACTGTGAACAAGGTATACCATGTGTAAATCTCCCAAGAAGTGGAAGACCCAGATCTTTTACCCAAGCTAGAGAAGATAGGTTAGTAAGAAGAGCAACAGACTTGGAATGTCGGTCAGGAAATTAGCAAAGGAGTATAGAATTTCTAAGGATACAGTTTGGAAGGAATAGGTTAGGAATGGCCAAGAATATCGAAAAAGAAGAAAATGTCCAAAAGATACGCGAAATCACTTGGCACGGATGTCACGATGTTATCGGGCATTAAGACGGATACATTTTGCCAACAACAATGTCATTGCTATTGATGAAAAATATTTAACTGTTAAGTAACTCAGACATAACATATAAAACTGCCCATAGAATGTTAAATATAAAGAAAATGCGCGATTTCTATAAGAGGGATATCGAGGATTTATGTGGGGCGTGTAAGAGGCGAAGCACTGGATAGTCAGCGCTATAATTAGAACTGTCTGGTCAAACTGAATGATTTCATTATCGAAAACATCATGCTGAAGACAATATAATGTTTTGACCAGACTTAGCATCATACCATTACGCCAGGGAAATTCAGAACTGGCTCAACGCTCATAACATACCATTCATACCACGAAACGACAATCCTCCTAATCTATCTCAGACCCGCCCAATAGAAGAATTTTGGGCACGTTTGAGTAGAAAAGTGTGATGCAGGATGGTAAGCCAAAAATGAAGAACAGTTAAGGCGGATGAATTACAGAAAAATTCGAGAGATAGATATTACAGCCGCCCAAGACCTTATCCGAGATGTTCGTAGAAAATTGCTGAAAATCATGGACCACTTCATTTAATTTAATTTCTCAATTTTGTTCATTATTAAAATACTTATCTTTTTTGGGTTTTTTTAATGGTGTACTTTAAATTATACAATCTAAACGTTTCGATAACACTTACAGTTATCTTCGTCAGTAGTAATGTTTGTTAAAAATTGTTAAAGATGTAGTAAACAATTTTGTCAAATTTGAAAATTTAAAACATAAACATAAGCCTGCTATGTTATGTTTTAATTGTTCTTTGAACAATTGTTATTTTTTTAGCTTTTTTTGAGAAGTTTCAAATGCGATGGTATATATTTTAATCATTTACTTGAAAGAGCATGGAATTGAAAAAAAATGGTAAAAGCCGCATTTCAATATCTATTTTCTAAGCGAAGATACGAGAAAAAATAAGTTTACTAGGGGATCGAGTTTTATACTTACGTAAATTGAAAATTTTACATTATCTAGTAGGCGTTCAGATGTCATAAATTCTTAAATTTAAAGTAATTTAATTCATTTATTGGTAATTGTCGAGAAAAGAGCGAGGCGTGTTAATTATACGAGATGGGGAGAGATGAAGTTGAGTGTCGCAGCATAGGGGGCATACAAACAACAAAAGTGATAAAGTAATGACAAAAATGAAAAGCAATTTAACTACACACAAAAACAGTGTAATCACTCAATTGTGTCATCAATAAAATCGAAATAAAATCATCACACCAATCAGGGTGGCAAACATTATTATCAAGAATGTAAAAGTAAAATAATTATGTAGATAGCAATAAGGCAACCGTAATCATAAAATGCAGCAAGAATTACAAAAAACAGACAAGGAATTTGCACATACACAATTGTATCATTAAATCGAAATAAAATCATCACAACAACCAGGGTGGCAAACAAAGAGAAGAGCAAAAGAGAGGTTTGAAAAAAAATGGCTCAAAAACAATCTTGGGAAGAGTACACCTCATCTCTTACATCAATAAGCCCAGAAAACGAAATGTGGGAAAAGATTAGCGGCATTACGGTATAAAACAATCCACCAACAATATCATCGTTGTTAATAAAGAATAAAGTTATAAAAGATCCCTTTACAGTGGCAAATCACTTTGCGCAATACCTTCAAGATGTAAGCAGCGGCCTACAATATACTGAAATACTGAAAATATGTATAGCACAGAAAACTTAATGAGAATCACTCACACTCGATCTTACGGGTGGCGAAGACGAAAGCTACAACCTTCTTTTTAGCATTATCGAGCTGGAAAGGGCGTTGCGAGATGGTGTACTTCTGTTTTGGAAGATAATCACGGTAGTCATGGTCATTTGACAAATGTCAGTTAAAGTTTGATAAAAAATGACGGGATTTCGTAATTATAGCAAAGTAGTAACAAGAAATAGTGAATAGTTACTACTTCACACTCTCCGTAAATAACAAATACATTGAAAGTCTTCGTGACTATAGTTAATATATTCCGAATTTTATTCCGACTTTGTCATTACATATTCCAAGTAACCATGACCATTGTGATAGTCTTCCAAAATTATTCATTTTACAAGTATATGTTTTAAAGAAAGTGTCTCTCTGTTTTAACACTGAGTACAAATATGACAAAAGAATTATAATTATGTCTTTCCATAAAAAAATGACTTTTATGCAATTTTTGATACGATATTAGAAACATTCTTTCGAGTATAAAAAACGGTCAAAATGTATTTAATATCACTTACGTTCCGGCCTCTCCTACGCACCATTACTAAAAATCCGATATACTGTAAGATCTGCAAGAGGCCCGTGAAGCAGAACATAAACAGCATTGATGTTCAAATTGCTTGCACATGTTAGTGCTTGAGTTGTGCTTGTTTGTGCTTCAATAATTGTTTTGGTATAATCAAATATTTTCTAAATTTGACAATTTTGAGATGTTCTTCACACGTTGCTGAAGGCAAAAACGTCGAAATAGGGTGTATCGGTTAGTGCTCGTTCGTGCTCCAATAATCTTTTTAGCCGAACCAAAGTGTTCCGAAATAGAATCATTCTAAGGTGTTATGCCTAGCTTCACACTTTGTTGAAAGCAGACACGTCGAAAGTTTATTTATCAGTTAGTGCTTCGTTTTGCTCTTGAATGCTTCAAGAATTTTTTTCACAAAATCAAGCGCTTTCAAAATAGAACCATTTTGAGTTATTCTGCCAACTTCCCATCAAGACACACGTTGAAATTGAGTTTATCGGTTAGTGCTTCGTTTGTGCTCCAATAATCTTTTTAGCCAAACAGCCAAACCAACGGGTTCGGAAATAGAATGATTTTGAGGTGTTCTGTTAGCTTCAGGCTTTGTTGAAAGTAGACACGTCCAAAGTTTGTTTATAAATTATTGCCTCGTTTTGGTATTTAGTGCTCCAAAAAATTATTTGACAAAATAGAACCGTTTTGAGGTGTTCTGTCAACTTCTCATTTTGTTGGAAGCACACACGTCGAAACTGGGTTTACCGGCTAGTGCTTCGTTTTGCTCTTTATTGCTTTAAAAAGTTTTTGACAAAACCAAACACTTTCAAAATAGAACCGTTTGGAGGTATTCTGCCAACTTCTCATCTTGTTCAAGGCACACACGTCGAAACTGGGTTTATCAGTTTGTGCTCGTTAGTGCGTCAATGCATTTTTTAAAGCAAAATCAAGGGCTTTCAAAATAGAACCATTTTAAGGTGTTTTGCTAATTTCGTACATTGTTTGTATTAGCATCCGACGAAATGTATGTCGCAGTTACTCTAAATCTGAATAATTAAAGAAGGTAGTGTTACACAATTAGAGAAAAATTTTAAAAGGATAGATACATCAAAGACCTAATGAGAATTTAATGACGTTCTAGTATCTCAGAAATAAGGAACATGATCAATCGAGATTGTTAAAAAGAGATATATTAAAGGTTTACCTGCTTTCTTAACTGTAAATTGTGTTAATTCTTGTTTTAAACACATATATGGGAATCAAATAACTAACGCCAGTTTGGTCTATTAGTTCTATGTGGATGCAAAAATATTTTATTAAAGTTAGCTGAAGCACTAACGAGGACAAACGAATCACTAACAGACAAACCCACTTTCGACGTTCAACAAGATGTGGTGTTGGGAGAAAAATGGTTCTATTTCGAAAGCCTTTGGTTTTACCAAAAGATTTGTACTAACGGGCAGAAACGAAGTACTAACCGACAATCGCAGTTTGACTGTGTCTTCCACAAGGTGTGAAGTTAGCAGAACATCTCAAAATATTTCTATTTCAAAAGTTTTTGGTTTTGACTGAAAATTTATCGAAGCACTAAGGAACACAAGCGAGTGACTAACCGATAAACACACGTTTGTGCCTTTAATAAGGTGTGAGTTGTCAGAACACCTCAAAATGGTTCTATTTTGAAAGTTTGCCAAGATATTTATTGATTTACTAACGAGCACAGACGAAACACTAACCGATAAAATCAGTTACGACGTTTGTTTCTTCAACAAGTTGTTAAGCTGGCAAACACCTAAAAATTATTTTATTTCAAAACATTTCGCAAACATTTGTCGACGCACTAAGGGGCACAAACGAGGCACTAACCTATAAATTCAATTTCGACGTTTGTGCCTTCAACAGGGTGCGAAGTCAGAACACCCCAAAATGGTAATTTTTAGAAGGTGGTTTTTCAAAAAAAAAATTATTGAAGCACTAACGTGCTACTAACGAAACACTAAACATGCGAGCAATTTGGGCATTAATGCCGTTTGTGTTCTGCTGACTTCACGGACACGTCAGCAAGTGCCATTTTTACTGAAAATTGTAAATAACATGAAAACCGTTGATGTAAGGCATGTGACATGTTACATCAAATAATTTTATTTGTCTCTCTCGAATGCAAATATACATTTAAAATTAGGGGGCTCCATTTAAATTAAGATATACCTGGAAGTGTCACCATTTTAAAAATATTTTAGCCGAATGGCACCCATTACATTAGCATACTATCAAATGTTCAGAATTTTGAAACTTACAGTTTTTCGTAAACCGGTAGTTTCAGTTCGTCGTAGGGCAGGCACCCTGTTATTGATCTAACACGTTTTCCAAAAGTCAAACTGCTGACGACGCTTGCCACAATATATGTCATTCAGATCTATATTCCACGCAATTTTTTTGTTTGATAAAAAAATCAATGATTAGGTATGCGTTGAATGACGAAAACTGTATTATTTTGGGGAAATTTAGTCGATTCATAATAAGAATCTACTACTACTATTAAAATAATGTTCGTTTCACGCATTATTTGACCTAAGTTGGCCAACATCCAGAAAGTATCATGAAAAAGTTCTATCCTTAACCCACATTTTAGGCGTATAATAGGACTTTCAGTGTTATACTCATGGGAATGTTTGTAACATATTTCTCTACTGCTAGAAAAAGTACGAAAATCAATGATCATTAAAAAAAAAAAAAACTAATGAAAATAAAGAAGTATTCAGTTTACATTCGATAATTTAGTTATTTAGTACACAAACTGGTGATTTCACTAATTGTTTACAAGTATAGTTTTTGGTAATGTCTATTTTGGTGACTTTATTACCAAGTTCAAGGAAAAAAATCAACCTGTACTTTAATAAACAAATTCTTAACGTTAGTAATGCTAATAATCGTCTGAAGTGCGGACATATCTGCGACGCCACACGATTACGCAATTTCAAATTATCAGTATCATTATCATACAAATCAAGTGCTTGTGTGTATTATCTTGATAGGTCCTTATGTAACGGCTACAAAGCCTAAAAACCAAAAATTGTTTAATGCTTTCCTTGTATTTATTTATGTATTTTAAGTATTAATAATTTAATTTATCAACACGTACTTTGTACCCGAAATTAGATATAGAAGAGGAAGTAATTTTATTGCAAACACATACACTTCAACGTTTTTGTATATATATATATATATATATATATATATATATATATATATATATATATATAATATACATATACATATACATATACATATACATATACATATACATATACATGGTCCGGCAACAAGAGCGCCTTCTTCTATATCTTCCGTTTTATATAACCTAGATTAATAAAATTTGGAATGCAGTTATAGTTTAGTTGTGTGCATATTTTAAAATTATTCACGCGAATACAGGTTGTTTATTTAAAGAGGACCAAATTATTATAAAAAAATTTAAATGGAACACCCTGTATATTATTGCTTTTTTGAATTCTACTCATTGTTCCTAACCAATTCGCAATATATTTCCCTATCCTTAAATATAGCCGTTTTTGAGTTATTTCGATTTTTCTAAAAAAAAATTGAAATTACAGAGTTTGCTTTGAAAATGTACCTCCTTAACTGTTGAAAAATAAAAATTATCTAATTTATATGAGAATAAATACACAGATAGAGTTTCCTTTTAATGTGAGGAAAATGACATAGTTGCATACAGGGTGCTTATAATTGACTTGCCAATCAACCATTATTCGAACTAATAAAAGTTTACTTTTTCAAATAAAACACCCTGTATATTATTACATTTTTGGTTTCTACATATTAACCGTTATCAGTTCGCCATACAACTACCTATCCCTAAATATAGCCGTTTCCGAATTATTTTCAATTTTTCAAAACGTATAAGATTATTGAGACATTTTTAAATCTATGGCCTCGTATAGATAAAAAACAATTGTATTATACATTAAAAAACGCAACAGAAACTAATATATTATGATAGAAGACTAATTACAATTTTTGTACTGGAGGCATTGCATGTTAACAAGAATTTGACAAATATTTACTTCAATTTCAAGTAAAATTCTAAAATCAAGTGTGCTTCTGATAAAAATTGAATGTTTGACGTAAATAAATAAAACTGTAGTTAACCATTTACGAGTGTTATTGTTAGTAATCAAGATTTTTATAAAATGAATTTTACACAAAATGAGTTAGTTGATATGATATTCGTGTTGGGTGCTGCAGAAAGAAACTGTTTATTGGCCAGCAGAATTTATGCTGAAAGATATGCAGATAGAAGACATCCAAACGCAAGATCGTTTCAGAAAGTTATGAGTAGATTTATTGCAACTTCATGTGCCAATTACTCCAAACATAAACGTGTTAAACCTTCTACAAATGAAGATAGTGAATTGAGGGTTCTTCTCGCCATCGAAGGGGATCATCACAGAAGCCCAAAGGGCATAAGTGAAATAGTTGGTATAAGTGAGAGATCAGTAGGCCGTCTTTTAAAGAAGAATCGCTTACATCCCTATCATATTCAGTTACACCAAGAATTAAGCGATGCAGACTTCGATCATCGAGTAAGATTTTGTAACTGGGCCAGAGAAAAAATTACTCAAAACCCAAATTTTTTATAATATTTTATGGACAGAAGAATCAACATTTCATAAGAATGGATTTGTTAAGACACATAATTTTCATTATTATTTCTCAGAAAATCCACATTTATTAAGACAAGTTGATAATCAACATAAGTACTCTTTAAGTGTCTGGGGTGCCATCGTTGGGGATTATGTCATCGGTCTATTCTTTTTTGATGGACACTTGAATGGGGAGAAGTACCTTAACTTTTTGCGTAACGATTTACCGGGCTTATTAGAAAATATTACTCTTAATTTTAGAGCCACAATGTGGTATCAACATGATGGCACTCCTGCTCACTGCTCTGCTGATGTAAGTGATTATCTCAATAGAGTCTTTCCAAATAAATGGATTGGACGAAATGGACCTGTGAGGTGACCAGCTAGGTCCCGTGATCTGACAAGAATAGATTTCTTTTTATGGGGATACATAAAAAGTATTGTCTATAGGGAACTACCAACCACTGACGAAGATATGCGTAATCGTATAACACAGGATTTTCATAGCATTACTCCTGAGTTGTTGCGTAGAGTTGAACAATCTTTTAAATATCGACTTCAGGTCTGCATCCGAGAAAACGGACAACATTTTGAACAATTATTATAAATCATTATCGCTAATGATTAGCCTTAAATTATTTTTTTTATTTTATTAGTTTTGTATTTTTAGAAATAATTTTAATAATTATAGTGTATTAGTTTCTTTTCCTTTTTTAATTTGCAATATAATTGTTTTCCACTGTTTTTTTTTCTATTTATACGGGGCCATGGATTTAAAAAATGTTCCAATAATCTTATACATTTTGAAAAATTGAAAATAATTAGGAAACGGCTATATTTAGGGATAGGGAATTGTATATTGAATTGATAAGGGTTAATATGTAGAAACCAAAAACGGAATAATATACAGGGTGTTCTATTAGAAAAAGTAAATTTTTACTAGTTGGAATAATGTCTGATTGGCAAGTCAATTGTAAACACCCTGTATGCAATTATGACATTTTCTTTGCGTTATAAGAAAGCTCTATCTGTGTACTTGTTCTGATATAAATTAGATAACTTTTGTTTTTCAACGGTTAAGGACGTACATTTTCAAAGCTATCTCTGTAATTTCAGTTTTTTTTATAAAAATCGACATAACTCAAAAACAGCTATATTTAGGGATAGGGAAATATATCGCGAATTTGTTAGGAACAGTGTGTAGAATTCAAAAAAGGAATAATATACAGGGTGTTTCATTTAAATTTTTTTTATTATAGTTTGGTCATCTTTAAATAAACAACCTGTGTACACGTGAATTATCTTAAAATATGCACACAACTAAACTATAACCCTATCCCAAATTTTATTGATCTAGCTTATATGGAACGGAAGATATAGAAGAAGGCGCTCTTGTTGCCGGACCCTATATATATATATATATATATATATATATATATATATATATATATATATATATATAGAAAGGTAAAAAAATTCCGAATTTGATGCAAAAATGAAAAAATGCCGGTTCCATTTGAAAAAATCAAGTTACCATTGATTGAAATTTTCTAAATTGACAAAGTAATTTCTCTAAACACAAGAAGAATTCGAATTTGACCATTCGGTATACGGGTAGTACATATCATATCTAGTTACATCGCAGAGTCATGACCTAAGTTTTGTGATCACAACGATATTTAGTTTTTTTTTCAGACATCTACTTTTTGTAAAAATGACGAATTGCGGTTAAACGATTCGTTTTAGGTACTATGTGTTATACATAAAGTCGCACTAGAATTGACCAAGGAATCCAAATATACAATAATATACAGAGGGTTCCATTAAATAAATGCAACTTTGATATATATCGCCCTGCGATTCAAGTGAAAATATTTTAGGTTTGTAGCCTTAAAGATATCCCACCACATCGCACACACTATTGGCCCACTCTATATATTAAGGCCCAAATTGCTCGCATTTTTAGTGCTTCGTTAGTGCACGTTAGTGCTTCAATAATTTTTTTTTAAAAATCAGCTTTTCAAAATTGCCATTTTAGGGTGTTCTGACTTCGCACCCTGTTGAAGGCACAAACATCGAAATTGGATTTATAGGTTAGTGCCCCGTTTGTGCCCCTTAGTGCTTCGACAAATGTTTGCGAAATGTTTTGAAATAAAATAATTTTGAGGTGTTCTGCCAGCTTCACAACTTGTTGAAGAAACAAACGTCGTAACTGGTTTTATCGGTTTGTGTTTCGTTTCAAAATAGAACCATTTTGAGGTGTTCTGACAACTCACACCTTGTTAAAGGCACAAACGTGTGTTTATCGGTTAGTCTCTTGCTTGTACTCCTTAGTGCTTCGATAAATTTTTAGTCAAAACCAAAAACTATTGGCCCACTATATATATATATATATATATATATATATATATATATATATATATATATATATATATATATATATATACACATCGAATGTAAGTCTATGTCTGTCTGTTTGTCTTTATGTATTGCTACACCATTCATCCGATCGCCATGAAACTTCGGAAAGTTGTTGTGTACAATCCCGCGAAGCAGCAACGCGCGCCGGGTACGGCTAGTTTTTAATAAACAATGATATTGTTAATTTAATTTAAGCTCTCCAGTTATTTTTATTATATTCGACAATCTTTGGGGTTCAAACTGCGCATTGAAACATTTAATCTGCATCTGCAGAGCTACAGTAATGCTGCTAATTGCGAATTATGCTCTCAGGACTTCACTGACTATGGCGGATTATCCATCTCTATTGAGAAGCCTTCTATAATCCTTGTTTATATATAAACAAGAATATAATGATTTCCTGTTAGTAATTAATAGTATTAAATTAAACTTAACTCTTCACTTGCATTATTACGTAAATGCTAAAGAAACTAACTGTCCAAGCCAAATTAATGTATTTAATGTATTCTTGAGATAAGGCCATGTTTGAAATGATTTAGAATTATAACCCAGAATTCAGGTCAACATTGTTTACAACTACGAAATTAACTTTTTGTATACTATAGCGTTGCCACTTCTAAATATTAGGTACGCCCTCTGAAGAATACAAACACAGTTCCTTATTAAAAGCTTTTTACAATTGATACATAAAATGTTTTTATAATTTTATCTTTACTGTTTAAAACGAATAGATTTAGTAAACTCTTTCCAAAAACGGATTTATGAACCTATATGAATCAAACACTTTGTTTAATTCGGTTTGAGGTTCAAATCGTTATTAATTGGACCCGCAGTTAGCAATAGATTTCAGCAATAGACGCTTTTTCAATAAATTGTGGGACGAATTTAACCTTTTGCGTGGAATTTCATATAAATGAACGTATTTGACCCTATCGTATATAAAAAATATTAATAAAACGATTAGGGGATGAAAGAGGTGAACAATAAGAGTAACTTTGGTAGTGTTTTTTCATAATTTTGAAAAAGTACGTTGTACTTTGAAGCTAAAATAAAATTTAAAACTGTACCCCCACCCCGTTTTGTCCGAGCACTTCATGCACCTCGCGGTAAAGAATTGGTTGTCGAACGCTGTTGTATACATTAAGTATTTTTATTTCTTTAATTATGACAAAAGGGTTCACCAGCAATCGTATAAATTGCGAATAAAAATGTATGTACATCCCATATTGTGTAATGATGCTGCGAATCCTTTACATAAATTGCCTAATAATAAATGTTATCGGTTGTCCATTCGTGTACCCACTCTCTAGAATTTTAGTGTTAATACCCGACCACCTCGCATATTATTACATTAATAATATTAATAATAATAATAATAAAGGGCTTTATTAAAGTAGGATTACATTAAACCATTAGGTACCTAAGGCACAGTACAGTTAGAGCTAGACTTAATTATCCTTTAATCACAAGGCGAGATTCAGATAGGTAGGGACATACCTTCTGCTCTTTCATCTAACCCTGGATACAATTAGAGAATAAATTCTTACAACTAAGGAATATGGTATACGAGGTGAACAATGAAAAAGGAAAGAAATTCGTCTATGAAACTGTGGTGTGCTGGAATGATTTAACCACTTTGGTTGCATTACACAATAGTCTACAACAAACTAAGTACAAATAAGATGGAAACAACAGACTACATAAGATGACAAATGTGAGAGACCAACAAATACTAATAATAAACCATCATTAAACCCGTCTCCAAAACATCAACTCAATGAGCTTGTGCTTAAAGGCAGTAACGGAGCTATCTTTCAATTCATCAGGCAGACTATTGTACCGGGTGAGTCATTAAGGAAGGACGCCGGCTATATACCAGAAACCGCTTATGTTACGACTTCCAAAAAAAAATTCTTCAGTAAATGTGACCAAGAGAAAATGCTGGAAATAATTTTAAAGTTCGTAAATAGACCGCTAGGTGGCGTAACTGCTGTAGTAAATTAAAAAATGTCTAATAAGTAACAGAAACTTAAGGAAAAGGTATATTGGAAATATCGTAGCTGTATTTTTGGGACAATTTTACCCATTTTAGTATAAGAAGTTTTTCTCTAACTTCACAGGTTTTCCGTTGGGGGCGCTGCGTAGGTTGTCGGACAAACACGTAATTATTTTCGGAACCAGTCATCGAATCTAAAAAAATAATATTTCGTTGGAAAGGCCTTTTCTTGCGCTATTCGTTGATGTATTAAAAAGTTAAGTTTGATTAACGAACAAACCGCTAGAGGACGCTTTCCAAATATTGCTCAAATTTTAGCGATGTTCTTCAAAATATTAAATAGAATGGTATGTGGTTTATATTTAAGTCAGAAAGAGTATAAAATTTCGCCTATACCCTGAAAATTTCAAGTCGATATCTTTGCTGGTTTCAATTTTATACCTACTTTAAATTTACGCGAAGTTTTTTGACATAATAGTTTATTACTTAGGCCAGCTTTTACAAATACGGGTTAACCCTGCCCCGAGAGTTAACCCCAGAAATTCGATAATACTGACAGTTATTATCATCGAGTTTCTGGGGTTAGTTTATTACCGTTGGTTAATAATTACACCGGGTGGAACATCGAAAATTAACTAGAGATGAGTAGTACGCCATTACTCAGTGGCGACCTAAATGCTCAAATTGTTTGTCATCATTATCAATACACAGCTGCAACCGCTGTTTTACGTTGACAAAACAGCGGTTTCTATCTCCGCTGTGGAGAGGGTGCGAATGGAATTTCTTATCCTAATGACCATATTTTTAGGCGTAGTTGTAAAAACAAGGTCCTTTATTCTTCCCCAAAGATAAAAATCTAAACAAGTTAGATCGGGGGACCTAGTAGGTCTGAAAAATGTGCCGGGCAGCCGTCATGTTGGAAAAACATCCGCTGCCTAGTAAGCAACGGCACATCTTCTAAAAGTAACGGCAAATCGGTCCGCAAGAAATTAAGGTACGTTTCACCATTAAGTGGTGCGTCAAAAATGTGAGGACCAGTAATTCGGCCTCCTAAAATACCGCACCAAACATTGACGCTCTACCAGCCCTGATGTTGAATTTCTTGCATCCAACGAGGATTGGTTCTGGACAAATAATGTATGTTATGACGATTTACTCCACCATCACTGCGGAATGAAGCCTCGTCAGTCCACAATATTTGCGATAACAGATGTTGATCATCTATGAGCATATTCGAAAGCCAATAGCAGTAGTCTAAACGTTGCTCATAATCAGCTGCAGTCAGTGATTGATGAAGGACTACATGGTATGGATGTAATCTAGATTAAAATTGAAGTTATGGTTTTTTAATAGCTATAACTTTACTACTTTTAATAGCTAACTTTTATTTAAAACTTACTTACGTTCTTTCACAATACGCTGAACAGTAGTTTGTGGTAGTGTTATTGGATGATCGTGGCACTACAAAATCATTACCATGGATCTGAACTTAAAGTAAACCAACAAAGATATCGACTTGAAATTTTCAGGGTATAGGCGAAATTTTATACTCTTTCTGACTAAAATATAAAAAACATACCATTCTATTTAATATTTTGAAGAAAATCGCTAAAATTTCAGCAATATTTGGAAAGCGTCCTCTAGCGGTTTGTTCGTTAATCAAACTTAACTTTTTAATACATCAACGAATAGCGCAAGAAAAGGCCTTTCCAACGAAATATTACTTTTTAAGATTCGATGACTGGTTCCGAAGATAATTACGTGTTTGTCTGACAACTTTCGTAGCTCCCCCAACGGAAAACCTGTGAAGTTAGAAAAAAACTTCTTATACAAAAAATGGGTCAAATTGTCCCAAAAATACAACTACCATATTTCCAATATACCTTTTCTTTAAGTTTCTGTTGCTTATTAGACATTTTTCAATTTACTACAGCAGTTACGCCACCTAGCGGTCTATTTACAAACTTTAAAATTACTTCCAGCATTTTCTCTTGGCCACATTTACTGAAGAATTTTTTTTTTTGAAAGTCGTAACATAAGCGGTTTCTGGGATATAGCCGGCATTCTTCCTTAATGACACCCGGTACATACAGTAGATTTGGTAGCAAAATGAACGCTTAAACCGAGATGTTTGATGCACTGGAGGGGATATACGACATCTAAACCTAGTGTTTATATTATGTACGTTTGTTCTGAATTTTATTTTTTCATGCAAATAGGGAGGCGTTTTAAACATTAGAACTTTATGGTACACTTGGCATTGAACAATTCTTCTGTTGATCATTGGCAACCATCCAGCCTATGCCAGCTTGTGAGTTACATGTTCATACTTTCTTATTTCATATACGAATCTTATACACGCTTTTTCTACCTTTTGTATGCGCTCGGAAGTTGTATTATCAATTGAAGAATGATAAATTGGAGACCCATAGTTGAAGTTGGACAAAACTTGTGTATCACACAAGGTATAGCCGCTTGAGTTGAGTACAGCTTGCAGCGATATAACGCGTAATCTGCTCTTTAAATCGGAGGGTGTTATCATTATCAAATACAAAACCAAGACTCTTAATTTTGTTCACAAACGGTACCCTGCAAGTATTAATACCTATTTTTAAACAGTTAGTTAGATGGTCACAAGTAATTTTGTTTCCAAATAAAATTATTGCTGACTTATCAGGATTCAGCGATAGTGAATGAGCACTTGAGGCTTGACTTGCTACTTCTGTGTACCTTATAACATTTAATTTTGCATTCTGAATTATAACTAACTCTGATTTACCTGTCCTGCTAGAACATACCAGCATCCTGAATTAAATAACCAAACCCTTTACCCCTTTATACACCTCCGCCGGCCACCACTTAGTCCCTTAATCCCATATTATTATAACCACTCTCTTCGGAGACACTTTTGTGTAAAACATTCTTGGCTGCCACTAGCACCGAATCCGGTGCATAAACGTGCCTAAGGGACGTGATAATTAGATTTCCTGAGGCGACGCCCCGTATTACTAAGTATTACGAACCGCAGAATCTCCCCGTTTTTGGATACAACCACCTTCAACAAAAGGGAAAAGTATATTCAAACCAACATCTTGGCTGTATTTTCCACCGGGGTGGGCTTTTGAATTGTTCCAAATGACGTAGTTATTTCGACAGAAGTCTTGCCCCGAACATTTAACCAGCTCCACTCAGACCAGCCCCCTTGAAACCGAAAAACTCCTGTAATCGTTGCCGGCGGTAAAGGCTCCGAATACGATGTTCCCTATTAGGTATTTTCAAGTGACGTCACAACGTGTGACCTTGCCTGGTGTGATTGGTTTCTGACGATTTTATCGAAAATCGCAGGCGGTGAAAATTTTTCTGTGCTTATACTTGTAGATGAGAATTGTATTGATACAATTCACCAGAAATACGTGAATGAAGTGAACAATTACCCTACATAATATTGAAAAGTTCGTGCGATTTTTAGGTTAGTTATGACCAAATTCGTCAAATTAAAGAAAACATTCAAGATAAAGCTTTTTTGGCTATGATATGTTAAAACGTGTATGTTATAGATTCGTTACTACACCTGGAATACCAAGCTTTAAGGTTTTCAATATAATATTTACAAAATTAATTGAACCTTATATCAAAATAGCTCCGCAAGCAGTTATTACAAATAAGTTCAATCATTTTTTTGATAGTGTTAATAAAACTCACGTTAAATTTAGATTTTACTTTATTTTCTTATGCATTTAGTGTTAGTATCCCAACTATTTCTAGAATTTTCTATTCCACACTAAATGTAATGCACTTTCGTACATGTACTTTCGTATGTAAATTTATTCTATGGCCTTAAAGAGACAATTTAATAAAGGCACCTTGTTTTAAACAGGCATTTGGCAATAGAATCACCATAATTATAGATTGCTTTGAAATTAAAT
Organism: Vesta saturnalis; assembly: GCA_036346205.1. Lineage (NCBI taxonomy): Eukaryota > Metazoa > Arthropoda > Insecta > Coleoptera > Lampyridae > Vesta > Vesta saturnalis. The sequence continues at coordinate 325,510 of JARFJB010001962.1, read as the reverse complement.
TGCAAAAGACAAATAAAGTGCACAACTTGGTCTACCTATAAACATCATAACGCTATCAAAGTTCTCGTAGGGATAAACACCAGCAAGGTCGATATCTTATTTTTCACAAGCAGATGGTTGAATCACTTAAAGGCATTTGTTCTGTAATTTACCAAGCTTCACATGGGCTTTACTTCATTAAAGCAAGTATTGCAATATCGTAAAGGCACGAATACGTATTCATAAAATCTAACCCAACTATAATATACACTAATAATGCTCACTAATTAACTATAAAATATCTTAACCTTATATACTAACACTACAATAAGTCAATTATGACTATTTTTTCTGGAGAAATCACTCAAAAATCACAGCAAAACGCGTAGGTTCCTATGAAACGCTAACACAAGTTGTCCAAGATCAGGTAGGCAGAGCTTGTGACGTCAGTGTGATGTACTTGAAAACACCTAATGCTTAATTACGCCCCAATACCGTCTATTAGTAGTCCTAATTCTTAAGGGCACCATCTCGTATCCACCCATTACTTAATTACCACCCTTCCTGAGTATCATCATAATTAAATCCGATATTCCACTTCCCCTGTATACATCCTGCGATACTACTCAACCTAACCATAACTTACTACCTAATTAGAATAAAAGTAAACTCACTTACCTGTTGCAACCTCATAACACATAACATAACACATACCGTTTTAATTAACATTTTTTTAAGAATTTATTCCAGGTATAAAAACATTTGGTTATTAAATTTGCAGTTCCACTCATAGAGGGCGAGACGAGCGCGACGAAAAATTAATCCCCAGCGTCGTCCCTAGTAGCGGTAGAATCAGGGCAACCAGAATTACTTTTATTTCATTATCTATTATTTTGTTATTTATCTAAGGTATTTTAAGTTTATTTTATTTATTACATAGAATTTTATTTATTTTGTACTAATTTGAATAATAAAAGCGTTTATAACCAGTCTAGTAATTCATTCCCAAAATAGTACGTCTTTTAAACCCCGATCATGAAGGTCTCAGAACCAAGGGCTACCAGAAATTTGGTTTGTAGACCTCTAACGCTAAAATTGAAATTACGGAAACGCGCTCCTAAAGCTCACCTTGTTGGAAGGGGTCTTAACATCTGTTGTCTTGTTTTTATATTGTGTAATTTTGTATACTGGTGCTTCATATACTTTAGTTGGTCATCCAAAATAATTTGAAATTAGAGCCCTGGTCAAAACCAGTAGGGCGAGTGCAAGCAAAATGTGAAGATTTTCTAATAATTACGAGGTTGCCCATTTAGGTGAAATTATTCATAATCATACCGTCTCATGTAGTAGCTTAGATAAGGGTAGATATGCCCAAAGTATACGATGTTCAAATAGAAAAATAGAAGTCCAGCCATTTTGAATGACAAAAACTAGATTTTCGAGTTACGCTTTGTTAAATTTTAAACACTATATTGAAGGAATTACGTTTACATCGCTTTTAACGTGTTTATTGTCTCAAAGGACAACAACTGCATTTTTGCTGTTTGCCGTCAGTTGAGATCAAAGATGCCTAAAACCTTTGCAGCAATTTCTCTTGATAAACCGTACTGCGCATATTTTGGACGCATAAGCACTTTTCTAAGACTATATGTAGTTTCAATTTTAGATAAAAAATTTGTTGGCAAAACAAAATGCTGCTGTTATAGTGTTGTAACATAACTTAACATACCCTTCACGCCATTCCCTTGCGGGGTAAGCAAAACAATCTTTGCCTCGTTTTTTTCCACAACCTTTTTCCACGATTTCCTATCTCTGTATATCTTCCTAGCTTTATCTTTCTTTCTTTCTTTTACCATTCATTGTACTCCATTCAGCCAAGTTTTACGCGGCCTACCAGGCCCGGCCTTACCTCTAACCTCACCCACATATATCTGCTTCGTTAATCTTGCGTTGTTCTTTCTCTCAATATGACCAACGTAGGGTACTACTTTTATACCTGTCTATCATCTTCTTTTCCTCGCCACACTCCTTTATTATACGCTCATTCTTTATCGTATCCGTTCTCGTTTTACCACATGCGCTTCTCAGGAATCTCATACCCACGGCATGTATTTTTCTTTCGTGCTTTTTCGACATACCTATGTCTCACTTCGATACAGTACTGTTTCTCATTATCGTCCACATACTTCCAATCTCTTTCTTCCAGCATTGACCCTTCGTCCAATCTCGCCATCCATTGGACCATCTGCAATGAAAATTCTACTCAGGATATGCCAACTCACCCACTTGTTCCACAATTTCATCTTGCAGGGTAAACACTCTACTCTCCTTTTCACCTTCCTGATTGAACACCACAATATTGGTGTTGTTCACGTTTACCTATAGGTCCGCGCTCTTACAGACTATATCAAACTCCTTCAGAGCAGTTTGTCACTCATCCACACTGTCACTTAATTACATTGTTAATCAAATTAATTCAACTAAAACTTTTCCTCTGAAGATTAGTACAAATAAGAAATAATTTTTCCTAAGCAAATTATTATAAAACTAATATGGCTCCGAGGATGATTTGTACAAACCGCTGATGTTTGGACGCCCAAATAATTAGTATTTTAGTAGTTATACCAATCTCACGTTAAATCTCAACTAGCGGTTTTTTGTTTAAATTACTGGGAAAAATGCTGTAGGTCTAAAAATCTTAAAACTCAAGGTTGATAAGTTGATAAGACTCAAATTTAAAATTCAAATTAAAAAAACTACACTTCAAAAATGTTATACCCTTTCAAAAGCGCGTTTCCTTTAAAATGGCGTAATTTCAATACGGAAGGTATATTATACAATTTTATTCACTCTTATACGATTGCTAGTTTTGAACATAAATAATTAAAGGAATAAAATATTTGATGTACAAGTGTGTGTTATATATATATATATATATATATATATATATATATATATATATATATATGTGTGTGTGTGTGTGTGTGCGTGCGTGCGTGCGTGCGTGCGTGCGTGCGTGCGTGCGTGCGTGCGTGCGTGCGCGCGTGCGTGTGTGTGTACGCATGCGCGCGCGCAATGCCTAATATTTTGTAACTTATATATATATTATATATATATATATATATATATATATATATATATATATATAAATAGCAGGCTTATGTTTATGTTTGAATTTTTCAAATTTGACAAAATTGTTTACTACATCTTTAACAATTTTTAACAAACATTACTACTGACGAAGATAACTGTAAGTGTTATCGAAACGTTTAGATTGTATAATTTAAAGTACACGATTAAAAAATCCCAAAAAAGATAAGTATTTTATTATGAGTGTTAATGGTGAAAGTTTACATTTTCATACTACACGTGTAAGTATGCGTAAAACCATACGACAATGCGATAAAAAGACAATAAATTGTACAATAATGCATTATAATAGAAACCAACAGACAGGTCACAGTAACGTTCGCCCTTATTTTCTGATTAATAATAACCCCCAAATGACGAATAAAAAAATATTTACGTGCCTTGTAACACGAACATACAATACCAACTATAATAGAAATTGTTATCCTCCTATTTAGTGCTTTCAAATCAATGTTACTAATCTACTGAAATTATAAACCAACTCGTACAAGTCACATGAAATTTAAACAAAAGTGTATAATCACAGCACCAAAAACCATTTATTATTTAATAGATAAAATAGGTCAAAAAGATCGATAGTAGTAATGAGGTAATGACCTACTTTATCATCTTTTGAACGTATTGTACACTTCGTATGAAGGGTTATAGAAAAATGAAATGGAATTCTTCAAAAATATTATCTTATCAATAAGAAGGTTAAATGTGTGTCACCCAATCACTGAATGATCCTTTCTCATGTATTACCACATAATTTTTATATTATTAAAGATATAAAAATGTATTGCAAAACGCATTAATCTCTCTTCTTTCCGCTTAACAGAATTAAACGCTTTGGACACCCCGTGTAAATTCTTCTATAAATGTTATTTAATGCTAACTTCTTTTACGTTTTCGCTAAAATAAAATTTTTTAAATGAAATCGTAAAATTTGTGTCTTCCGAGCTTTATTTAAATCACCGACCGGGTCTACTCTGTGAGATCACTCACATCCAAATGAAACGCGGAAAACCTTTTACTTTTTCATAAGCATATATACATTTATCTAATGCATTTGCAGAGTTTTTTGATCCAAACAGAATGTACAAACAAAAATTTAGCATTCGATCTCTATTTTAAATTTTAATACAAATATCAGAAAGTAAAATTTATTTTACTTAAAATAGGAATATAATACAGTTATGAATTAATGAAACGTACTTATTTTAGATATGGTATATTATTTTCCTTTCTTAAATTAGCTTTTTAAATACCCCACTAAAGTAGGGCGGCATAACTATGATGTATAATTATCAAAAATCAGTTTATTTGAGGTAAACCGTTGCTTGTATCATCATGCAAAAAAATTTGTGGAGACTAATTTCTCAAAACTTGATATTTCTCATATAAACAAGTTTGCGGTCTGACTAAAGTTTGTACAAAATTCTACTCTTATTTTAGCAACAGACTGTGTTATAAGGGCGCGAGTATTTAGGCACGACCAAAGGGACGCAAACCAAAAAAAAAGACGCAGGTTAATATGTGCGACAAAGAATGACGTGAAGCCAAATAACCGTAAAGATTGCTTTTTCCTGCTAATAAATACTTGCCTTGGAAGTTATTATGTTTGTTTTGTTACGTACATGTGATTTTAGAGGATTTTGTGTAAAAAATACCTATTGAGACAAATTTTAATTATCGGTGAATTAACTCCATTTCTTAAGATCGGAGTGTGCAAAGTTATTGTCTTCGTCATTTAATAAAACCTTGTTTACTAATTTGTTATAATGACGATACTTTGACAACGTTGGTGAGAAATTTGTTAGGTAATGAAGCCATTATAATACGGCGGGTTGTGCTTCAATATTTTAATTATCGTGGAATCTTTTATCCTTTAGCCTTAACGGCGTCTTGCGCTTTTAAAATTGGTATCGTAAAGTTTACCGTATTGTAAGATGTTCGAATTGACTATGACAGTTCATTTGTAGTAAGTAATTGTTTATTTGGTTTACTACAGTACAGCTGGTTGGAGGTTACCTCATTAAGATACAAGATGGAACAGTGCGATTTTATTAAATTTTCATTCTGGCGGATTTTTTTTTACTTCTAGTATTCCTGAACAGGCTGAGATTTGCCTAATGTGCTAAAGCACTCAGGAACACTGGGAGGGTTTAGGATATAATCAGGCTGCTGAGAAATGTTTATGAATGGCTACCTTAAATTTGCTTAAGTCAAAGTTTGGAGAAAACAGGAACTGGGTAGTGCATTCCACAATTTGGTCACCGTGTGGAAAAATGTAGATTGCGCCCGTGTAGTGCGACAAGATGGAATTTTGAGTGCGTAATTATGGTGTGAATGGGTAAACCGAGTGTTCCTATCGAAGATGGCCTGCGAAGGTTCAAGGACATGTTCTAAGTCACTGTTGATAGAGGCTGCCATTTTCACCTTAACGTCCTTACTAGACTTATTGTTATGGGAAAACTGAAAATAACTACAATATAGAGTGCTGTCGTCTGCAAAACAATGGCTCGGGTTAGTTGTAGAGGAAATGAGGTCATTTATGTATAGCAGGAAAAGTGTGGGAGCTATTCTTGAAGTACGTCTGCGTCAATAGTAGTTTCTTTCGAAAAGAAGCCATCGACGACAACGCGTATACGTCTTTTGTCAAGAAAGCTGGATATCCAGTTGATGAGCGTATCGGATAAGCCGAACTAAGTGAGCTTGCCAAGCCTTTGAGATATCTAAAGCTACTACGGCGGTTTCACCGGACATCTCTAATGTGTTATTCCAAAGTTGGGTGACATATGAGATAAGATCACCCGTTGAACAAACCTGTCTGAACCCATATTCGTTGATTTTTCACCTTAGTGAAATGTCGCTTTCCAATAGGTCTTTAAAATAATGTATTTACAGAAGGAGGACTAGCTAGCTTGCCTACGTGCTAAATTAAGATCTAAATCTCAGACGGAAAAGTAGTACCGTTTAGGTGGGCCGCAACGCAATACGTTGGTTAGATGTTTAGTGGCAGTCTACTCATAATGGTAATCCACCTTCTATCTCAAATCAAGATATTAAAGCTGAACTGAAAATTTCAATCAACAAAGTCATTCAACGTATTCTCGAATGGGGAACCAATAATCTAGTTAAGTTAATGCTAATAAAACTCAGTGTTGCCTTATGTCCACACCAAAAAGATCGATAATTTCCTGTTGTAAGTATGAATGGCTCCAATGTTAAGTTCTCAGACTCTATTACTCTGTTGGGTATGACTGTATCTTCAAATCTCTCATGGGTTGAACATCTTCTGTCAGCTACCAAAACAGCTGCTCATAAAATAGGATGGTTGCACACATCTAAGCAGTACTTTACCTCCCAACGACCCTTTCTGTTGTATAAGGCCCAAATTCGACCTCATCTAAAATATAATTCTCACCTCTGGTTTGGTGTTCCTCCAATACACTCTTGATATCGTTGATCGTATTAAGAAAAGAGCGATTATGCTTATAAATGACCCGTCCTTAACTTTTGAGATGCAGTCCGTTCAGTAACAAGTATCGTTTCAGTTCTTTCTTTGTATTATTGGTATTACAATGACTATTGCGTTGCTGAATTACATTCTCTGATACCATTTCGGTCCACCTTTGCAAGGAATGCTTGGTTTGCTTATTCACATAATCGTTATGCAGTACAAATTTCTGCTTGTCGTATCAAACGGGCGCAATCCTCATTCTTCTACACGGCTTCTAAACTCTGGAATGATCTCCCTCGTTCCTGTTTTCCTCTCACTTATGATACGAAAAAAATTAGGGAAACGGTTCATAGGCATCTATTGACAATTCAATATCCCGCTATCCATCCTCCTAAGTGTTCCTGAGCGCTTTAGCATGGTAGACCAAGCTTACCCTGCCCAGGTCAACAATTATTAAAAAAAAAGGTTATGGTATCGTCTGTTAGTAGTTACGATTTTAATAAATATAATATTTAGCGTTATAGGACCCTCAGTTTTTTTTAAATGATGTTACAGAGCGCCTATTTTTGGCGTTTTCCGAAAAAGTAGCCCATTCAACAGTGAAATCCACACATTACTTTTGTACCTCTAACCAGGTTTCCTAAGTCCTTCCATCATTAAAATCACTGTTGCACTTATACGAAATTCCACTTTCATTCTAATCCACATTACACGGGGAGATACCAATTCTTACTCTTTAACATATCTTACTCCTTCACTTATAATCACTTCAACTCCTTTTGTTCCACGCGTTTTCGTTTCAGCCCCTTACCATAGCGCCAGAACTACCATCATCTACCTCCAAAATATACTTACACTTTGCGCTGTCTCTGACACAGGCAGAATATCTACCTATATATATATATATATATATATATATATATATATATATATATATATTCTCTGAGTATGCGAGTAACAGTAAGACGTGTTTTAATCGTGCACTCGTAATAATTATTTTGTATTAATTAATAAGCAAGTAATTCAATAATTTGCGGTCATGCAATATGCCTGTGTGTGTCTGTGGGTGGGTACGTGCGCGTGCGAGTACGAGTGGGCGTGGACGTGGGCGTGTGCGAGGGGTGGCCGTGGGTGTGGGTGCGTGCGTGCCTACGTGTGCGAGTGAGTGGCTTTAATTGTTCATCGCATCGATAAAGATGATACCTTATAAAATACCTTCATCCTTTTTTTGTCCTCGAGGTAGACTATTTTTAATTTTTTCAATACTTTCCATTCACTTTTCCACAAAGGCTAACAGAAGAGAATAACGTCAACTCCATACATTTTCAATTTCACGTAAAAATCAGATTTACTAAAAAAACCTAGTTACCATTGAAAAATGTGACAAGCGAATTATATCAAAAAAGGTCGCCTTTGCGAAAAAGTAATTGTAATTCGTAATTGTTGGTAATTGTGCAATAATATAGCTAGAAAACCCTGATGGATTACCCGCTGCAGTGTTGGCAATTGCAAACAATGCATGTTCGACTTTGTTGCCAACTAAAAGTCGAGATCTTTACGACAAAATTTATAATGAATTTGATACCTGGTGTACCGAACAACATATAACCAATTATACGGAACCTGTCTTCCTAGCATACTTTTCAAACATTGCTCAAAAAGGCTTCATAGTGAGCCTCTGGCCAAAATTCTCAATGTTAAAATCAACTCTTAATGTGAAGAAAAATATTGACATTGGAAAATTTAACAAATTGATTATGTACCTTAAAAGACAAACTGAAGGACATGTCCCCAAAAAATCTAAGGTTTTAGAAAAAGAACAAGTGCTAAAATTTATTCTTGACGCTCATAATTTGTTCTTAATGACCAAGGTAAGCAAAGGGTTTAAATTTAAAGTTGTAATAGCAAACTGCTCTATAGGTCGCACTAATTTTTGGAATAGCTGGAGCGTTAAGGAAGCATGAACTTCTGGAGTTGCAAACCGGTAATGTTGAAGACCTAAAATCTAAATTTCTAAGCACTATCCCAGGATTAAAAACAAAAACAAAGGAGAAAATAATTTTTACGGTTGTGGATAATGATCAAAATATATTCTTAAAATTAATCAGACAATATACAGGGTTATTATAAGTTTTTGTTATGAACGAAAAAGTTCAAAGGTAAATATGTAATTAAAAATTATTATTAATTTTATTAAATACATAAATAAAAAGTTTACCTCGAGTAGGATTCGAACCTACGACCTGTACTTTGCTAGAGTACCGCGCTACCAACTGCGCCACCAAGGTTCAAGCCCCAATCGATGCAAATTTTGTCTTTATGTATGTAGAACTGATGTAAATTCTAAATATAAAGAGATTACAGTCAAATTACTTAAATTAATGGAATGTGAGCCTGCAATATCGCAAGGATTCACACATACCAAAGCAACTTGACTAATATTAAATTATTATAAGTTTTTGTTATTTAGAATTTACATCAGTTCTACATACATAAAGACAAAATTTGCATCGATTGGGGCTTGAACCTTGGTGGCGCAGTTGGTAGCGCGGTACTCTAGCAAAGTACAGGTCGTAGGTTCGAATCCTACTCGAGGTAAACTTTTTATTTATGTATTTAATAAAATTAATAATAATTTTTAATATACAGGGTGTTTCTGAAATAGGGTTCCTAAAAAAAAATACCCTTTTCATCCCCCTGAAAAGGACGCATATGATTCGAATAACGAAAAATGGCCTAGCTCATGTTACTCGGCGTGAAACGTTATGTATGTTCCCTTTATTTCGTCTCTTTATCTTTTATCGTTTTTGAAATAACTGGATAAAATCAGTTTAATTCAAACCCTTTCAAAGGCCTGTAACTTTTTAAGGGTGCGTTTTAGGGCACATGTTTATAGGAACATTTTGTCTTATTTTAATGAGTTCTACATGCAGTAGAAATTCGGAACCCTATTTCAGAAACACCCTGTATAACACTGAGAACAGCATACAAAACACACACGATTCTTTGTACACTATCGAAACAATAAATGCACTACAAACGCTGTGGGCATCAACACATTTGCCAAAATACCATGTACAGTTGCACAATTTCTAAAACTGGATCAGCCACAGCTATATACAGGACATTGCTTCCGCAGATCTTCTGCCTCAATATTGTCGGATTCAGGGGCAGATTTTGCAGCAATAAAGAAACATGGGGGCTGGAAATCAACCAGTGTTGCGGAGGCACACATTGAGGATTCAATCCAAAACAAAGAAAACACTTGTAAATAATTATTTTGCACAAACGATACAGCCTCTTCTTCCAAACCCCCAGCAAACATTAACATAACCTCAAACAATTTCGAAAACATCCAAAATGATTTAAACCTAAATATAAATCCTGACGTTCACAACATAAACACTGTATCTGTTCCGTTCTTAAATTTGGACAATTGTAATATTAATAATATTATTATAAATAGCCAACAATAATTATGGATTATTAAAATGTATGATGTTAGTCGTCATTGTTTTTTTATTTGTATGAGTATAACTGGTTGTCTATATCAAAATATCATCAAAACGTCAAAATCCCAAAAACAGTTACTTAATGAAAAGGGGTATATTAATGACGTCTATTAATACATCCTTTTTTAAACAAAATAATTCATTAATATCGAAATTAATAAACGGTCAACGAAAAAATTAATATTAAATGCTGTTCACTCAGCAGTAAAGGCTTTTAATAAAGAAGTTGTTTTACCTTTAAAATCCGAATTAGAAACTATAAAAAAGCAAAATGAATTGCTTATTAATTACATGAAAATGTGTGTATTGAACTCGCCTAATGATAATATAAAAGTTAAAAAAGCCAACTTATATTCTAGTGTTAAAAATAAAGTATCACAGAAGGACAATAAAGTTGATAATGCTGTTGCAAAGAAAGTTATCTCGAGTTCAAATGCCGAGTTATCAGCAAACGCGGTTTGTAATGCCAACATAAAATTATTAACGTAAACACTGATATTGAGGAGAGAGGAACAATGCGATTTCTGCTCCGTTATCGTCGAGTGAGGAAAATGGGTGGCAAAATCAAAAACAGAAAGATAGAAAAAATAAGCCAGCTTGGTTCATCTTCAACTGACTGTCCTCTTAAAGGAGTGGTTAAAAAGTTACATTTTCATGCTCCCGTTTACACCCGGACACTAATGCTGAACAAATAATGCAACATGTCACCAAGGGAATAACAGATACTGTAGTTGATAAATTAACCTCCGGATTCCTATTCTTCATTTAAAGTAGCGATTTTGCCAGAAGTGCGAACATGCGTCAAGAGTTTTTTTTGTAGTCTTCAAATACCACTAACAAGTTTCTTTTTATTTCACTTAAACATCCAATCTGTTAGGAATAAAGTAGATTTATTAGAATCTTATCCTAGTGATAAAGACTTTAACGTGTTCTGTTTAAGCGAACATTGGTTACTCGAAGAAATTTTATTGTGTGTAAATAACCATCCTAAAGTAATAATAACTGGAGATTTTAACGTTCGTTTCAACACTGCAGACAATAATGCTAAACAGCTAAGTGATATGATGTGTTTTATAAAAACTATTTCGGCTTCTACAAGAAAAAACAACTGTCTTAACAATATATTTATAAATTTCAGTACAGACAACTTTTCATCAAATACTTTAAACACTAGTCTCTCCGATCATTGTGGTCAGACAATTAAGGTTAGTTTGATGGACATCAGTACCACAACCACTACTATACTACATAGACCAATAACTTCTATACTACATAGACCAATAACTTCTAAAGGTATTGCTAGCTTATTTAGGATTTTAAGTGCATGGCTCTTGAGATTGTCTGAATAAGACACATTTAAACAGTAATGTAAAATTTAATATATTTCTAAGTAGTTTTTGTGATGCTTTCAAAATAGCGTTTCCAGAAAGGTTGTTAAAAGTGCGTAATCGTGATATTAATATTAAAGGGTTTAGTAATGAATTGAAAATGATTAGAGATATGTATCACTTAATTCATGAGATTGTACGAAATGTATAAATCTCAAACGCTTCTTAACCTCAACCGTCAAGTGCGCACTAAATATAAAACGCTATTAAGAAGGCAAAAGTGACAGCTAATAGTACTATTATTAAAACTTCCTCTAATCCTGTAAAAACCATGTGGAGCATTGTTAACTCGTTTAGAAGCACTAAATCCAAAATCAAACATAATCTTTGTGTAAGGCGGGTTAAGATACTCCACAAGTACAATCAGATGCGTTAAATTATTGTCAAGTTACGTTACTTAATGATTTAATATTTACTTTAAGTCTAACTTCACCGGTGGAAGTAAGACAAACATTGCTTTCATTAAATAATAATACTTGTAAAGGTATTTATGGTATCACTGTTAGCCTTATAAAGCGCAATATTAGCTAATACGTTCTACCACTTACTAACTTAATCAATGATGCACTGTCTGAAGGTATTTTTCTGATGCCCTAAAAGTAGCAGCTGTTATACCCTTACATAAGAAAGGAACTGTCAATAATGTTGCTAACTACAGGCCGACATACATATCACCTGTCTTTTCTAAGATTTACGAGAAAATAATCTCTAACCGAATTATTGCTTATTTTGAAAGTAATAGACTGTTCTAAGCTAACAAATATGGTTTTCGGTCTGGGAGGCCTACAACGGATGCTATAAAATCATTTATAAATAAAACTTTAAATTATTTTGAAAATGGACAACATGCGAGAACTGTGTTTCTAGACTTATCGAAAGCTTTTGACAATGCTAATCACATTATCTTATTGAAAATACTCGAACAAGTATATAACTTTGATGCAATGAGTTTACTATTAATAAAATCTTATCTACATAACCGCTATCAAATCGTCAGATGTAACAATTCTTATTCTGGTAAAAAAATTTTTATCCAAAGGTGTGCCTCAAGGTTCTTGGACCACTGTTATTTTTGATTTATATTAACGATATGCCCTTTTACGTATCCAATGAAAACTGTTTATTATATGCAGATGATGCCACATTACTGGGCGGAGCGTGCAATGTAGAAGAAACAATATTATTTACTGAAAGTCTATTTAACAAGGCTAATGCATGGTGTCATGCCAATCAATTAGATGTGAACGTCTCCAAAACCGAAAAAATGATATTATCTTTAAAGCCTCATTCTTTAGTAAACATCTCTCATGTCAAATTCTTAGGAGTGCTTATAGATCCAAAGTTAACCTTTAATACTCATGATGAATTCATTGCGAGTAAAATTTCGAAAAATCTGTTCGTACTACGAAAATTGTCCAATAATAGTGAATCAGTTTTAATAACTGCCTATTATGCTCTCTGTCATAGCCATCTATCATACTCTGTAACATCTTGGGGTAATTCAGCTTGCTGGAAGCGTATATTTCGTCTTCAATGTAAAGCTGTGAGGATCACATGTAATCTTTCTTTCAGAACGGACTGTCGCCAAGCTTTTATTAGTTTAAGTATTCTAACTCTCCCATGCATATATCTTGAGTGCCTGTGCTTAGTTAAACGAGCTGCATATGCCCATACTTTACTATCTGAAATTCACCAATATGAAACCCGCAACAAGAATAATATAATCATCCCTCATTGTCGTTTAACTAAAACTCAAACTAGTGCAAACATTCTATCAATAAACTTGTTTTACCATATTCCACTTTGCCTTAGGTCCTTACCGTATAATAAGTTTAAGCAACATATGAAACTAATTTTGATTAGTAGGGCATTCTATGCATATGATGAGTTTCTCAAACATAAAGTTGAAGTAATACAATTAAAATTAGTATCCATGTAATTACATTTAATTCATTGTTCTTTGCTCTCTTTTAGTGCAGCACAATAAATATTATTATATATATATATATATATATATATATATATATATATATATATATATATATATATATATATATTAGTGTGGCTCATATTATATAGTCAAAATTTCAAAATTAGTTTACGTATCTGGGCACCCTATAATTTTTTTACTACTAATAAAACAATTATTTTGGCAAAGTTTGAAGATAATATTCCAATTGGAAGACAGTGCTCAAAGACATATAATATTAAGAATAAAGTTGAAAAATCGGTAATATTGAGGATTGTTTGAAACTAAGTACAACTAACTGAGAAGTAGTAAATTAGTTTTTTTCATAATATAATAGTATAACAGTGTATTGTTGAATAATACAAAAATCTTATAGGAAAGTAGTGACTGGTGTAAATAAACATGGTTTATTGGTTTAATCCTTTGAAGTTGAGGGCTCCAAACTTTCAACAACTGCTTGTTTTGTCGTTTTGGTCGGAACCCACTTTCGATTAGCTTCAACCACTTGCAGGAGCAACTGCTTTTCTTCTTCATCATTGGTCAGAAGCTTATTAAACTCTTCAAACAGTTTGACACCACGCTCAGCTATATCATTAACCACTTTCAAATTTTTTATGATTTGTTTACCACTAATGTAATGTTCATTGCTGTTCCATTCATTTGGATGTGTGGTCAAAAAAAGTGAATTTATTTTTAACTTGTCTAACAGCTGCAATGACCTTTTATTGGCAAAATCAGCCAAAACGGCTTGGCCAGTTAAAAGTGACGAATCTCCCCTTACCTTCCGGTCAGTAGGTTCACACTTCTTCTTGACAATTTCCACCTTTGCGTCATCTAATACTTTGTCTGAAAATAAACTTAAGCCAAGTAACTCATCCCAGAGGTACCAAAGATGAGATTTCATGGCCTTTTTAACCATTTCGCTAATTTGAGGATCAATAACTTCATAATTAGTCATGTCCTTCCACAGAGAGAGAGAGAGAGAGAGAGATCTGCCCAAGCAGCATTTGCAGCCATAGGGCTTCAAATCAATATTTTACATATACCAGAGCTCCAAATTTCACAAAGCGTTCTAACTGCAATTTTTCCTGTTGTGTGGTTTTAAAACCGTCTTCCCCACGAAATAAGTAGATTTTGATGGCATATAACAGTTTCGCCATCCAACGAGCATGGTGTACTGCACCTGGAGCTCTCCAATGAATTTTATCTGGAATATGGCCAAGAGCTAGTAGAGACAGCTCTACTAACTCCATGTAATCGTCTCTGGGCTCTTCGGGCAAGTAATAAAGCATTTACTGCAGTGAGCTTTAAATTTTCACTGTCAGGAGCTTCTTCCAACGGTTGATATTTTCCTTGGTGTATAAAAGGCTGCCTTGAATCTTTTGAATAAAGGAATGTCAGGAGAACTGGATGGTCCAAAACAGAGAGTAAATACCTTACTGAGAATAATCTCCAAAATGTGGTGCCTGCATGGTAGCCATAATAACTCTTCTCCAACTTTATGTTCCAGCATAACGCAAGCTCCATTTTTCCACCGTTATTAACAACTGCATTTTCTGCGTTTGCACCACCAGTACCACTTGCAAGTTTTGACACTCCAAGCAATTTTTCCTTACCATCTGCTGATACTAATACGGGCAAACGATCTACTTTTTCATTGCCCAAAATATCAAGAAGAATCTTCCCGTCCCAATAAACACTAACTGGATCGTCAAAAGAACCAGATTGCTTATTTCTTCAAAAACAGTTTTTCTTCCTGCTTTCCTTTTGCGTTGGATAGTGCTTCGTGATAATGGCAACGAACTAGGGTCATATCCCAATGCTGCTGTAATAGGGACCATTAATCTTAAGGCTTCCGTATCAGACACCTTATTGCGCTAATGACATGTGTAGAAAATAAATATTTCTTTGCAATTGTTTCAGTCTGTGAGTCTGTTTGGGATTCCCTTCTTTTTAGAGATGATGATGGCTTATATACAAATACAAATCTTCTTTAGCTGAATCAGAATGTTCTGAGGATTTATCTTCTGAATCTGAAACAGTTACAGTTGGAGATATCAGTGAAGAGGAACCTGGGTCTTTCCCTTTTTCAAGTCTCTTTTGTTCTTTCATTTTTCTTTGAAGAATTCTTTCTTGTTTCTTGTTGTATTTCTTGTCTTCTGATGAAATTATCATATTCCTTTTCGTCCTCTGATCAATTAAAAACTCTCTGTCTTCATCTACTTTGCACATAGCAAGTGCATCACTGTGAGCAATGTCAAATACATATCTAGCTGCTCTTGAAATAGTGTTTCACGTTTCTTTTGTGCATCAGAGTTTCTTCCTTTATTTTTTTTTAACAGAAGCCATTCAGAGTGTAATTTTTCAAGCTTATCAATACAATGTTTTTACTTAAATTAATTCTTCTACAGTGTTGTGACTTGCATTTCGAACAGATTTTTTTTCTTGTACGAAATAATGGAATCTAAGAACTTGCCTTATACTTGGTAATTGATTAAATCTAGATATTGGTTCTAAATCTTTGACACCTATCAAGAATATCGTGTCCGCTTGACGTGTTGAAGTTGATGACAAAGCCATATTTTTCACAAAAAAGTCCAAAACAACCACTTGTATAAAAACAGTCCTCACAAACCACTGTTGATAGTTCTAATTTCTTAACTCCTTATTATATTTGTCTTGTAATTTCTTTCATAAAAACAGCATCTGGAAAAAGAATAACCCACGGAAATTAATATGTAAAAAATAAGAAAATAACAAAATGTTTAAAACTTTATAGACGTTGAGCACTACCTTCTAATCCACCTAGGACATTGAAATTTTGGCACTTTACTACTATCAACTGAAGTAAAAAAAATAGTGGGTGCCCTGGGGTGTAGAGTAATATATATATATATATATATATATATATATATATATATATATATATATATATATATATATATATATATATATATGTATGTCATTCTATATTCGGTATTTAGTTCGAGTTTAAAATTAGAGAAAGTCTTGAAAGTGACAAAACCCTTAAGGATATTGTACACTTTTTGCCGGTGTTTACCCCTTGGGTAATTTGCCACTATAATTAAAAATGATTAGTTGATATTTGAAACTCCCAGTGGCCGTTATTGGAAATATTTTCGCATGAACCACTACATTATTAAAAGACACTATAGTATACAATGAAAATAATGCTTAATACTATAAAGTTAAATAAATGCAAAGAATTTATGACAAACTATGTTCAACTGGCTGTCAATTATTTACTAAACACATCTAAGATCTTTGAGTTGGTTCTTGAAAGTCGCCTATATTTACTATACTGTTGGGGGTAAACTGTATTCCTGTGGTATTCACCGAAATCTATTGGGGTAAAGTAGACGAGTGAGTTAGCCTATGATCCCCTTTCACCTATGTAATACTAATATGCCTATATTGATCGATGGTTAGACTCAAATCATATCGTGGGCGCGAAAGTCACCTCACACTAATAGCAATAGCAGTTTGTCGTGATTATCTTGAAAATTTGAAACGCGGGATTAGAATGAAATGGCCAAGTGTAACTTCGCACTCGGCACTTTTTTTTTCAATTATTGTATAAGTTCAAACCGGGGGTTAAGAATTTTTAGGCACTAATCAACAAAAATTCAATGCGGACTGTGCGAATTTAATACTACTTCCCGTTTTTCTTATCTTATCAATTCAGTCGGAGCTAACTTTACATTATTCAACATTCATTGCCGGTCGAGGGGCAATTTCACACTTAACGGTTCTTCTTAATTATCTCAAAAACTTGAATCCTGGAGTTGGAAAATGTTAAGCACTAAATAGCACTAACGATGAAAAGTACAATATTAGAATCCATTATGCATATGTGATTATTTCTCAATCATATATATTATTGGCGCCGCTTTACACTTTACACTATTACCGGCTGTTCTTAATTATTTTGAAAACTTGAATCCCTGAATTGGAAAATGTTGTGCACTAAACAACACTAACGTAGCACTAACGATGAAAAGCGCAATATTAGAATCCATCCTGGGATGGGATGACCTTCACACTAATATGGGTTTTAATTATGGAGAACGTACACGAATTTTTTGCACCAAACAGCTCTAACGCAGTATTAAATTTATGTTATCTCTCAATCGTTTGGAAACTTGGCTCCGCTTTTTAGCTTTACGTTCTGTATATTGAATCGGAAAACATTATCAGAACACAACGCCGTCTAATGAACAATTAGTATTTTTGTCACTGACAATGTATCAATCAATTTAATGAGTAAACCATATTATAATATTATAATAAAATGATTTATTGAGAATTATTGAATTAATGATATTTTACTTCTTCTGGACACTTTTTTTCTGTAAATCTATAAAAGCTGATGTATTGCTTTGTAGAAGCTGTGAATAGCAAGAGTCCGGTTGTAATCAGATATTATGACTTCTGGGAATAATTTACATTGAATAGAGATGTTATCTAATACGTTGTTTATTAGTATAGTACTATGAGTTTTTTCTCAATTTTACTGTAAACATTAGGATTAGTTTCGAGTTTTATGACTCCTTTGTACTTAAACATACGTACAGTTTCTATCAACTGACACAATTAAAATGTAACCGAAGTAGGGTAATGATTAATCATTTAATGTAAGTGCATATAGTTACACAAGATATACATTTCATTCCTGTACCTATATCTTCTTTATTGTTATTTGATTTTTGAAAGTTCACAACGAACACGCACTTGTTAAAATATTCTCGATTATTATATATACTTTACGATAACGGAAATCGAACCCATTACCTCCTGAACGATCTCTTGAATTGTGGCATACAGCGTGTTTGGAATGTAATGGGTTTTCCCCATATACGGCGGACAGTAACACAAATCGGACGCATTACCACCCGAATGCTACGTAGAATGTGTAGATACACTGTCAACAAACAATGAAGCAGCATACCATAATAATGATCAAATGTTCAAAATGTTTCATATAAATTAGAACATTGTAGAATCATAACCACTGTAATATCAATAAAAACACTTCTATCATTTGTAGTACGAGCCCCTAATCGTGATACACAGTTCGTCCCAGTGTTCAAATTTGTCAAATATGTTGATTTCTTTTTATTAGTCAAACATAATGCATACCTTATATTTATTACCAATGAAGGTGAACGTATTATTAACTAAACAAAAAAATACACCCACGTACCACAAAAAAAACACCGAATGCGTTTCGATAGATACGCTATCATCATCAGCAGTCGACTAGGGCAGACTAAAGAAAATTTCTAACATATATACCATCAGTGTTGCTAATCTGGTGAATCTTTATTCGTTAGAATTTGTTTGTTGTTGAAGATCTCTAAACTTTCATAACAATCAAGTTCGTTCTTATTACTAACATGTTTGATTAATGATACCTCATCTACTACATGATGCTTATTAAACATATGTAGGGCTACGGCAGACTGTTGTGTGGTACGTGGGTGTATTTTGTTTGTTACAGATCCTGCCACAGTTCCAGTGTTTCAGATTTTTCTATTGTTAACTACATGGATAAGGAAGAATTTCAAGAGTTTTTAACCGAGCTAGTTGGTTCTGTGGTAATACAATCTACTTAAATATCGGAAGGTAATGGGTGCGATCCCCGTTACCGTCCGGAATGGGACAAGTGGCCGCCGCCAACTGGCCGCTGCTGACTGGCCGCCCGGACAACTGGCCGCGGGGACAACTGGCCGCCGGGACAACTGGCCGACGGGACAACTGGCCGCCGAGACAACTGGCCGACGGGACAACTGGCCGCCGGCGTCAGCCGCTACAACTAAAAGTTTATTAATAACATACTAGCGAATACTTCTAAAAAACGTAGTCTTGTTATTTTAAAGTATACTTATAATTGCACATATAATAATAATAATAATAGTTGTATGAATAGAACGCTTTAAGCATATGATAAATGAGTTTCGGGGTAAAACTAATTGTTCTTTGTCCTTTAGCAATTAGTGAACGGCAATAAACATGCCATTAACATTCTACAATAACGGCATACCGATCGCCTAAACTACTTATTTGTGAAAATGTTCCGTTAATCGTTATAAAATAAAACCTTAGATAAATTAAAAAACTTAGATTATTTAGATGTGATATACATACATGCGTTAATTGTTAAATTGCATATTATGTAAATATTGTAGATTTATGCACTTTGTAAATATTTTATTAGAGTTATTAGTTCACTGTCTGTTTCTTTCTTTTCAATAAATAAAACTACCCCTTTGCAAGTATTGGAAGTCAATTGGTACCGGCGCGGCTGCGGCCAGTTGTCCCGGCGGCCAGTTGTCCCGGCGGCCACTTGTCTCGCGGCCAGTCGACAGCGGCCAGTTGGCAGCGGCCAGTTGGCGGCGGCCACTTGTCCTAGACCGTTACCGCCTGCCTTGTGTGAAATTTTTTCAGGGGGGTTTCCTCATATACATGTAGCGACATGATCACTACGTATACGCACATCAAGAACGGCTATTTAGGCGAATGCTGAGCTAGTTTCTTCCCCCTCAGAACCTTGACTCCATTCCTTATGATCCTATCCTGACCGCACTCATTCTTAATCCAATACATAATGTATACGAATGCTAGGAATACATCGCTGTGGCTGAAGGAGCGTGGAAAACTCGAGCAGCCCTCCCTACCCTTTAAGGAGGGAATGATACACGTTGCTTTTTTTCTCTTTTTTCAAGAATTTCCTAACATTTCACAAAAAAAATCTTCATAATAGTTCGTCGTAAGGTGTACTACTATTGAATGCAATCATATTTCTGGCGAATTACATTTTGTAACCTTGAAGAAAGCGATTATGCAAGGTGCTTGCATCCTGTGGGTGTAATTTGGTTCCATATTTCTAAAATTTTTGTCACTGAATGATTGCCATGTTGGCATTTCTTTCATCTTGTCCCATAACTTATCTATCCGAGATAGAATCTGAGCTGATAATTAGTGTCCTTCATTAGTTCAGTTTTGGAATTGATTCCTCCAGGATCGTTTTATATTTTTTTTAAACAACACCATCAATAAATAGCAAATTATCAACGCCCTGGCTATACATACACTCCCATAGCATGAATCATACTGAAAAATTTACCTTTCTCACTGAATAGTTAGGATAATACGTTTCTTTAGGTTTTTGAAGAACTCGTTTTCTGCTAACCCCAACAGAAAATACAGAGTAAGATTCACCATTTCAAATAATAGAATCCCATTGCTGATTTGTCCAATTTAAGAGGGTCTTAGCCCATAACAGATAAGCTTTATTTTATTAGTCAATAAAGGTTTCTGTTTCGCCTTAAGAAATGATAATGAAGTAAATATTGCACGTGACGTAATAAATTTTACCTTGTAAAATCTGAACCGCAGTTTTGTTTATTTTCATACTGTAAGTAGAAAGTGAAATTCGCTTTCCGAATGATTAACCCCACCAAAGGAACACTTAGCCTCTTTTTTTTTCACAATGCCTCGTGGTATTCTTAAATCTTTTGCGATCACTGTTACCGGATGAGTTTTCCCTTTGCGTTTGATAGAACCACCCAACACGAAATTACAGGAATTTGTCTTTGGAGTAGATACCCCCAATTTTTGAAGTGTTTGCATTATAGTAACAAGAACGGCCTTATTTTAAGTAATTGGCAATTGTTTTATGAATTTTGCCATGGACCAGCTTTCCCCTAGCCATTTTTCACAAAAGTAATATGCAAGTAGTGGCAGGTCTGATGGAAACATATGGGAAACAAACACTGGCAATGTTTGCTTAGTCTGGTGACACCATAATCGGTATGTCCTGGTAAATGTAAACGATTTTCACATACTTTTTTGATTACACCATGTGAGAGATTCCATTTCGCTATTTTGAGTTGGATTAGGGTATTAGGTTTAGCTTTTTAATCTTCCAGACAATTTCTGTGTATTGGAAATTCATTCCGTCAATAGGATTTCGAAAAAAAATTGTCATTTTAACATTACTCCACGACGTCGGAGGAAATATGAACGCGCGGCTTTTAAACCATACGATTTTACCGAACTATTCAATGGGGCAATGTGAACAAATCTGTCTAAACTGTATACTTGCACACACTCAGAACTATCTACTCATGTTTGCAATTACCCCAACTATGGCAGTTTATTCTAAAGAAGCATGAATAGTAAATGTTAGAATCTGTTTTATAAGAATTAATAATAGAACAACATTACACTAATTCTCTTGGGTGCTAACTTGGCCGAGAAAAACTACTGTTTTTCTTAGTCACTGAAATGACAACCATTTCGATTGTAATGCCTGATACATCTTTCGGGATCATGAACAATGTAGTGAAAATGTGATCGACGTTCTTATAACCCTGAATAACAAGTTCCCCTTCATAATCATCCACTTTATCCACACGGTATACATATGAGTAATGTCCACCAATAAAAATTGTCCAATTGTGTTTACCCACATCGGAGGAATTGCTTCCATAACAATGATTTGGACGTAATCCTCTGTATTGTCATCCGATTCATCCTGTCATATCTTAGCTTCCCGAGGACTGCGAGCGTTATCGTCTTCACTTTCTGTTTTGCTTTCCGTTTTTGCAGGGTTTTCTTTTCTTTTTGTTGGCTTTCAATTATTTTAATACTTTCTTTTTTCCAACACTTATTTTGTGCTTAAAACCTCACCGCACTTTAGTGGTTTTAGGCGATGTATAACTTCCTTTCTTTTGGGAGTGGTTACATTGTTTGGAACAGATTTAGCACTTTTTTAGGACGCAGTACAGTGGAATATATGGATGAATTGAATTCAGCGGTAAACGATCCTTGCTGACACTTGATAAATTCAAGCCTGAAGTTGAAGGTATATCTGGTGCGACAGTGACCCTCAATAGGACCTCGGCGTAGACATAGTTCCTCCGACATTTATTGCAACCTGCAATTTCTTCTTCCCTGTTTCGCATTCCGGTGGATGAAAATCCTTTAAAGATATACTGGCTCCATAGAGGCCTTCCAGGCAACTCTTAACTTCTTTATAAACTAAATTTTTGCTAGGCGGCCTGATCCTTTCTGCTCCAGTTGGTCTTTGACAAATGTAATTAAACTTTTGTTCCACATATTCTTCATTGGGTTAAAGACAGTTTTTTCAAGTGGCTGTAACTTATCCGATACTTGGGTAGAAAGTTCGATGATATTGTTGTCCAAAGCAGCATTTACGATTCTATACCTGATGTGTGTTTTTTGTCCATCGTATATCTGAATGGTTTCTTGATCAGTCATATTTCTTAAAATCCGCTGCTGTCACATGAGGTATGAATGACTTGGTTATGAAATCATTTGAAACCGGCACCTCTATCCAGCCATTAGAAGATGTCATGTAGAGCGTTCCAGTATAAGCTTTCTCACTAGTCCATCGTGCTTGTACCGCAACATCTTTAAATATTATGAGTGGATAAAAACATTGTCCATCAGCTGAAATGGTTGCCAAGACCGACGTTGATTCACGTCCGATTCCCCAGAGACTGTAGATAATGGAATGTCTTTTTCTCCAATAGTCTTCAGTTTCCTGTAATCAAACAATTAAATATAAAACTGACTTTTTCCGGAAGTGACACTTCATATCTATCCAAAACTTCATTCAGTTTTTCGTAGCAGTTGTAAACGATGTCGGGTTTTATGGCGCCTTGACGACATTTTTCGAGATATTCCATTTTTTAAGCAACAACCTTGAGTGCCTTTTCACAAATCCATAGTACCAGCCGTCACTGGGTACAAATGTTCAAGTTATGTGTTTTCACATAGTCCGCGATTATCTCTTTCACGTCGTGTTTATTTCAGGGCAATCCCATTCTTGCTTTAGTCTTCACACAGTTTTCAAGTTCGGCTTGAAATTCAAATGTTGTCGCTCTTCCAGCTCCCATCCTATCAGTGCTGACTTTGCGTCCTTTAATTTTGTGACTGCTTTAGCTATTCCATAAACTCTCAGCCTGCCGGTAAGTATTATATTTGTTTTCAACATCTGCTACCGTTCTGGCCAAATCTTTTTTACTGTACGAGGGGATAGGCGTCTTCCTCTTGTAATTTCTGGGCATTTTGGAGAAAAAACTGTTGGTTATAGCGTAATGGTAACGCAATTGGTAGGTTACTTAGGTGTTCACAATTGTCCATCCAATGTGTTCACAATTGCCCCATTGTAGTTTTTTCAGAGGTAAATGTAAACGCACAAATAACAGATCTAACCTTAAAATTGATGCTGTCACCGGTACATGCAGGCAAATTGCAAAGTTTACTTTTCACACAGTAGCAATAACTTTAGCACGACAGCAAAACACGTGTGAAACGATCGTCTAGACGAGCCTGACATTGGACTTTTACAGAGAAGTTTACAACAGCACTCCGTGGCCACACAACAGACATGCCGTCAAACGTAAAGCAAACGACAAACAGTGTTTACAATTACCCCTATTTTAACATTACCCTATGACTGCACCCTATTGGAGCATGTATCACTAAAACGATATACAGGTGTTTGAGAATAAAACTTTTGATAAAATACCATATTACCACGAACTCTTAGGAGGAGGGGTTCGTCGCACGTAGTCTAAAACAGTGGTTCTCAAAGTCAAGTGAATCACGGGCCCCCACCTAAAGACCTACAGTCTTCGAGGACCCCCAATCTTCAAAAAAACGCTTTATGCTAATTATCCTTAGTTTTGCCCATATCGTTATGTGTAAATATAGGCTAATCCGCCAAAATTAAAGGAGTACTAGAACTCATCATTATAAGCAAAAAAGTTCATATGTACATGGGTCCGGAAATGCTTCGTTTTCGAAATACAGGGTGTCAAAGTTGAAAAAAGAAATCGCGTTTTCTTCAATATCTTTCGACTGTTTCGAAATAATTTCATCAAATTTCGTATACGATGGTTTTTTGAAATGAAATATTCAAATTTGTGGTCCATTTAGTTGTGGTTTCTAGAGGGCGCCAGCGGCAACCATTTCGACCCCTTTAAATCGTTGCAATTTTTTTGTGCTACACTGTATACCATTTTGGACTAGAAAAATCGATTCTCCTATCTTTTCTGTTAAAAAAAGTATATTTTAGTGATGTCGCTAGGAGCAACCGTTTCTGAGAAACACACATTTAAAACTCACAATGTTTATTTATTTAAAACTTGTAAGGAGCACTAAAATATCCAATATTAAAAAACAAGAAAAGAAATTAATATTAAAAGTAAACATGTTCTTTTGATAACAACGGTTCAAACAACTGTCCCAAAAAAAACCCCGTATACGATATTTCATGAAATTATTTCGAAACAGTCGAAAAATATTGAAGAAATCGCCATATCTTTTTTCAACTTTGACACCCTGCATCTCGGAAACGAAGCATTTCCGGACCCATGTACATATGAACTTTTTTGCTTATAATGATGAGTTCTAGTGCTCCTTTAATTTTGGCGGATTAGATAAGATTCACCCTGTATATAGTTTTGTGTTTAATTTAATTTTGAATTTGATGAAACACCAGAGATAAAAAATATTCTTTTTGATTTGTTTTTGTATCAGGACTTGAAATTAAAAAAATCGTTACATGTACTCAAATATGTTTATTAACTGTTATTAACATAGTAACATAAAACATCTTGACAAACATATAAAAATTCATTACTATCATTGGAGGAATGCATTTGTTTCTTAAACTTTATAATGTCCGAAGTTTGGGAACAATTGTTGATATTTTCAACCTCAAGGCTGGTTCAACGTTCTTCAGTCGATTTCTCTTGACACTTTTTATGTCACAAAGTGTAGAAAATGTCTGTTCGCACAAATAAGTCGTACAAAAAGGCACAAGTTGTTTGAGGGCTTTGTTTGCTAAATCTGTGAATTCCGACCGGGCAAGAAACCAAAAATGACATAAATCATTTTCTTCTTTGAAGATTACCAAGCCATACTGCAAGACAAATCTACCAGTTGATCTTATTCATTTTCAGAGAGGTTAGTAAGGCTGGCAGCATCTTGTTTGAAAGGGTGTCTCATCCAGTCACTGTTTCTATCTGGTGCAGGAAAGTAGTTCCTCAAAGCACTCGCTAAGTCTGTCATACATTTCCTGACATAGCTTGGTAAAAATGCGAGAGTTCAAGGGTCGAGACTTAATGTAGTTGACAATTTTGACGAGTTCGTCAAATGCAGTTTTAAGCTCAGTTGACATTTTCTTCACTGCCAGAGCCTCTCTATGTATTGAACAGTGTGTCCACTTGACGTTTGGCGCTACTTGCATCACCCGAGCCATCAATCCAGTTTTATGACCCGCCATTGCTCCAGCTCCATCAGTAGCTAACCCTACACATTTATTCCAATCTAGTTCATTTTTTAAAATACAATCATTAAGAGCTTCAAGTACATCATTTGCATTGTTATGTATTACTTCTTTGCAAAATAACAGATCTTCAATGATATATTTTTCGTGTTAGTAACGGATAAAAGCTGTCAAGTGAGATTTATCAGTTAAATCTGTACTCTCGTCTAGTTGTAATGCGAACATTTCCGTAGATTTCAAACGTGAAATTAATTGGGAGTGCACATTTTCAGACATATCGCCAACCCTTCTCTTAACTGTGTCGTTTGATAATGAAATCAAACTTATTTCTTTGGCCGCAGTTTCACCTAACATTATGCTGCACATACCTTTTGCAGCAGGCATGATAAGCTCCTCTCCTATGTTATAAGGTTTTCCCGACTTAGCAATCAACAGAGAAACAGCATATGATGCAATGGTTGCCTTTTCATTTGTAGTGCCTGTTGCAATTTTTTCAATTTTATTTTTTGACTTTTTCATTTCATTGCTTTTTATTTTAAAAAATTCTATCGGCTTATCAGAAAACTCGGAGTGTTTTGTTTCTAAATGCCTACGCATCTTAGCAGGTTTCATTGCTTCATTGGAAAGTACTTCGTAACACAAAACACACTGCGGTTTTTGTTCAATGTCTGTACCCGCTTGCACAAATCCCAGGTTTAAATATGTATCACAATATTTGCGTTTTTTGGCTTTATTGGCACTAGCACTAGATTTTGAGCAAGACGGCTTGTCAAGGTTAGGTGGGATAAGGGCCTGTCTGCCGCCTCCATTAGTTTCAATGGGCACTTCAATTGCACGTACAGTACCCGTCTTTAACCAACGATCCATAGCTGATTACTAAAGACCTACACTCAATTTTATATTATTAATTTTTATATTGTAAATTTAATATTACGTATATACCAAAAACACTGCACTGTAGCAATTCGCGTGGTGTCTAGTCGCTGTGTGAGTGTGTACTGAGTGAGTCAAGTGGACGTTTTGTTCATTCCTCCCCCTTCCCCTCGTCAGTCACTGTAGACGCGCTCTCGGTCTCACGTCAAGGTCACAGCTACACTGCCCCTACTCCTGCCAATTGTGATTAACCAATACAATTATGGGTTTTTAGCTTATATATAGTCATAGTGTGGTTATACAATTGTCAATTAGTACTTGATTTGGTGAAATGTCATTCTTACCTTCTTAACTGTATAATAGAAATAGATTATAGAAAGTGCTATTAATTTCAAACACAAAATAACGTTTATTAACAGCAGTTTATATTTTTTTTTCTCATTCCTTAGGCCTTAAGCTAGCTCCGCGGACCCCCTGGTATGGGCTCACGGACCCATGGAGGTCCGCGGACCACACTTTGAGGACCACTGGTCTAAAATGTGTTGTTCAATAAAGTATTTCATGCTTGTTGAAAATTTTAACGACTATTTATTCCGAGTTTTCATTTTAATAAGTGTCGATCATAGTGAAAATTATATCGTATCGCATTAACAAAACCTTTATGGTGATATTATAGTTTTGTCTGCACGTAAAATTCATATTTGTTCTAATGCTGTATTAAATATTTTCAAAGTGGCAATTGCGCTCTGAAATATTGGATCGCACATATCAAAATCGTTACATGTTGTTTATTTTTCTTAATTACTGTTCGCTGTGAAAAATTTCTACGAAAATATTTGTCTATTTCATATGAAAATGTTAACTTTCACCATTATTACACATACTTCAAATACTTATCTTTTGGGTTTAATTGGAGTATTTTTATACTTGTATTTATATAATTCTATACTTACAGTTATCCTCCCCAGTAGTAGTAAAATCTTTTAGAATTGTTTAAGGTGTTAGAACAAATTTATGAAATATTTCTAAAAATCACTTAGCCAATAAAACATGTTTAAAAACTAATAAAGATGACTTATCCATGATATAATAATAGTAATATTTATTGGTGTTAATATACCAAGGTATTTACAGAAGAGCCCGGACAATTTGGCGACACCACTTTGGCGCGGCCAATTTGGAGTCAGGACAGTTTGGCGCTAGGACAGTTTGGCGCCAGGACAATTTGGCGCCAGGACAGTTAGGCGCCAGGACAGATTGGCGATAGGGCAGATTGGCGCTAAGACAATTTGGCGGATTACTGTACCAGACAAAATTTACATACTATTAATTTTTATGAAGAACAACTTTACTTGATAAGTAATATTTCAGTAACAAAAAAATATAATAAAATGAGTAACATTATGCTACATTAAAAATATATTGATTAAAATGTCAGTCAACAGATTATGGTTTAGAAAATGTTATAGTTGAGATTTCGGATCTCATTATCTAGAATCTAAACTTTATCATTGATATATTTAATTACATCTGGTATAATCATTATTTGTCTAGATTCCTCTTAGATGAGAAAGTTAAACATTATAGTTGAACATTTAAAAATGTAAGTATTTAATAGAAATTGTTCGCTACAATTCATCTAAACATTATCATGAAAGGAGAAATTTATTCCGAAGTAAGATGCGTAATATCAGCTTACAAATACAAATACACAAAAGATTATGTTCATAAAAACCATCCAAAATGAGCAGGTAAATATTCTGTTGTTACTTACCAAGAATTGTATTTAATCCCGAACTACAGGTACTAGTTGAGAGGATCGGTTACAAAATAAAGGAGAACCTGGACTTTCAACATTTGTTCAATAAACTTAAAATTTTTATTTAGTTACTCTGCCTTCTAAGCCGACACCTTTGAGGTCGTTGTTTGTACTTATATATTCACTCGTTGAATTTTTTATTTATTATTTGAATACGTATCGAATAGTTGTGAAACTTAACTATAATGAATCGCAACATTTATCCGCAAGGGGAAAAAGCAAATTTGTATTTGACGGCTTTTCATGTACGTTTGATAAATTTAATAAAGACGGGGTAACAAACTTTTGGAGGTGTACTAATAAAAATGAATGTAAGGCAAGATTGCATACAAACAATAATGAGGGGGTGAAAATTGTGAATGTGCATAATCACGATGCTCTACCCTCACGAATTGAAGCAAAAGCGACTGTTACAATTATCAAGAAACATGCAGTGGAAACCCTAGAATGCACGTCACAAGTGATTAACGAATGCATCGTTGGAATATCTCAAGCAGCAATGGTATGTTATGTTTTTAAATTATAATTGCTTCCTCATGTAATTTGGATTGAAGTAGTTATGGTTATGATAATAATGATAATATTTGTTATTAACAAATTGGATATAATACACATCACTTAGCTTTATTCGTTTTAGAAATGCAGGGCGTACAACTAATGTCAAGGTCAACTTATGACAATAACCTTGGAGTCAAGTTTTGTACTTATGGCAAAACAAGTTAGGCACTAAAAACGAATGTGCATATGAGCAAGTTTTTAACATAACCGTCTTTTTTAACCTCCAAAATTACCTGTAGTTGCTCAATCATGACACTCACAGAAGATGATGTTTTTGGTAGCTTGCTTTTTGAAAGCGATGAAGATACTACAGATGCATCTTCTGATTTTGATAATCAAGTAGTGGACGCAATAGTTTCGTTGGCAAGGACAGAGCGAAAAAACGACAATGATAATGAGTTTAAAACTCATTTTAGATTTTCAAAGGAGCTAATGAATAGTGTGAAAGAATGTTTTGCTGAAAGCCACATTTTCTTGCAACATTTTCATAGTAAATTTTGTTTTAATGTGTAGTTAAAATTACTCAAGTACTAATATTTTAGCCAATGTTGAACCAGAAAACATTTGGAAGTTTTTTTGTGGTATGTAGGCCACTTCTGTACCTACATAATGTTAGTGACCGGTTCAATATCACTGTATCGATGTTATTTGAAATAATAACTCGTATAAATGCATTTTTTGATGAAATGGCTGCAGAAGGCATTCAGTGGCCTTCGCAATAAGAAATACAACAGACAAGTTTTCAGAAGAACACTATTTCCCGGTGTTATTGATGAGATCACTGAAGTAAACTGACGGACTGTTGTAACTAAAATAAATTTGTAATTTAGGATGTATAGATGGGACACATATTAAAATCGACAAGCCTAGAAAACATTAGGAATCTTATTATAATAGAAAGCATTAGCATTCGATACAGGTACAAATCATATGCAACGAAAAATGCAAAATAATGGATGCTTTTATTGGGTATCCAGGTCCTGCGCAGAATGCACCTGTATCTCGTCAAGTTTTATACAGGGTGTCCCAAAATTGCTGGGACAAAAAGCTACCACGTGTAGTAGAGGTCAAAATAAGTCGATTGGACCCAATTAAGTTATATACCAAAATGTACCGTTTGCCCATTTTTGTATGCTGTTCAGAAATCAGTGAAACAAATTGAATGAAATTTGATAAAAGTGCATTTTAGAGGATTACTCTCCTTTCGGTAATTAAAGAAACCCAAAAGAAATTGTAGAAGGGTTAAAACCACCCTCATCCCCTGAAATTTTTTTCAGAACTTTCTTAGGGGTGGTAATACGGTTCTCAATTTTTTTTAGCGAGAAGACTGATTAATAATCTTCATTTTGTTACTCTTTATTAAATACTGCTAACAGATATTCCTAGTACAAGTTTAATAAAATTGTAATACAAAATTTAGTTGGCAGTGGAAACAAAGGCAAAACGTTTTTTTTATAATAAATGTTCAATATGACGGCCAGCTTCATCAATACAAAGGTCAATTCGACGTAAAAAATTGAAATGCACCCTTCTTAGGACATCGTCATTTTCTCGTAGTGCGTTTACGGCATTTTCGATCCTGTTCCACAGCTGTTCGGAAGTATTAATTTGAACCTCGTACACTTTTGTTTTTAACGCTCCCCAGATAAAGAAGTCGCACGGATTTAAATCTGGAGACCGTGGAGGCCATTGAATAGGTGCTTCTTGTCCCCTACCAATCCATCTACCAGGAAATTGTTCGTTTTTGATATTCTCTTACTGCACGTGCAAAATGAGGTGGTGCACCGTTGTGCATGAAGAACATGTTTCGATGAAGATTAAGGGGCAAGTCGTCTAATAAATCTGGCAAAATTTCTTGAAGGAAGCGAAGGTGTAACTAACTGGCACCATTTGCCGATAAATCCAATCCAAATATTAATTTTAAATTCTCGTTGATAGTGTCTAGCTTTAATAGCATGTGGGTTTTCATCAGCATAAATATGCTCATTGTGCAAGTTCGTCATGCCACGACGTGTAAAACAAGACTCATCAGTAAACAAGATGTTAGTGTGAAATATGTTGTCAAGTATGCTGCGCTCCCGAACAATTTGTGAAAAATTTAAACGTGATCCGTGGTTAAGTGGTAATAACTCTTGTACTGGCTGTATGTGAAATGGATGAATTAATTGTTCTCTGCAGATCCTATTTACAGTGCTTTTTGGAATCCCTGTTTGTTGTTGCATAGATCTGGTACTGGTCTCAGGAGTGTCATCGATTATTTCAAGAACAGCTTGTTCTGCATTAGGTCTTAGGACTCGAGGTCTTCCAAAGTTAATTCTGACTGGTTCCAGCTTCCCTGTTTCTCGAAGACGTCTCTCGATTCGGGCAAAAGTTTTATGATTCAGAATTCTCCGGTTCAGATACCGCTCTTGATATACGCGGGCACTTCTGCGACAGTTAACTTGACAGAATCCAAGAACTAAGATCATGTCGGTCTGCTCATTAAAAGAGAAATCCATATTTAATAGCAGTTAAAGTAACAACAACAATTAAATAATAAATAATGGTACTCGCGATAATAACAAAATTAAAGAAATTATTGGAGCATTTACAGTCAACAACAAACTGGAATGATTATGAATCTGTTTTCTGTTAAAATCACAACTTGTGTTGTTTTTGTATCTACTGCCAACTAAATTTTGTATTACAATTTTATTAAACTTGTACTAGGAATATATGTTAGCAGTTTTAAGAAAACATTTTTTTCCTTCGAAACTATGCGGAATACGAAAATTTTACAAGAGTAACAAAATGAAGATAATTAATCAGTCTTCTCGATAAATTGAGAACCGTATTACCACACCTAAGAAAGTTCTGAAAAAAATATCAGGGGACAAGAGTGGTTTTAACCCTTCTACAATTTCTTTTGGGTTTCTTTGATTACCGAAAGGAGAGTAATCCTCTAGAATGCACTTTTGTCAAATTTCACTCAATTTGTTTCACTCATTTCTGAACAGCGTACAAAAATGTGTTTTTTTATGTAAACTTTGAACTCTTCTCACGGGCAAACGGTACATTTTGGTATATAAATAAATTGGGTCCAATCGACTTATTTCGACCTCTACTATACGTGGTAGCTCTGTATCCCAGCAATTTTGGGACGCCCTGTATATCCGCAACTGTCAGAATTATGTCAATGTAATTTTTATATTATTAAACAACAAAAAATGTATATAAACAATTCTTGCAGATAGATATCTTGTAGGAGATTCTGCTTATCCATGCCAGGATTTCTGTCTTACTCCTTACGAAGACAATGCGCATCTGAATAAAATGCAGACACGCTATAATAAAGTACATAGCTCACTAAGAATCCAAGTGGAACATGCAAATGGAATTCTCAAGCAACGGTTTCGTCAGTTGTACCACGTAAAACTACGCAAAATTGAACGGGTTGTTGCCCTGGTGAAATCGTATTGTGTGTTGCATAATTTATGTCAAATATAGGGTAAACTGTTTTGATTGTGGAACCGAGCTGGTAGCGTAGTGGTGACACGACCTGCCTAGCATTCGGGAAGTAATGGGTTCGATTCCCGTTACCGTCTACCTTGTATGAGGTTTTTTCAGGGGGTTTTCCTCATACACATGTAGCGGCATGGTCACTGCGTATATCCACACCATGTGCGGCTGCTTAGGCGAATGCTGGGGTAGTATCTCCCCCTTCAGAACCCTAACTCCGTTTCTTCCGATCCTATCCTGGCCACACCCATCCTTAATCCCACCATACATATATACGTAATGTATGTATGTATGCTGGGAATCCATGATTGTGGCTGAAGGACCTCGGCAAGCTCGAGCAGCCCGCCCTCCCCCTTGGTGAGGGAATGAAATACGTGACCTTTCCTTTCCTTCCTTTAATTGTGGACATAATCCACTGGATTTTAACTACAGTACAAGATGAAAATATCACTGTTGCAGGTGCCAATATCAATTTTGAAGCAGCCGGAGTGGCAAAAAAATGATATTACAAGTATCTTGTAAAGAATGTGTACCTATCTATTTAAGCATTACAGTAATAGTATATTATGTAACGTGTGTTCTAAGAAGCATTTTACGCACGAATGGAAAAGTTACCTGATTCCGTGAGTGCGCAAAATGCTTTACAATACGTGTTACGTACTATACTTTACCTACGACCTACTTCTATTTGTATTAATAATATTATTAATAATCCTCTAACAACATCAACAATGAAATATTTTTAATAATTTTATTGTATAACATTTAATTACATAACATTAGTGATTATAATAATTTTTTATAGTAACAGTACAGTTGTTAAATACAAACGGTAAATCGGTTATTTTGCTTGTTGAAGCGTAAGAAAGATTTACATTATTATCTTTGTTTAGTAAATTTTATTTTATTAATACCTACACACTGCCTGGTGCATTTTCCGTTCACATAGTTTGGGAAAAAAAAAATAATTCTGTAGCCTCATTTACTGCAGAGCGAAGGTTAATATATTTTTTCACGTTGGGGTAAAAATATTCTGAAACCACAAAAGAACGTTGTCGTTTAGTTTTTGAATCAGGAATTATAATAACTAGATTTTTTCCTGTGCCTTGAACATGCGATGGTTTTGTATTACGTAATTCGTGTTTTCTGCAGGCACCGCTTATACCAATTATAAAAACAACCTAAAAGAAAATTAAAATTTACATATCTGTCAGTTGATTGGGCACAATATATTTTACCTTCATAAATAAATATTTATCATCTGGTTCATTTTCTACGAAATTGTTAATGTTCTCGTTTGTTAAAATTTGGGATTTTTTGGGTTTAAATTCGTCAGATTTTCTTTTAAGTAGGGCTTGTAATTTGGAATAGCTTGTAATGTTTATATTATGATTTATATTAATTGTGGTCCTCAACATAGAGTAAAAACACCAAAGTGAAGAAGGCTTCATATTATTTGACAAATCTTGGAAATATGCCATCATAACATTCACCGAGTTTACGCCGTTTTTTAACCTCCAATCTATAAATTTTTTGTACATATTTTTGTACCGACTCTCATATTTCGCCGGGAATAAGTTTTGGGTATTTCTGCGATATCAGTAATATTGGGTGGAGTTAAATCCATTTCACTGTCACTCGACATTTTTTAAGTGAACAGATCTTTACTCACACAAAAACCAGTTTTAAGGTTAATAAAATGTTGACAGTTCTTGATGTTCGTTCGCAAATCTCTATCGCGGCCTACTTAATTTTGATGGTTTGACTGCTTATACCCAGGGGCGCGCCAGGAGCATGCGGCGCGGCCCCTGTGTCAAAATTTTTGATGGCGCCCCATTAATTAAAAACATTTGTATCAAAAACTAATATTATAAACATTTTGCATGCCTAGGTGATAAGAGCCCCAACAACTATAGGTTCGGACACTTTAATTTTTAATTCTCTAGTAGCATTTTTAAGTAATACGACATGAATAAAAAAATAATGAATAATTAATTTGAAATACTATAATTTTTAGGCTTATGTTTAGGGACATTTAAATGACTGTTTTTGTTATATTCTTAACGCATTGAAATAAAAAACACACAAAGACTGAAATAGTCTGTGTAAACTTTTTTATTTAAAATACAAAATTACAAACACAAGAAAACAGATAAACAACAATAATAAATGAAAAATATAATATTTATAATATAAACATAATACATATTATACGGTAAATTAAATACAAACAATGTAAATAAGTCATTAAATAAATTTTACTTTCCTAGCTTTTAGCAAAGAAAAAGTTTGGATAACATCATGAATATCAAGTTTATCCAGTATGTCAGACTCAATTGAAATTATTGCGAGTTCTGATAATCTATTTTGTGCCATTGTAGAGCGTAAATAACTCTTTATGATTTTTAATTTCGAAAAAGACCGCTCCGAGGACGCAACTGACACAGGTAATGATAAAAGAATACGGAGTGCTACAGTAAAATTTGGAAAAACTCCTACTAAATCATTTGTATAAATATACTGAATTATTTGGGATATATCTTTTTTTGAATTCGTAATAAATACTTGACATTGTAAAATTTCTTCACATAAATCATCTGCGTCAATATCGGACTGATTTTCATGAGTTAATTTCGCTTGTAATTTTTTGCAGCAAGATAATAGTTATTCTTTATTTTGTAAATTATCTAATGAATATAAAAATTGGAATTAATCCATATGTTCTTTTAATAAAGAAAATCTGTCTTGTAACGAAATTAAAGTTTGATCTGTTATACAGAAATAAAAATTTACTTTGAATGAATTTTCAGGATTTACTACAGGTTGATCTTCATGTTCATAATCAATTTGAGTAGATTTTTTACGTCTTCTTAATGGCCTCGCACTACGAAATTCAGTTTCTATGTCAAACTTTTCTGCAATTAATTTGGAACTTTCAACAATTTCTGCAAAACTAGCATCAGATCGATAATTAGTGAAAAATGTATTTAGTTTGTTTAATGCATCCAAAGCAAGTTGCAAATTTGTAATTTGAGATTGAAGCATTTTACTCACAAAATTTACTTGATTTAAAATATCATACCACACTTTAACGGAGCAAATAAATGTAAATGTAGAAATTTTTTCTCCCAGACATTTTGCTTGGTATTTAGATTGTTCGTCGACTCTTGTGTGGTCATTGCAAATTTCAAATAATGCATCAAAAACTTCTGGTAAATATTTATAGAGAGGCTTTATGGCATTAATTCTACTTGACCAGCGTGTTTCGGATAAGGGCTTTAAAGTTAAATTAGTAACATGCTTGATTAAGATATTCCATCGATTAGTAGAGGCTGAGAAAAATTTGTATAATTCTTGTATTATATTAAAAAAATTTATTGTTTCATGGTTGATATTAGCGGCATCATTTACAATTAGATTCAGGCTGCGATTCGCACAAGGAACATAAAAAGCTCGCGGTTCAAATCTGAAATTCTTTTTGTAGGCCACTATTTTTGCCGCGCATGTTAGAGCCATTATCATAGCCTTGGCCTCTTATATTATTTATGTCTAAATTTAATGTTTTAATAGATCAATAAGAAATGTTGTTAATCCAGCCCCTGTAACATCTAAAATTGGATAAAATGCTAAAAAATGTTCAGGTATTTCAGTCGATCCTAATGCTAAATTGAAATGAAAGAATCGAATTATTACACTTATTTGCTCAATCTGAGAAACATCCGGAGTGCAATCTAATATTATTGAAAAATATTTATTTTGTCGACATAAATTTATAATATGATTTTTAATATTAAAAGCCATTAAGGAAAGGATTTCATTTTGGATTTTGTCTCCTAGATATGTTGGCATTTTGTGAAATTCAGAATCGCTATTTATACGTCGTGTGTGTTCGGATATAATAGGATCAAACTTTTCTAGCATTTCAATACATTTTAAAAAATTACCATTGTTGCGTTTGTAAAGATTATTGCTTTTGCCTCGAAGTGCTAAATTTTGTTAACATAAAAATTGAACGATTTCAAGTAATGCATGTTTTAACAAGACTAAACGAGTTAGAACGCTTGCGCTTCATTTTGTAAATTCGTGCGTGGACAAATTTCCGCCGCCGCGTCGCCCGCGCGCTCCCGCCTCCGCGGCTATATATCCATCGGCGATTTAATATGAAGAGTCCACTGTATACATGATGTTAACACGACTATACGAACTATTCATGTTAGAACAAGAATAATTACTGAGATCATAAATAAGTTATAATAAAATAAGGCGGCGAATTGAATTATTTTAATCGCAACCTATAACGAATTTTGAATTTATATACATTTTTTAAGGCCCCCCCCCCTAGCGCCTGTGTTCACTGACACATTCGACACGTGGACGGCGCGCCCCTGCTTATACCATATGTATGTTTATTTTATTTTGCCACCATAATGTTCTTTATACGCCTCCAAATGCCGGCGTAATGTGGTCTTTATAGCACGGAAATGTCATTGATGCTAAGCAGCATGATTGACAGCAAACACATGACACGATATATAATAGCAATATCGCAGTATCTTAGTAACAACAAATTAGCCTACTGTCGACTTTATTTCACTGCATTTGCATTTAAAAACTTGCCGAAAATACTGAATCTTTTTAAAATTTTGTTCCAGTT
The DNA here is from genome assembly GCA_036346205.1 of Vesta saturnalis. Taxonomy (NCBI): domain Eukaryota; kingdom Metazoa; phylum Arthropoda; class Insecta; order Coleoptera; family Lampyridae; genus Vesta; species Vesta saturnalis. Next base: position 288,319 of record JARFJB010001962.1, on the reverse strand, counting down.
TCATGGTGCAAAATAAAATAAAACATTGTATGTACCACGGGCATAATTGTAGATTATGGCTCGAGGGAATGTTAAAAGCCCGACGCGAAGCGGAGGGCTTTTATATTTCTGATTATGCCCTTAATACATAAATATCTATCATTTTATTTTGCCACCATAATGTTCTTTATACGCCTCCAAATACGGGCGTAATGTGGTCTTTATAGCACGGAAATGTCATTGATGCTAAGCAGCATGATTGACAGCAAACACATGACATGATATATAATAGCAATATCACAGTATCTTAGTAACAACAACTTAGCCTACTGTCGACTTTATTTCACTACATTTGAATTTAAAAACTTGCCGAAAATACTGAATCTTTTTAAAATTTTGTTCCAGTTTCATGGTGCAAAATAAAATAAAACATTGTATGTACCACGGGCATAATTGTAGATTATGCCCTTAATACATACATATCTATTACTATTATGATACATCCACACAGCTAAAAGAAGCGGGTTGAAGGAAACAGAACAAATAATTATATAATTCCAAATAATTTTTAATATTAAATGCAATTCTATATCTAATAAATGTTATCTACAATTTATACATAGAATAAAATTCAACGTCTAATATGTAAATAATAAATTTTGAATAAAATGGTAATGTCTGTTGACAGTTGCTAAGTGGTTGCTAGGAAAGCTGTGCGATTTATTTTACAGCTGTGCGTTTTTTTTACCGTGCGTTATTGACATCTTACCATTGATTGTCGACTGTGCGTTTTTGACTATTTACAGCAATGGTCGTAGGTAAATGAATTTACATTTATATGATTATTGTATACTCCACCTACAAACGTGGATGATTATGTTAAAATAAGTAGGTACATCACATTATAATGGGGAGAACGAGACATACTTACATTATTACTTATCTTATATCTATATAACATGGGAACATTGCAAACTATTGTATTGTACTTATTATAAACAAACTATTATTATTCTTAAATACATATGTTAACACATCGCATGAGTAATTTACAGCTCTACCTTCTCTGCTATTTTTTATAAGTACTTTTTCATTAACTCCAATTTGCATTCTAACAATTCAATTTCTTTCTTCTCTATGGCTAATTTTGTGTTCAGTGAGATTTTTTCCTTTTCATTTCCATGGGTATTCCTTCAATAACAATGGACGTAGGTTTGTAACCTTTATTTTGAATATTATACTCGCAGGTGATGTCTCACTAAAAAAATATATTAACAAAACGCTATAGTTTGAAAGTTAAACTTAACCTGGTTGGAACCACATTCTTATTTTAAGGCAATACATTTTTGTTTTCTAATTTTTTGTCGTTGCTGCACTTGAAGTGAGTAAGTACTTCTGGGTAAAATCTTGGTTCCTTTTGAAATTATATCATGAAGTTTTTCGTAAAATTCTAATTTCTTATATCCTTGCCCCGTACTTTTTTTGTGCTTAAAAAAATTTTATAAGCCTTCTCGAACCATCGACACTTGTACTTAACTTGTGTAGCTGTGTACTTGTATCCATACTCATTTAATTCAACTGTTAGTTTGACAAACATTTGTTACTTAGAAGTAATGACTATCCGAAAAATTTTTTAAATACTTGGGTACAATTCTATTAATAACTTCTTAGCTTGAAGCGGCCACAGCTGTGCTGTAGCAGAAAATTGTTCTTCACTATCCATATTTGAATTAGGTTCTAAAAATGGTTGAGTAGGTTCCTATTATAGACAATTTCTAAGTATACAGTCACGAAGTGTACTTACCGCTGGAGATGTCGCTCATTTGAGTAACGAATTCTTCATTTTGAGAATTAATTGTAGGATCATATGGATAGACGTAATTGTACACTATCCATATATTTTCACGACCCTGCATTCATTAACAGTGCTTTGCGGATGATGTCGTTATCCCTACATTTGTATCACACACAGAACAAATGTACCCAGGTTAAAAAAAATAAACATTACACGACAACGGCATCACAATTAAAACGTACCTGTTCCATAATTTGTAAATTCTTTTACGTAACCTCAAACAAATCTTGAGGTTGACCCAACTAGAACATGCTCCGCTAGCATGTGTTCCCTGGGGTAACACAAACCTGACTTATTGTGGCCTCGAGTTGACCGCTGAAAATTTAAAACGAATAGCGTAAAGGCAGCCACAGTCAAGTTGTAGTACTAAAACCAATACCTATAATGTGACGAAATTGACATATGGCGCGCATAGTCAACAAAATCGATTAAAGCTACTGTAGAAGACTTATTTTACTTTTATAAAATATCAAGTTCTAACACATTGCTAAAACTTTTTAAAAATGTTTCAATCGTTACAAGGAAGTTGTGCAGTACTTCGAAAGCCTTCACCCCACCTTCTCCAGAAACTGATATCGAGGCTGATCTGTACAAGATGCACAAATAACGGAGAAACAAACATCTCTAAATCTTTATTGCAAACTCTATTACAATTTACGAATTGCAATAATAATAATGTTACTTTCAATTTCTGCCGTTCTAAGTAGTAGTTATTTTAAGTTTTTGTTATTCAATCGTTATTTTTCTTTGTATTCAATCAACAATAAAATTCTCAAATTAAAGTAATCAAAAAATATTTTTACTTTTATTTTTGGAGATTGTGCATTATTTGTGGCCGTCGGAACATTACTAGTATGAAAAGTGCCATTTCACATTCGTGGGTCACTTTCCATACTAGTAATGTAATAAACATAGGTAATTCAGAGACATAATAGAAAATAGTATATTTATAATCGAACGTCCAAATTTTATCTCTGATGGATTTTGCAACAGCTTAATCTTTGTAACATACGCTTTGTAAAAGCATACATTAATAGGAAAAACGGTGCCGTGCTAATATGCGGTCTAAATAACGTGATCACTGCCATGGATGGAATGGGTTACTCCGCTAGATTTGTTGTTGATTGCATTATATTTTTATTATTTATTTCACTGCATATTACTAGCAAATAAATATTTGTTGTTTGATAACGAACTAATGTTTTATTATAGTTCCCTTCCTAAACAAGGAGCGCTTAAGAAAGCGGGGAGACGCAAGAAAAATCAGATCAATGCGCCACCTCCAGCACCATTGAACCTACAACACCTTGATATTCCAGACCAATACAAAATGCATGCATGCCAAACTGGAAGTGAAGAAAATTTTTTGTTGTACGACAGTGGACCAAATGAACGGAATCGCATTTTCATTTTTGGTCGTCAGCGAAATTTGCCAATATTCCGTAATAGTGACTCCTTATACGGCGATGGTACCTTCAAAACAGCTCATCAATTGTTTTCTAAAATTTATACTGTCCTTGGTAAGCTTCATGGTGGAGTATACTCAATCGTTTATGCGCTTTTGCCGAATAAAGTGCTACGTACGTGAGATTATTCCAAGCTTTGCTCCAATTGGAACCTAATTTCCAACCGAGATCACATTCCTGTGATTACGAATCCGCCGCCATAACTGCTTTCAATGGATGGTTTGCCGGTGCAAACATCTTTGGCCGTTATTATCACTTAATCCGCAACATAAAAAAAGAAGTTATGCGGATTCGCATTAATTCAGAATTACAATAATGATCCAAACCTTTGTTTACGAGGAAAAATGATAGCAGCGCTAGCCCTTCTACCAATTAATGATTTGGAAGGCGCTCTTGATGTTCTTTCCGAAGAACTTTCAGAGAATTTGCAACCTGTTCTTGATTGGTTTGATTGATTGATATCGGTCCAGGAATTGTAGAGGAGATGGAAGGCTAGCAGCAGAATTCGGGATGGAACACCCAACAATTTGGAAGTTCATTGGTGCACTAAGAAAGGTATTAAGGCCATTATCGATACAGATCATCATAGCACAACGCATGATATTGCAGAGAAGCTCATTGTATCGTATACATGCATTGCAAAAAAAATTTAAAAAGCTTGGCTATGTCAAGAAACTCGATCTATGGATCCCTCACAAGCTTAAGGAAATTTATTTGGCGCCACGCATTAGCATGTGCGATTCGCATCTGAAACGCAACAAAATTGATCCTTTTCTGAAAAGACTAACTACTGGCGACGAAAATTGGATAGTTTATAACAACGTTAATCGGAAGGCATCGTAGGTGATGCAAGATGAGCCAACCCAGACGACATCAAAAGCAGAGATTTAACCAAAAAAAGATTATGCTGTCAGTCTGATGGGATTATAAAGGAATTCTGCAATTTGAACTTTTACGCAACAACCAAACGATCAATTCAAACGTGTACGTTCAACAACTCGCCAACTAAGCGATGCAATTCAAGCAAAGCTGCCAGAAGCGGCACGTCGTAAGAGTGTTATTTTCCACGCTAATGATGTCAAATCACACTTAATTCAGTTTTTTCCAGCAAAGATCAGATATTTCATGAACGTGGAATTATGACACTTGCTGAACGGTGGCAAAAGGTCATCGACAAAAACGGACAGTACCTAATTGAATAAAGTTATATTTTTAAGCAAAAATTTTGAATTTTCATTCTTATTAAAAATCCGCAATCACTTAGTTGCCAACCCTATAGATTGCAAGCTCTTTTAGACAATCCATAAGATCAAGTTGGTATTATTTTTATTACTATTATTATTTATTATTATTATTACTATTATTATTATTTATTTAAACTCCCAAATAGTTTAATTGAACATAATGTATACAGAGTGTCACAGAAAAACTATGCCTAATTTTCAGAAATGATAGAGGACACTTAAAGAAACATTTTTTATTAATAAACTAGTGTCCGGAAATTTCTTAGTGTCGCGATGAACTAGAAATCTTTAAAAACAATCTCAATTACAAAAAAAAATAATATTTGAATTATAGGAATTGTTATAAACAAATGTACAAGCTTTGTAATTAGTGATACTAATACACACATTTTTTACAGCATATGTGCAAATACCAAAAATGTGTTTAGTTTTGGTAGACCTTAGTGAGTTAACAATGTCGCGCAGGTATGTACAGCTAACTGAGGTAAATTGAAACTCAATGTGTATTGGACATATAACACTATGTTCAATTTCTTCAACATTACTAATTGTTATATCCTTTATGATATTGTGGGCAATGTTAATAAAGTAATCATTGAACTCATTAGGCGAAATACTACAAATAGTATTTGTTTCTGTAGTTATTTCTCTTAGTGAGAAGTGCACGAGTTTGATACTTTGCACAATAGTCATTTAAGATTGCGAGGGTTTCTCGCATTCGTTTTAATTCTGGAGTAAACCATTTGATTCCTCCATCACGTATGCTGGTGATCGTATTTATTTCAGGATAAGCAGGTTTATACGCATCGAGAAATATTCCAAAAAAATATACGTGGTATTTACGTCTGCAAAACTATTGTCAATAAAGTCCCAGGCAATTTCTTGCAGAATACTGTGTAAAATACAAGAACCCCTTACGGTAATAGGACCGCTGAATTTAACTGACCGTTGACAAGCAGGATAAGTCGGGAATTTTTAAAATTAGTTGTAAGAATTGTGAACAAATATATGTAGGGTAAATTAAACGACCTATCAAAATTAGCTTTAAAGAACATTTAGCTGCTCATTAAACTTTCATACCTTTCACTTTCACCAGATAAGCAACGAAGCGTTACTCGCTGATATGTGTGTATATATGTATATATATATATATATATATATATATATATATATATATATATATATATATATACACACACACATACTTAGGGTGGGTATCTACTGCGTGAGCGGAGGATTTCTCCTTAACTATTAGAGATATCAAAACCAATTTTGGTGTGGTAATAACATTCAAATATATATATATATATATATATATATATATATATATATATATATATATATATATATATATACACACATACTTAGGCTGGGTATCTACTGCGTGAGCGGAGGATTTCTCCTTAACTATTAGAGATATCAAAACCAATTTTGGTGTGGTAATAACATTCTAAAAATATTTAGGTATATACAGGGTGATTGACAGAAGTATGCCAACCCAAACCTGTGTTTTTTTAATGGAACACTCTGTATAATTTTGCATTTTTGGATTCACTGTTACATTTAGAATAAAAGTATAGAAATTTGTATCTGTATCACTAACCGTTCTGCAGATATAATCACTTTAGTACCAAAATAGAGTTAACTTTGGAACCACGATGCGAGCGTTGTCACCACGATTTTGTAAATCTGTTTATACCACCGACTATTAATAATAGTCTACTAACAAACAAACTGGGAAATTTTTCGAAAACATGTAATACTGTACAGAATGATTATCTTACGGGAAATTTTTCTCAATTTTTTCAAATTCAACGCCCTGTATATTTTTTCACATTTCGATTCCCCGTGAAAAGTAGATACTAATTGATAATAGGTTTCGTAGCCGTATGGCTATGAAACCCTTCTTGAGATATTGACCCTTTTACGTAAAAATATTCTAAAATACAGATTTACTATGACTATAGAATTCAACAAAACAAATCAGGTAGGCTAGCCGGTCGCATGAAAGAGCAACAATGATTGTTTTGATGTTTGTATCATTATTAAAATATGTTTCCATTAGTTTGTGTGGTTTTGGATTGTCGATTTGTCAATTTTTGTATAAAATGAATTTTCCAAAGAAGAAGTGGTCGATATGATCTTTATTTACGGCGAAGCTCAAATAAATGCTTTGCTGGCTACCCGTTTGTACTGTGAACGATATCCAGAGAGAAGACAGCCGCGGAAAGAATCATGAAATTGAGTTTCAAGTTGTGGCATCTCTTATAGAAAATCCGCAAATTAGTACCTAGACCTAACTAGAAATACAGTTCGTAGCTTTATTAAATAAAAAAAACAAATTGTAACATCAAGCTTTAAGTGAAATAGATTTTCAAAATTTCTAAATCTTTCTGCCAATGGGTAACTACTAAAGTCAATGAAGAACCCAATTTTGTTAATAACATTCTATTTACGGATGAGGCAACTTTTCACAATAATGGCAATATTAATACACATAACTGTCATCACTATTCAGATACTAATTCACACATCTTAAGAGCTGTTGATCACCAATATCGATGGTCAGTTAATGTATGGGGTAGTATAATCAATTTTAATGTGGTTGGTCCTTTTTTCTTTGATGGAAGTCTTACTGAAGAAAAATATGTACAGTTTTTGGAAAATGATTTATCCGAGCCTTTGGAAAATATCGAGGTAGACAATATTCGTACGATGTGGTTTCAACTGGAAGGCGCTCCTCCACACTATGCAATCAACGTTAGGCAATATCTCGATATAAATTATCCGATGAGGTGGATAGGACGAGGTGATGTGCAAAACTGACCAGCCAAATCACCAGATCTTACGCCCCTTGATTTCTTCCTTTGGGGCTACGTTACAGTAAACGTTTACCAACAGCCTTCCAACACAAGTGAAGATATGAAAAATAGAATTAGAGCTGCCTTTAATCTACTTCGCCTCTAATGTTGTTGCAAGTGAATCTTTCGTGTACCGAGCGAATTGCAAATTGTTTAGATAGGCGTGGTCAGCATTTTGAACATTTAATTTGAATTTATGGTTTTATTCGTTTATGTTTACTTGTTCAACTTATTTTTAAGTGTAGAGAATTATTTTATTGTTTAGTTATTAATTAAGTTTTCCTATCAGTTAAAGAATTTATTTGCCGTTCTTATTTTCTTATTTGCTGTGGATTTTGTTTTATTTGTTCTTCTGTATGTCAATATTTTCAATTAAAGCGTCAATATCTCAAGATATGTCTGTTTTGGTACTAAAGTCACGATATCCGCAGAACGGTTAGCGATACAGACAGAAATTTCTATACTTTTATTCTAAATGTAACAGTGAATCCAAAAATGCACAAATATACAGGGTGTCCCATGAAAAAAAACATAAGTTTGGGTTGGCATATTTTTGTCAGTCACCCTGTATATACCTAAATATTTTTAGAAGGTAGGTCCAATGATCGTGTATTACAACACCAAAATTGGTTTTGATATCTCTAATAGTTAAGGAGCAATCTTAAGTCCACGCAGTATACACCGCCCTGTGTATATATATATATATATATATATATATATATATATATATATATATATATATATATATATATATATATATTAGAAATTTCTTTATAGTTCGTCCCAGTCGACCGCTGATGTGTGTATTTTCTTGTTAAGAAACTTTGAAATATTTCTGACAAGATTGAATACTAACCTATAAGTTGTATTTTAAAAACACGATTCATTTTTAATACAATGTACAAAGTTTGTGGAAAAAATATAGTAAGAAATCACAAAATGAAAAGAAATGAGGCATAAATGAGGACCATCCAATAAAAATAAAAATGAAAGAAAATAACATGACCACATAAAATTACACAATCTTTCTGATAAAAAACTCAGGATTATCAACCAACTTTCTATCATAAATGTTTATTTATTTATTAAGTAAATATGGATCATACTTATATATCAAAATGTAAACTTTCGTCATTATTGCACATAATTGAAATACTTAGCTTTTGGGTTTTTAAATGGTGTATTTTTATATTTATATTTTACATAAATCTATACGTTTTGATAACAATTACGGTTATCGTTCTCAGTAGGTAGTAATATGCTATAACAAATTTAAGAAATGTGAAGAAGATGAAAACGCAGATATAAGCTTATGCTTGCATTTTCATCTTTTTCATATTTCATAAATTTGCAAATTTATCTTACTCTAAATCTTCGCAATCTACACTGTAAAGACTTCTGTCGTGCAATTATATCGTAAGTACTGATTAATTTGTGTTTATACACTTAAATAATTACATTTGTACCCATTATACATTTATTTCAAAAGCTCAAATTCATTAATCTGTAATTGAAGGAATGTAGATGCAGACTTTAATAAATTAAACCTTGTAGACAGTCATAAAATAAAAAAAAACTAATTACAAACGTACTGTGTATAATTAACCCATAAACATTGCAAAACTAATTCCTTGAAAATAACTTTTTAGGGTTATAATATAGACGTAAAATTAGGTTAGTTTGTTTTCTTTAAAAAATCTCATTATGTCCTTTTAATTGTTCATTAGGTGAATGAATAACCGAAAGAAGAATGTATGTCATAAAATGTGATGTGGATAAATACGAGTACACTCATACAATCTAAATGGTATAATTGAATTACTTGAAGTTAAGAATGAGCTAATGTGTTCCTTTTAATGTGAGTTTGCCCTCAAGGGCAGGTTAATAGTCTAGCGAATTATTAGGTTATTGTTATAATCACACTACTACGTCTTTCTTTTGATCATGGGTCAATGTTTTAACAATGTCAAAACAATACATCTTTTACCTACGAGATTTATAGTTTCATGACAATTGTTTTTAAATTTATGTTAATGATTTTTTTCAATAGTGGAATTTGCATCATCAAGGACTAACTATAGAATTTCAATTTAAACTTAATTCCAAATGAAATATTAGTGAAAACTATCTATTAATACAATAATAATACAATTGTGGCTAAAAATATATATATATACCTTTCTCGGGGGCCTCGTAATGTTTTTAGTGCGTTTACCTTGTTTGAGTAATGATAATGAATAATTTTATTTGTTTATTTAAAAATCGTTTGAAATGTGACTATTGTAAAGTGGTTAAAACAGATACTTTATTAAGGAAAGGTGCTCTTTATTGTGAATATGACAAATCCAATCAACTGTTTCGTAACTGACAGGTGACCTCTGGATTTTCCGCTTGCTGAACAAATTATATCGTAGAATAACTTTCCATAAAAGGAAAGTTTTCATTGTAAAACTAAAAAAATGTTCCACAACGATTTTATAACTTGGTGGTAATTAAATTTAATAAATTATCAAATATTAACGAAAGTTATAAATTTGATTCGTTTTATTAAAAAGCTTTACTATAAACATCTTAGTAAAATAAATTTCATGTTCATTAGTTAATCCTATTTCGTCACATGTAATTGATCAATTTGTTGCTCTCTTGTAGTATTTCATTTTTTAAATTTAAGCTTTATTGAGTGAAGCTTAATAACGTTAAGCTTCGGAAAACGGATATTGAATGAGTAATACGCAAAAATTACACTGCAAATAAATTACTTTAAATTGTATTGCCGGAATGATTTTTATTTTTTGTGTCACACTGAACCATACATAAAAATATTATGCACATTAGATTTTTCCAAATTAACACTGAATTCTTTGAACGAATCAGAGTAAACATTCAGTTTATTGGTAAATATGTGTTGTGTTTTCCCAATAGCCTTTAAAATGTAGTTACATAATAGATAATTTTAAATTGTCATCCATAGTGAAAATCTCTAAATGGGGTTGTAGTAATTAGGAGTGTACCGATACTCAAAACCATCCCCCCATAATGTCTAATTACTAATACTTGACAAATGATGGTAACTAGTTTCAGACCTTAAACCGTATCAGTTCGATATGCGGTCTACCACAGAGTATCTGGTTCGATACGCGGTCTACCATAGAGTAGTTGGTCCAATATGCAGTCTATTATGATATACAGACCCACATATAAGTGAAGTATGTGGTTCAATAAGCGATCTACACCTGAAATTGTGTGTTAATTATACTTAATTATTCATACTTAAGAATAGTTCAATTCAAGGTTGAATTACATGCCGTTATACGTAAGCATCCCTATAACGCCGTCGTTAAGGCAATAAACTAATTGCAAATCGGGTAATTAACTAGTTTCACTGGAGTGAGTACTATGTTAATGTACCGTGGGGTTGATATATGCTCATTATTCTGCAATTTGGTTGTATTTCAAATAGTTTATTAATTATAGTTAATTATTCATACTTAAGAATAGTTCAATTCGAGGATCAATAATAAAAATATTTTTGATGATAGATCGCTTATTGAACCGCAATACTTCACCTGTATTGAGGCCTACATATGATGTAGACCGCGTATTGATTCAGTTATGCTTATTGAATCACAATACTTCACCTTTGTTAGCCTATATATTGTCTAGAGGGCATTAAACATAGTAGACCGCATATTGAACGGGTCCTGGACACAACGTGCACTGGTCACAACGCCAACTCTGAACGGGTCCTGGACACAACGTCCACTGGTCACAACGCCCACCGCCTTCTAAACCACCATGTTGGTCCACTTTGGTCATAACGCCCACCGCATACTATGCCACGCTTGTCACAACATCCACTTTTAAATTTGGTCATAACCTCCACTCTGGTCACAACCTCCACCGACTCCTTCTGTTCATGTCGTCCACCGACGTTGGTCGTAACATCCATTTTTGGAACGCTGGTCACAGTTCACTTTTAAACTTGGTCATAACCTCCACTCTGGCCACAACCTCTACCGACGCCTTTTGGTCATGTCGCCCACCGCCGTTGGTCGTAATGTCCATTTCTGTTTTTCCGGTCACAACGCCCACCTTTAAATTTGGTTACAACCTCCACTCTGGTCTCTACCTCCACCGACTTGCACTGGTCACAACGTCCACTTCTAGAATCGATCTAAGTTCTATTTGGTCACAACGTCCACCAATGCACTCGGCCACATCGTTCACCGTACAATATACAATGCAATTTTTGTTCTTATTTTAACAAATCTGTTCCCGAGTAAAATCGTTTTATAATAATAATAATAATAATAATAATAATAATAATAATAATAATAATAATAAATGCCTTTATTTAATCAATTATATAACATCGTCATGACATTGGTTCAAAGGCGAAGTGCAGTGCACCAAACGGCTCTGCTCTTGCACGTATGGAAATAAGCCCCCTGTGCCTGAGATTTAGGTGGTGTAGATTGCTACGGTAAGTGATCTTTTCCCAAAGGTAGTTTTGGCTTTTATTTTTTTTTAGACAGTTATTAATATATGTACTTTATCTTAATAGTAGAATAATGGAATGGTGGAAGAAAGAAGCAGTATCCAAACTTGTATTGACCTACAGATACTTGAGTTGTCAAGTTACCATTAAATTACCAATTAACCTTTAGGTAAAATTACCAGGTGAGCAAAGATAACCCGAACCCAAAGCGTTACTTTCAGTTCTAACGAATCTTTTCTGTTTGAGCCAGTTAAAAGGGGAAGATAAAAATCTCTGGAAAAAATTGGAAGCTGGCTTGTAGCATTATGTATCACATGTTAAGTGACATACAATAATAAAGTTCAGTTGAAAGATTTTAACAAATTGAAGAGAACATACAAATAAAAAATAATTTCAGTTATATCCGAGTTCTTAAATATGGACAAGAGTAATTTAGTGTCAAAATGAGGCTCTTTTTCCGCCTTGCTGAAATTCATGATGACTTACTTAACCTATCAAAATAAATTAGAGTCGTCTCAATGTCCAGGATGTTTCATTTATTGCTTCTGTACTGTTAAAAGATTTAGTATGCATCCTTCAGCGTTCTTTAATGTATACTATAAAGCTTATACATTTTTGTTGACATTATCTGTGACTCAAGTAAAATGTGAATCCAATTTGTCAGTATTAAAACTAATAAAAACTAGAGTTAGTTCCACTATATCACTGGACATTCTTGGAGCATTACTCCTCATGGACGTGGAAAGTGACATTGCTAAGCGGATAGACAATGGTAATACAATAAACGCCTTTACAAATAGTTCTAAAAATGTGCTTTAATGAATGACATCTGTGTCACTTGATATCATTATTTTGAAAAGAAACCTTGTGTTTGTTTAATTGAGTAATCAAACTATATGTATCAATGTACGTTTGTTTTATTGAGAAATGGAATACTGCGATTGAAAGTACGATTTGCGGTGGGGCCCCAGTGCACGTTTTTCCTCGTAAACCCTGATAAAGCAGTCCAGCCCTAGTTGTAAATATCCATTAAATCGGAATCATCCGCAAATGTATAATAACAAAATTGAAAAATAATGAAAATTTGCATCGCATGGTGGCAAGCAAAATTAGTGTACCGTTCTATTTAAAAAGATAAGTTATCCACGATTGACGTGTTTAAAATACTTAATCCATGAGTTTTCAAACGAAATCCTTCGACGTTCTCAGAAAAGTTAAATCATGGTGTTCTTTTAACCGCATCTCCACACGTTTTTCGTTTGAAATAGCTCCAAAACGGCGCTATTTATCACCCAATACTTATCATTAAGGTCACTAAGTGAGACACACTGTATAATCAAAAGTATGTTTAAATTATGAACAATTTGATTCGGTGAAACTTTCATTCGTATCATTTTTTATATTTTTTGAGATAGGAGAGCTAAAGAGCAATTCGTCTTAGGCACCTCTGCAATTGTTCAGCGGACGATGTGGCCTGAGAGCATTGGTGGACGTTGTGACCAAGTAGATCTAATGATCCGGTTGTGCCCGGAAAAGAAAAGTAGATGTTACGGTCAACGTCGGTGTGCATATGATCAGTACATGTCGGTGGAGGTTGTGACCAAAGTGGAGGCTGTGACGAAATTTAAAGGTGGGCGTTGTGACCGGAAAAGGAAAAATGGACGTCGCGACCAACGTCGGTGGGCGATAAGATCAGAATACGTCGGTGGAAGTTGTGACCAGAGTGGAGGTTATGACCAAATTTAAAAGTGGACGTTGTGACCAGCCTGGCATAGTATGCGGTGGGCGTTATGACCAAAGTGGACGTTATGACCAAATTTAAAAGTGGGCATTGTCACCAAGATGGCAGTTTAGAAGGCGGTGGGCATTGTGACCAGTGGATGTTGTGTCCTAGACTCTATTGAAGCAACTACTCTATAGTAGACCGCATAGCGAACTGGCACCCCTTAAACTAGTATACAAATTGACATTATGTATAGGAAAACTAGTAAATAATCACAATATTCATAAAGTTTAATTAAATGGATAAAAACAAAACAAAAGTTGGAATATTATTAAATCGCAAAAGCGAAAAGTTAAGCAAAGTTTAGATACGTGTTGAAATACTTATCAGATGAAACGTTTAAAGCACCTTTTACCAAAGGTTTCATTAAAGGTAAGTTTAAACGAGCAAAACTTAACGAAGGGTGCTTTAATCTACCTAAGGTTTCATCGCGTAAAGACTTCCTTAAATTATGTGAGGCCTTGAAGAGGAACTCTTAACGAACAATTAAATTAAAAAAAAAGTAACAAAAATCCTAAAAATATATGAACCACTACGTAGTGACAATTAGTGGTAAGTAAAGGGCCAAGCAGGCCTTGAAAATTATATCCCAAACATTGTGCTAAAAAATAATAGTATAACGAATTCAAGCTGCAGTCTAATACTTACAGGAAAAATTTGAAAAAGTTAATTAATGAAGTTAATACATTGAAAAAAAAAAATTTAGAGAAAAATTAACAGTTGCTTATATGTAGCTGCTCATCACGAGTGAGTTAGCCACAAGTGTTGCAAATTATACAGAGTGAAATGTAAAATTTCCAATATCTATAAAAAATTGAGTGTTTCCCCTTTATTACATATATAATTTCAAAGTTTTCTGGATCAATATTATGACTAATAGATAAAATGTGATGTGCAAGTCTGATTTTTGTGATGTTTGGTTGTTCTTTTTAATACAGTTAATGTGTTCTGAAAACCTATTTTTGAAAGGGCGTCCAGTTTGACCTATGTAATAACATTGGCAAGAACCGCATTTTAATTCATGAACGTTTGATTGAGAAAGTTTATCTGTCTTGTCCTTAGTTTTCATCAATGAAGATTTGAGATTGTTTTTATTCTTAAGCGAAACATTTATATACATTTTATAAATGTATGTGCGACCTGAAAGAAAGCAGGACCTGCGTAAGGAAGAGATTGTTCTTCAGTGATATTGTCTAGTGTGGTGTAGTCGTTTTAATTCGAGAAGAGTAAGATATTTTATGAAATAATTTTTGAATTAATTCCTTGGGATAACCATTATTCTTTGCAATTTGGAGAATGGTATTCACTTTCTTCATTTTAGGGCAAGTTACACGGTCTATTAAAGAAGAACCTGAACGTAGCCAATGTATGATTCAAAGAATGCAAGGAGTTGTAATGAATAACGTGGTCAGTGGTACTTTGTTTCCTGCGGGCGGGCGGATGCGTGCGTGCGTGCGCGCGTGCGCGCGTGTGCGCGTGTGCGCGTGTGCGCGTGTGTGCGTGCGTGCGCGTGCGCGTGTGCGTGTGTGCGTGCGTGTGTGCGTGCGTGCGTGCGTGCGCGCGTGCGCGTGTGCGTGTGTGTGTGTGTGTGTGTGTGTGTGTGTGTGTGTGTGTGTGCGTGCGTGTGTCTGAGTGTGTCTGGCTGTGTGTATGTATACACTATGGCGGCAAACCGTTTGAGCTGGAGTGGTGAAGTGATTTTAAAACATGTATCTACATTTAAACATTAGTACCAATTGATCAAGTTTTTTAAATAACTTGGCGGATATTTACATGAATTATAGGTAGAACCACTTTATCTTATATCAGGTGCTTCATTATAATAAGAAGCATATTTGTTATTCGTTACAGAACGGAACCCCAAAAATTTTACGTGTGACTGATTATCCTTACCCTTGAGTCTTGACCACAGCGAATCGTGTTTTGCGATAGGTCAGGTAATGCAGTGTAATAAACCAGATGATGGTATAATCATAAAGATAACAAGAAACTTGTGATAGTCTATATCTAATTGATTTTATAATCCGTAATTTTTCAATTCACTTTTATTTTTTATAGTTTAACTGAGTTTATTGTTCTGACGTGTGGAATGAATGCACTAATCTCTGTATGTTGTAAACTCGGACACTGTAAATAAAAATTGGCAATCTCAATACAATTTTTGTTGATAGTGCTTTGAGTCGAGGTTCATCTTGTGAGCATTTATGTCATTATTTCTGCATTTGAATAGCGTGGAACTTAAAAGTCGGAATTTAACAATGGAAAGGTAGAAAAGATATTGAAAAAATTGCTAGGCACTCAAGGAGAAGTTTACCAAAAGAACAGACAATATGACTACCAGTAGAAAGAAGTACGATGTTGAGTGATTAAGTAAGTAATGTTTTTGTTTGGCGGTCTTGAAAAAAGGTACCTTCGTTTTGATTTTCTGTGGTATTTAGTCGTACGAGCGAAGATCTGTAGGAAAATGAACTATAAAAAATAGCCACTTGTGAGAATTATTTTCTCTGAAACTGGAGAATTTGAACTAGACACCATGTCGAGTTTTGTAAATGCAGGGGCGGTATTTATCAACGCAGCCGCTAGCTGAACGTTAGCTGATGGGGTGACTTGACTGTGTCTTTTTTCATCTCGTCCTCCTCTGAGTTAGGGTGCTAAGTAGTGTGTCGCTGCCCCGTAAACGGAACAGCAAGCTGAGCAACTAAGGTAGTACGTCTTCTGGTGTTAGCAACGGGTGCTCTAGAATTTATTTCAAAATCTATAACTGGATTTACTTGCAATAACTCAAGCCTGATAAAAAATGGCCAATTGGTGGTACCTTACGCTGCATTATGATAATTGTGCGAGGTAGGGTGGAATGAGGTTAAGCGTTGCTTCATAGTAGGACAGACAAACAATAAAATTAAAATTAACGAGGTTCTTGCATTGATGATTTAACCCGTTATTACTTAATGGGAAAGAATGACAAAAACAACCCAGTTGATGTATTTATAAATCAAGTAAAGCAAGAAGAGAAAGACACAGGTTCAAAATGCAAATGTAAGTACCATTAAATCAGTTTAAAGTGCGTAAAAAATTACAAAATCCAACAATAAAGTAACGACAAAAATGAAAAGCAGTTAAACTTCACATAAACACCCTGATGGGCAAAGGAATTTCTCAAATTCTGTACCTTCATTCAATCCATTTTTTGAGCAAATTATTTTATTTAATGAAATATACTATTCACAAATCATACGCCATTGTGGAAGATTATGTCATCCTTAGTATTTTAGTCATAAATATTTTTGTGTAGAGCAAACAGAACTGCCACTTCTGTTTCCTGTATGTTACCCACCTTATTTTTTGAAATAAAAAGTACTACGCCCAAGAGCAGTTTTAAATTGTTTATGCAGTTCTACTAGAGATACTGTTAGGTGTTCCAATATCAATTTCGATCAAAATTGTTGCTGCTGTTTTTTCATCGCATCAAAAAACGTTTTTGATAAACCTAATGATAGAAAAAAATCAACAATCAGAAAAAAAAGTACTATGAAAATATATCATAGCCAACTATGGTTTCCATTTAAAAAAATTCAACTTTGCTTCATACCTTCAAAATGCTAATAAAAATTTAAAAAACTAGTACAGTGACGTTTTTCGGCACAAAATTATCTACAAATTGTATTTGAACAATTTTGATCTATCTTTAGAAATAAACGAATTAAAGTGCTGAAACGATTTTGGAGAATTTTAATTTTTTACAAACATCTAGTAAGTCATGCATTTTCTTAAATCAACAAAAGCGTATCTGGATTAGTCTTCAAAAGAAGCAAATCTTTCCCCACTTAAGCAAATGTGTAACTCTTAATGGTTTCCTAGATCCCCATACAAATAATGAAAAAAATTCACTTATATTGTAAAAACTAACTGCTGGCAACATTTAAAAAAATTGTGATGGGGCTTCTCACACTACATTCGGCATACCTTGATATTCCAAACGGTTGTTGGAAATTATATCTAGCTTATTTTTGGATACCTTTTGAAACCTCCCTGCGATATTTGTCACCAAGTGAGTAGTCAGAGGAATTTTCTTCTGTATCACTATAACATTCACTCAAAATTTCATCTAAGGGGTTCTCGATTTTCAGTAAGGAGGCATCATCAAAGTTTTTTACAGATGAAGATTTTCGTGAATGGAGATTATCGTCTTCATCCGAATCTCCTTCTGTTTTTGAATTCAGTGCTGTATTATCTGTAATAGTTTCTAGCAAGTATGCTTCATCATTTGGGTTATCCAAGTTATAAACTTCCTTATGAGTCATCTGAAATATAATTCCGTTATGAAACACCACCGCTTGGATAAATAAAAAAGGTCTGAAATAATTTACTACGTAAATGCTCAGTAATATGTATGAGTAAACTTCTTAGCTAATTAAAATTCAGTAAGTGCAAAGGGCGTGGTGTATACAGAACAATTTAATCGAATGAAATAATGATGTGGCAGCCCAAGGCTTTTCTGAAACTATTCAGTATGCCAAGTTCACAAAATAGTTAGTTTCTAACCTAAATATTCCACTTTTCCTAAATTCTTCTAATATCATATATAGTTTTACAGCATTTGAGTGAATTGATATAAAACAATTTTCACCCAAATAAAAACAGTGCAAGCAATTTTAATATGTTTAATTTATTATGTACTATGAAAATGTAAACTTTCACCATTATTACACATATTAAAATACTTAACTTCTTTTGGTTTTTATATGGTGTATTTGTATATTTAACTTATACAATCTAAACGTTTCAATAACGCTTACAGTTATCTTCGTTAGTAGTAATATTATTTGTCAGAATTGGTAAAGATGTTGAAAGAATTTTGTGAAATTTTTCAAATTCAAAAACATTTAGACTGTATACTTAAATATACAAATTAACCATATAAAAACCCAAAAAAGATATAAATTTAAGTGCCACGATTTTTGAGAAAAACATTAAAAATTACCATAGCGTTGTTATGCTATGATTTAAAATTATAATGATTTAAAAAAGTAAAATGTTCAGTATTGCAAATATAGTAAGTAGCAAGCAATTTTATTTTATTGAAACGACTACACATATAACTTCATAAAATAGAATTTTATGGCAAAAATTTATTAAGCCTTGGCCTACAATCCTGGCATTGTCAAAGTGTTTGGAGTTGTGATTCAATCCATATGAATTGTGGTTGTAAAACTTTTCCTAAAGGATTGAATGAAGGTTGTTGGGTTACCTTACAATATAGGTCTATTAAAAAATCATTAATCTATCACCATTGGGTTTAATCAATATTTTTATCATTGTCTAAATTTAAACAAAAGTGCTCCATAATGCTGTATAACTGTGTCATGTGTGATATGTCATGACATTTAGATAGTTTACTTATTCTGTTCATATATTGAAAAGTAGTAACAATAAAATAAAACATGTGAAAATAACTAATTTACATTCAGTTCAAATAAAGTAAAACACATAAAATAAATTTTATTACATTGGAAATACCTTATTTAATCTAAAACGTGAGTGAAATTAAAAGTAAATTCTTTAATGACAAGGTTAGGTTTGAAAATTTTTCGAGTGTGTAATTTTATTATTATCAAAAAAGGAAAACGGCTTCAACTATTCCACATATTATTCTCATGTTACACAGCATTGTTTTTGTTGATTATTCACATAATAGTCTACGTAATTTTGAACAAGGATGAGAAGAATGAATAGTTCTAGTAGGGCTATAAAGTTTAATATTACAATCGTCACCATAGTCCGACTTTTTAAAAAAAAACAGAATCTGGAAAAATTTAAATGTATTTCAGCTAATGGGCCTTCCTATAATAAACACCGTAAGGTAAATTAAATAAGCTTAAAACAATAGGGTCATCATAGAATCTAAAAATAGAACAATGCCATATAATACATTTCTTAAATTTTTATTTTAATAGAGAAACTTGTTTTATCTGTTTATCAAAATGTATTAAAAATAAAGTTTTATTCGTTATTTTGAAAATAGATCTAAATCCAAAATCAGTGAAATTCTCCTGATAACAGTATAGGTAGAATTTATACCTACAACTCAATTTTGATTTTAATCTTTTTTAGGTTTTAAATAATGTATCTTAAGATAAATGTATACAGAGTGTTTAAAATACTTAGCTTTTTGAATTTTTAATGGTGTATTTTTGTATTTATGTTTATATAACACGTACAGTTATTGTCCTCAGTAGTAATAAATCCCTTTAGAAACGTTAAAATATTTTTTTGAAAATTTGTATAAACATCTTGAACATTTCTAAAAAATTATTATTATTACTACTGTACTACTGCTACTACTACTACTATAACTGTAAGTGTTATCGGAACGTTTAGATTTGTATAAACATAAATACAAAAATAGACCATTAAAAATCCAAAAAGCTAAGTATTTTAAACATGTGTATTAATGGTGAAAGTTTACATTTTTGTATACAGGGCGATTTACGTAGACAGTGCATTAGAGTTTTTTCAGTTGGAGTATAAATTTTAAATTAGGTATGCTGTCATAATCGATCATGTCCGTTCTTTCTAAAATATTTTTATTCTGCCAGCTATACTGGATGTGCCAAAAGTGGGTACCAACTGTTTTAATTTAAATGAAAACCTACATTCTTGTCTCACATACGTCGATTCGCCTTTTAGTACCGAGTTTAGACATCGTAAGTTATGTTAACTTATCTATTATAGTGTTTGACATATGTCGATTTACGAAAAAGTTTTTATTGCAAACCAAATTTGTGAAACAGTTAGCTGGAAGTCCAGGCTAACTCTTGATATCCCATCGATAGTTCCATTTGGTACCATACGGACGTAGGCGATTTTCAAATGTCGCATTAAAAATTTGTCATAACCCCGTTTTTTCAGATGGCCCGTATTATTTTTGACACTATTCCAAAGAAAATTGAATTTTAGGGCGAGTTACTTCAGCATTCCCTATATCTAACTTCAATCTCTATCGAGTTATTCAATAAAAATCAAGAAATGGCTTACGTTGCCAAGAGGTTCTTTGCCATTTCGAGTATGCCTTGGAAACAAAAGACAATTGTGAATAAGTAACTTGCAATCTGTCAAAGTGAAACGAACTGTGCTAATTCATAAAGAAAAGTGATTCGAAAATGTAATATTATCCAAACGAAGTTGTGTTAGACTTTGTAATCCATGGCGTGTGCCAATAAAATATTCAGCCAAGTATGACACGGCGAAAGTTCTCACGATTGAGAAATAGTTTTATAAATTTTGGGAAATTTGCTAGACCCATTACGAGAGTGAAACCACTAACACATCTTCAAGCCTCAATACCAACGGCGTCTTTGGAACTGGGATTCTCATACTCTGCAATACAAATTATTTTACATCTTCCTAAGCTACATCCTTTTTCATTCATAAGACTGCACAAATTACACCCTGGTGACTCTTCTCGTGAAACAACTTTTGCGAGGATTTGTTACGCAAAATACAAGAGCACGTCAGATTCTTAGAAAATGTAATTTGGACTTATTAGGCAAAGTTTTGTAAGCAGGGAGTTTAAAATAGACGAAATTTAACATTTTTTGGGCTTCCGAAAATCCACGTGGTGCTCGAAGTATGTGTTGTGAATTGTGAAATCCTTTAAAAAGCGATAGAAACATTTCTTGAAAATTTGTTACTGGCTAGAGATGCACGTTCATGGTACCAGATGGATGAGGCACCACCGCACAGTATAAGTACTGTGGATATTAAATTGACATCTTTGTTCATCTTTGTTCGATGACCGTTGGCGGGGAAATGGAACATTAATCAACCTATAGCAATACCAGCTCTGGAAGGTTAATTACTGCTTTACACTTGCAATTGACACACCCATGCCATGTGGTGCCTGCTGACACCAAAATTGGATTATCAGAAGGTACGGCAATTGCCGCAACTGCAACTGTTCTAAGGTTGGGTAGCATTTATTTAAATTGTTTTATTGTAAGAATATCATTACAGCATGTGTTACTGCTTGCAATAAATAAGCGTAAGAAAGTTACTCACTAATTACATTTATGTTTGTGATTACGATACGTATCATTTAATAATTTCTTATCTATAGAATCTATATGAATAAAAACTGTAAATACCTTAATACAAAATATTCCTAAGAGAGTGGAGCTTTAGGATAGTATGGCTGCCCTAACATCAGCGTTTAATTCAAATATCTTTCAAACCATAATTGTCCCTTTAAATGGCGTTCATGTACATTTATTTAATGAATATGCCTAATCTGTACTAGCGTGAATATGATTTTTAAGTTGTACATCATAAGTCGTGCTCGTTTGGCAGGTTGCATGCATATGTCTATTCGATAAGTGTTTTGTTTTTCAAACAATTTCGTAAATTATTCACATAAAATCTAAAAATATTCCGATTTTTTCATCAAGGCGAATAAAGTCGCTACATTGAACGTCACCATTATTCGAACATCAAAAAATCGATTTGAACTTTTCCACTGTGTTAATCATCACTTTTCAATAAAATAAGAAGCTAACGTCAAAGTTCATTTACAATTATGAAAGATGGCTATGGAAGATAAACAAAATAACAATTGCGTGTACCTCAAACTGTTCTCATGTCATAAATTAAGTTTGCTTTAGAAAGTAAGAAATAAACTCGAGTAAAAAATAATCGTTTTTAATAAAAAAAAAATGTTGAGTACACAATTAATAATAAAAAAAATTCAAAATGACAGCTGAAAGCATGAAACACAAAACTGAATCTACAAAAGATGCTCCACCGGATTTATTAGATGATATTAATCTGAATATCCAGCAAGGTCTCCAGATTTAAATCCTTGCGATTTTTGTGCTTGGGGATATCTAAACTCTCTGGTTTATTCCCAACCAATAGAAACACGCGATCAGATTTGGAGAAGAATCCAGCATGCCTGCGACGAATTTAGGAACAATAGGGTAATTTTTGCAAAAATTCGGCAAACTTTACATAAACGAATTAAATTTGTGGCATCACGAAAATCGGATGGTCGAACATGTGTTGATGCAATCTTTGGTAGATTTCATGTAAATTTGTTTGTGTTTCATGCTTTCAGTTGTCATTTTGAATTTTTTTTATTATTAATTGTGTCCTCACCTTTTTTTGTTGTATTAAGAACAATTATTTTTTACCTGAGTTTATTTCTTACCTTCTAAAGCAAAATTAATTTATGACATGAGAACAGTTTGACGTTCACGCAGTTGTTATTTTGTTTATTTTCCATAGCCATCTTTCATAATTGTAAATGAATTCGTTAGTTATTTTTATAAAAGCATGATTAACACATGAAAAGTTCAAATCGATTTATTTCGAAAATTGTGCGTCGCAGCGACTTTTATTCTTTTATGAAAAAATTGAAATTTTTTAAATTTTATGTTAAAATTACGAAATTTTGAAAAACAAAAAACTTATGAATAACAATGTCCAATGCCATGCCCAAACAAGCCGCTATATGAGTAAACTAATAATCATATTCAGCATAAGATTGGGCATATTCCACTAAATAAATGTACAGAATCGCAATCATTTAAAGGGAAATCAGATTTTGAAGATATTTGAATTAAACCGATGTAAGGGCGCCATTTTCCAAGAGCTCCAGCTCTCTTAGAAAGTATTTTTGTCTTAAGGTAATTTACTTTAAATCGACATAAAATTAGCTCTAGAATTTGCAGTTTTCTTTTGTGAAAAGATATATACATATTTATACTCTGTGTTAACAAAATAAACTATTGTTAAAATAATGTAATTTTAATATTAGAGGGATTGAATCGGTGTTTTCCGAATCAAGTATGGGATTAGGTTGCACTAATTCATCAGGAAATATACATTGCGTAACCCATGCAACAGCGTAATCTCCCGCCTTACAAAGAGTTGCAATTAAATGAAATGATTAAACTAGGGATTTAGAATATTATCTAGTACTTCCGCAAGTCTCGATTTATAGAAAATAGGATGTTCTTATTGGCTTTTGTAGATTTAAGACAATCTTCGTATGTTTAGGTACCCAAAGCTAAACAACTTTGAAATTCAAGATCAGATTCAAACAAAGATTTGATCTAGCACATCCGATTCCAATTTAGAACATGGGTGATTATTTCAGTAATTATTACTACACTTAAAAAGAATAAATTTCGTGAATAACAAATACTTAGTATGTCAATGCATCAAAATTTTAATTTGCTTTGCTGTTTAGTAGCTAACAAAAATATCGTGCTACAGTAACTCAAAATAGTTAACAAATGAATTCATTTTTAGAATATTATCCATACTTTTATAATTACTGTAATAGAACATTTTAAAGCAATCAAAAGCTTCTGAAAAGTTATCTAGATCCATTACTAAACAAAAAAAATTTTAATTAAATTTCATTTTGAACTATTTTTCTGTTCAATACAAATGAATAATTATTTAGAATCTACATTCATTCCAATAGCTTATGATTTATTAATTAAAAAAATATGTAAAATTCAAATTTTCAATGCATCTTAACAAAATGAATCTTACAGATATTAAAAATTTGAACTAACTTAAATTGTATAGTTTTACCTAAATATCGTGTATAAAAATTCAGAAACGTATTGTTTAAACTATTAATTTGTTGGAAGTTCTAAATTTTTATGTCGGATACTCAGTTGTTATAGGGATACGTATTCACAAATATCTTAACATTATTATTTTTTTAAATACATTCTTGTACAATGCACTTCAATATTTATTAATTTTGCATTTCTATTGTAGATTAACTCATTAACATGATGTACAAAAAACTGAGTTAGTGGAATATATTATGTATCTGTTTACAACATTAGAAATTAACGATGAATTTTGAATAACTATGTAATTTAGAAAATTATACGCTAACATACATTGGTTATTTAATGCTATCACGTAATTGCACTTACTAAAAGTATGACAACTAATTATTGTCGATGATTAAAACCTAAAGAGAGATTAGTAACATATAGATCACTAAAGACTTCAAACCAATGAATAGATTTTACTTATAATTGTTTTGTGCATAACTATGTCGTAAGTTAAACACAATGGCAAAGTAATCTTTATATAATATCGACCGATGTTAAATTCTAGATTGACATATTAGCATACCTAAAATTAACTAACAACATTCATTTATTAATAATATGGAAGATTATATAAAATGCAATAACTTTTCATTTTAATATTCATTTAACAAGACGTACAGATATTGAAAAATTTGAATAAATTTGAAATTAAGATAATTAATTATCGTGACTTAAAAAATGATCGAATAATTTCCGATATGTTAATTCTTAGTAGTGTTATTATTATATTTTAAATTCAGCTGTTTTAGAAATATTTGTAAACCACAGCTTGACAATGATTCAGGCTGGATTTATCTGTAATGCTAGATCACTTAAGAAATGAACAATTAAATGATAAAATTTTAAGTACAGCTATTTTGTAATGATTTATCTGTACAATATAAATTACGAATACACATTAAAGCCAACATCACTTTCACATCAACACCACACAGATTAATATCAACAACAACATTGTTTGTACCATCTCATGATGCCAGATCTAAACTTGACAAATGATACATGAATTCTTATTATGATATTTTAGCAAACTACAACGTTCTTTTCAACGTTCTTACAAACGGCACACAGACATTAAATCTTGCTTAAACATTCATTCGATGGCATATCTATTAGCCTTAAACGTTCTACAAATTGCACATATTTCAAGAGCATTAATACAATCTTAATATATGTCACACTACACACAAATGAATCAGTTTCAAATTATTGTTTGAACTAAACTAGCAGGGATTTTTCTTGGTTTTTACTTTCACATTGATCTTGTAATTTATGCTACACCAATTTGATTCGTTAAGTGTTTTAGTATTTAATTTTTGTATCTTATGATTATATAGCTGTATAGAGATGTTTATACCTGCTCTTAAACCCTTGATTATTTAATGTGTAATTTTAATGTATTTATGTGTTTTAAAGTACTAGTTTGTGTTCTCAGTATAATAACATACTTTAAATCTTAATTTTATACCTTGTAACACCCTCTTCTATAAACTTATTCTTGAACATTTCAAAAAATTATCTATTATTCCTACTGTTACACTCACTACACGTATATTAACGATAAAGATTGTTACGGAGACTTTAGATCTGTGCTTACAACATGATAATGCACACACAAAGCATTAATCAAAACTAATTTAAAAATTACCTTAAAATTGGTGAGCTTTTCATCCTTCCTTACGTATAAGTGACGAACTATTACGTATAAACCTCATAGAGATTTAAACATATGAGATCACCTAAAATCCTTCAAATACCATCTGTATAATTCGTCATTGTCTTGTTCTTGTGGAAATAGTTTATTCTGCCAGCAAAGTATCTTTGATTAGACTATGAGATGGTGTACAATGTTTTAATTTAAATTGATAGCCTACATTCTTTAAATACATAGGAAATTCATAGAACCTTTTAGTACCGTTTACATCGTGAAGTTATTGTTAAACTATCGTAATTTAATTTTATGACAAAACGAAAATTTCACGATAATTTTAATTACAAATTAAATTTTAATACATTGTAACGCTTGGCATGTTCAGGTTATTTCTTGTGTATACCTTCGAAGTAATCCAATTAATGTTTACCTCACGCACGTAACGATTTAACATGTACGCAATTAAAGATTGAATAGATAAACTCCACATCCTGTTTTCATAACAACTACAGATAGTAGCACACGAAAATCATTTGTTTGTACACTTATTTCAATAGAAAATTGGTATCTCAATTTTTCTTGTGGGAATTACTTATGATTTTTAAACTAAAGTCTTTTCAACTTTCAGACATTATAGTAATTAAATTTAGAAATGTGATTTGATTGTTGCATTCTTTAGTTTTTAGCCTTCGTTCGAAGTTATGCCTTTTAAGCGATTAATAATATTGTAATTGTTAACTAGCTAATGTCGTTTCAAAATGTTTAACTAATATAGCTAACTTTTCATAATGAAACCATTTTCAATTATTTGTAATATTTATCCTAAACTCAATTTTTAGACTTTGTAATCTTTAGGTTACAATAAATGATCTTAAGTAAAGTATGACAGGCAAGTTTAGATAAAACTTAGTTTTTGAAATTTTGGTGAATATTTCTGTCCATTTAGTTAATATAACACGTAACAGTTATCTGTTCAGTAGTAATAAACTCGCTTTAGAAACGTTAAAATATTTTTTGAAAATTTTATAAACATTTACATTTCTAAGTAATCTTTTTGATTATTAAACTACTTACTACTGGTACTCTACTACGTGATAACTGTAAGTGTTATGCGGACGTTTGATTTGTTACATAAATACAAAGACATAGATCTTAAAAATGCTAATATTGTTAAACATGTATTAATGTTGCAAAGTTTACATTATGTATAGCAGGATTTAAATAGACAGTCATTAATTTTCAGTTGGAGTCATTTTTGGTATGCTGTCCAATAATCCATCATGTGTCTTTCTAATATTTTTATTTGAACATACTGATGTACAAAAGTCGGTACCAACTGTTTTAATTGAAAACTATTTTACTGGCTACGATCGATTGCCTTTTGTACCGATGTTTAGACACCGTAAGTTAATGTTACTTGATCTATTATATTTTGACATTTTCGATTTACGAAAAAGTTTTTTTGAAACCAATTTGTGAAACAGTTGCTGGAATGGCTAATCTTATATAACCTCATAGTTCACATTTGACCATACTGGAGTAGGCGATTTTAAAATGTCGCTTTAAAATTTGCAATAACACCCTTTTTTCATGATGGTCCGTTTATTTTTGACACATTCCAAAGAATTGATTTTAGGGCGAGTTACTTCAGATTCCCTAATCTAACTGTTCTAAGTCTGTATCGAGTTATTCTAAAATAATGCTTTTATTGCCAAGAGGTATCTTTGCCATTTCGAGTTACTGCCTTGAATAAATAAGACAATTGTGAATAAGTACTTGCAATCTTAATAGTAAACGATTTACTGTTTGTAATTACATAAGTAAAGTCGATTCGAAAATGTAATTTATCAAACGAATTGTGTATAGAACTTGTAATCCATGACCTTGAATACAAAATATTCAGCCTAAGTATGACACGGCGAGTTCTCAACGATTGAGAAATAGTTGTCATAACATTTTAAATTCAGACCCATATCTGTGAAACACTAATCTTCAGCCTCAATACAATGGCGTTCTGACTATTCTATACTCTGCAATGACAATTATTCTAATCGTCCTAAGCTGACATAGTTTTTCATTCAGTAAGACTGCAAAATTAAGCTGTGACTCTTCTCGTGAACATTTGCGAATTGTTATTCATACAAGAAGTGATTCTTGAAAATGTAATTTGGACATTAAAATCTAGGCAAATTTGTTTTGTCATAGCAGGATTTAAAGTAGTACGAAATTAACATTTTTGGGCTCCGAAAATCCAACGATGTTGAATTTTATGTGAATTTGAAATCCTTTAAAACATAACAACATTCTTAAAATTTATGGCTAGAGATGCGCTTATGGACAGATGGAGAACCACCGCACAGATAAGTAACTTGGATTTAAATTGACACTTTGTTCATCATGTTCGATAAATTAAGATTTGGACATTAATCAAGTATAGCAAATACACAGCTCGGTAAAATTAATTACTGCTTTATTGCAATTGACACAAGATGTTGCACGTGACACAATTAATATGGAAATTTCAGAAGTACGGCGAATTGCTGAAACCAAAACTGTTCAAGTTACATTATAAATTGTTTTACTGTAAGATATTCATTACAGCATGATATTACATCTTGCAATAATAAGCGTAAGAGTACTCACAATTACATCCTTGGATGTTTGTGTTACGATACGTCATAATAATTTCTGTATTATTCGAACCTATAGAAACACTGTAGAATACCTTATACAAAATATTCCTAAGCAGCCTGGAGCCTGGAAGTTGGGCTAACAATGGTTTAATTAAATATCTGCAAAATTTCCGCAAATGCGTTCTGTACATTTATTTAATGGAATATCCTAATTGTATAGCGATGAATACTGATTTGTTAGTTGTACCATGAAGCGAGCATCGTTTGGGCTAGATTGACATTTTGTTCATGTGTTTCATGTTTTTCAAGAATTTCGTAATTTTGAATAAAATTAAAATTTATTAATCATAATATGTCCTACGACGCACCATTGTTGAAATTAAATCGATTTGAATTTTCCATGATGTTAATCATATTTTACTTCTAAAGAATTCATTTACAATTATGAAGATGGCTATGAGAACAAATACATTGCGTTACGCAAATGTTATGTCATATTAAGTTTAGTTTTCATAAGAACATCTTTCAGTAATTTAAATAATCGTTTTATATAAAAATGTTGAACACATTAATAAAAAAAATTCAAAATGCAGCTTATCATTGAAAATGAATCGTACGATCGCACCGATTTATTCTAAATGATATTAATTGAATTTCTCCGTTTAAATCTTATTTGTTAAAATCTAGAATTCTTGTAAACCAATAGAAACAGGAATAGATTTGAGAAGAATCCAATGCATGCCTGCAACGAATTTATGGTACAATAAGGTAATTTTTGCAAAATTCGGCAAACTTTACATAAAAATAAATTTGTCATAGAAAAACGGAATCATTCGAACAGTGGAAAGCGATTTTGAAGATTCAGTTTTTTGATTAAATCTTCAGATGTCATTTAATTTTATCTATTAATTGTTCCCACTTTTATGTATTAAGACTTATTTTGTACTAAGTAATTTACTTCTAAACAATAATTAATTTAGCATAGAAATTTGACAGCTTGTTCATTTTGTAAATTCCAAGCATCATTCATAATTGTAACATGAATTGTTAAAAAAAGCTATTGATTAAACATGAAGTTAAATCTTTATATTCAGAAAATTGTGCGATCGGTGTTTATTCTTGAAATAGTTTTAATTAGTAAATGATTTGAAAACAATATGAATAACAATGTCAATCCATTGCCAACCAACTTTGATAAACTAAAAATCATTTCCGCCATAAAAGATTGGCGCATATTCATAATAAATGTACATGAAAATCATTTAAAGGGACGTTTGTAAGAATTAATTAAACCATGTTAGTATTTCCAAGTCCGATTTATAAAAATTTTGTCTTAAAAATTTACTTAAATCGACATAAAATTAGCTCTAGAATTTGCAGTTTTCTTTTGTGAAAAGATATATACATATTTATACTCTGTGTTAACAAAAAAAACTATTGTTAAAATAATGTAATTTTAATATTAGAGGGATTGAATCGGTGTTTTCCGAATCAACGTATGGGATTAGGTTGCACTAATATCATCACGCGAAATGCATACCATTGCGTAACCCATGCAACAGCGTAATCTCCCGCCTTACAAAGAGTTGCGAATTAAATGAAATGATTAAACTAGGGAGTTGTAGAATATTCATCTAGTACTTCGGCAAGTCCGATTGTATGAGAAAAAAGGATGTTACTTATTGGTTTTGTGTAGACTTTCGTAAGGTAAACCACGGAACAAAGAGATCTGTCTCATTTATTTTATATCCGTTCCGTGATGCTCGTTGTCTGTCTGGTTTAGGCATACGGCCAAAGTACTAACAAATACCTTTATCTGATAATTCTAAGCCCGTCATCAGATATCAAATCAATATTGTGTTGCCTATTTGGATGATGTCATCTCACGCACATCCGATTCCCACAAACATTTAGAACTAGAGGTGTTGGAACAGGTTCTAGGTAGATTGTTTGATGTAGGACTCACCTTAAGAAAAGGAATACGTAATTTCTCCAGACCCGACCTGAAATATCTTGAGTTTGTGGTTATGTAATTTATTGTTCAGAATTTACATTACGTCTGTGTCTAATGCACCAAATAATTTTAATTTTGCTTTTTATATGTACATATGATTATACTGTATGCTAACAAAAATATCTGGTGTGGAATACTACACGACCTTCCAACCTACAAAATAGAAATTAAACGAAATGAAATAATTTTAATAACATTTTTTAGAATAATTATATCTTTACATACTTTTATAATTAACTCATCACGTAAATATGCAACATTTTAAAAGCAAATACAATAATCTATCTCACACAGATGTTTAAAACTTCTAGACAGACAGAGATTAGTAGACATCTAGATGCCAACTTAAAACTTAAACAAATGAAATAATTTTAATTATAATTTATTTTAGCATAACTATGCAACCTCTTTCATGCGTTCATAATACAAACTGGCAACAGTAATCTATGTTAGAATGACGTTTAAAACTTCATTCCAGATAGACATAAATAATACCTTAAAACTTAACTTAAAAAAAATTGCATTATATTAATAAAGAAAAGTTATGTAAAATTAAATTTTCTTTAAATAATATGTGCACTTTTTCTAACAAAATGAATCGTTACTCAGATATTGAAAAAATTTGAACTAACACTTAAATTGTACCTTAGGATTTTTTTACCGTTAAATTATGCGTCGTATTAAAAAATTGCGTAGAACATAATTAATCGATATGGTTAAGGTCTTTGTGTGTGTATTTTTATATCTTTGAAATATGCAGCTGTTTTAGAAATATTTGATAAAAACCAAACACTGACCCTAATAAACCCCCCTCTCCGCCGCTGGATTTATCTCTAAATCTAATCAACTCTAAGCCAAATGAACAAGCTTAAATATAAAATTTTAAGTACGTAGCTATTTTCGTTCTGGAGTTATCGTGGATACTAACATACATCTACACACACACGCACACCAACACCCACGCCAACACACACACACCCACGCCAACACACACACCCACACCAACACACACACACACGCACCCACCACCACACACACACATGCACATCACACAGCACACACCACACACCACACAGCACACACACGCACACACACACACACACCCACGCCAACACACACACACACACGCACACACACGCACACACACACGCACACACACGCACACACACGCACACACACGCACACACACGCACACACACGCACACAAATGAAATCAAGTCAAATTTAATTTCTTGGTGGAAACTACGCAGGGTATTTTTTTCTTGTTTTTTTTTTTGCAGGCAAGATCTTGTATTTATGTACTTGCGCATTTGGGATCGAAGTGTTTTAGTATTTAATTTTCGTTGTATTTTTTATGTATTATTATAGCTGAAGACGGTTCATCCTGCTCTTAAACCCTGATTATTTTGTTGTAATTTAATTTTCTATGTCGGTTTTCAAGTTGTTTGGGATGTTTCACGAAATACTTACTTTATTATCTTTTTTTAATACACCTTGTGACACCCTCTTCTATTTATTATTTCTTGTTTCATCTCTCTCTTTTCCACTGTTACCACCCACTACACGATGATGTACGATAAAGATTGAGTTAGGGATGATCCTTTATGTGATCTGTGCTTACAACACGTGATAAGCACACGAGCAAAGTTGTGAAAACCTTAATTTAAAAAATTACCGCTAAAGATTGGTTGAGGCTTTTCTTCCTTTCCTTACGTATAAAGTTGACGAACTAGTTATTGGTCTGGTATTAAAACCTACAAGAGAGATTTAAGAACATATGAGATCACCTAAAGATCCTTCAAAACCACTGTTAGATTTCGTAGTTGTCTTGTTCTTGTGGAAAAGTGTACGTTGAAACCAGCAAAGTATCTTTGATACTAGACTATGAGATGTTGTTCTAGATTGATTGAACCAGACAAGTCTGCAGTAGCCGACCATGCTTTAAATAATATGGAAATTTTAATAAGAAAAACCCATTTTTATGTTCGTTTACAGCGTGAAGATATTGAGATGCATAAACATCGAAATAATTTTATCTGACAAAACGAAAATTTCCGATTAATTTTGAGATTAAAATTAAATTTTAATTTGTAACGCTTGGCATGTTCAGGTTTTTTGCTGTGTGCTAGACCTTGAAGTAATCCAATTAAATGTTTATTCGTCACAGCATTGTAATGATTTAACATGTACAATTAAAGTTAGAATAAGATTAAACGTCCACATCCTGTTTTCAATAACAACTACAGTATTTAAGTAGTAACGAAAATCATTTGTTTGTTACATTTTTTATGATAGAGAGTTAATTGGTATCTCAATTTTTTCTTTGTGAATTCTTTTATGATTTTTTAAACTAAAGTTCTTTTCAACTTTTCACGGACATTATAGTGAGATTAAATTTTGTTAAATTTGTGATTTGATTGTGGCATTCTTTATTTTTAGCCTTCGTTCTAATTTGCCATTTTCAAGGCGGATTAATAATATTTAATTTGTTAACTAGCTCAATAGTTCGCTTTCAAATATGTTTAACTAATATAGCAGACTTTTTCATTGCGTTTTCATACATTTTCAACTTATTTTGACACTATTTAATTTTTTAATTTTTTTTAATTCTGTCATTACTACTGAGGACGATAACTGTACTTGTTATCGAAATAGTAATACTGATTAATTTTAATATTAACATGTCAAATAGCATATAATTGAACACCTACGAAAAACAGCTAAAATAACTTATTCATACCGAAAGCGAAATTTAAAATGTAGCATTTTGTCTGTCTTTATTTGCAAAGTGTTAAGATCAGTTAACCCAAGTTACCGTAAAAAATACCTAATAGGTATGAACGAAACTATATATATTTAATGCTACTGAAATATTTTATTCTATCAAATTTTGATTAAAGTCTGTTCACAAATGGTCATTTAGAGAAAATTAAATCTGGCAACAATTTAATAAGACTACAGCACTGAAAATTTCGAATAATGAATTCTACTTTAAATTTAATGTGTTGCTTCGTTTTATGCTTGGAAACTTACTTGGTTTGTGTGTTTATATGTTTGTGGATTTACGTGTTTGTATGTATACTTGTTTGCATATGTGTTGGTTATTAATTTTTGTTTGCATGTTTTAGTATCTTTGTTTTGGAGGTTGCGTGTTAGTACGTTTATTTTTATGTTTGCGGAGCTTACATGTTTTGTATTTTGATGTTTGCTTCTTAGGTATGTTTTCTTGCTTGTCTAAGGAGTGGCAGCGTTCGTTGGATAGTTGTTTTGTTTTGGGTCTTGCATATATGCATGTTTATTTACAGGATTTACATGTTTGGTGTCTGAATGCTTAGTTTAGTTGATTGCAAGTTTCTTTCTTTTGCATATTTGTGAGTTTTTTCTCTTGTTTAGATGTTTACTTGTTTGCTAGTTTTTTTTTCTTTTGAGTGTTTACTTGGGTACGTATGTGTTTGTTGGTTACGAGTTTTTTGCAAATTCTAATTTATTTGGCATGTTCTATTTGCTTGTTTGGGGATGGGTTGCGTGTTTGTATATTACGTCGTGAGTAACTTGTTTCTTTGTTTGTGTGTGAAAAACGCACCGAGAAGAATTAGGTATTTGTTATACCTTACTAATTTTTTAATTGCAAACGTAAAATCGTTTTCTAAAAAGAGATACATTAAAAAGTCGCGGAAATAATTCGCAATTAGATCATAACCGTTTTTTAATAGTAGACCTTATAATATTTATGTTTTGAGAAAAAAATAAACAGACGCAATCACCAAAATAATGAAATTTTATTTAAACTTAACTATTAGTGGTTAATATTACATCTTTTGACAACATGAAAACTAATCTACAAAACTGATAGTCGACCATGCTCTTCAATGGCACGCAATTTGTTTAACACTGGTCTCATCTTCCTTTGGACAATGTCTCGGTCAACTTCACGAATTTTTCTAAAAATTCTTGCCTGCAGCTGCTGTTCATTTTATGCCTCCCAACCGTTTTCATATAAACCTTGCGACACAATAATGACCAAAATTCTTCTATTGGTCGAGCATAATGGCACAAAGCGAGATCGGACCAAAATATTATTTCATCGTTCTGATAATGGGTAATAAAATTAAGCAGTTTCAGTAAGTATCTTTGCGTATAAAGACCAGCATCCACACCTTTTCCCGAGGTGTTAAAACACAAGTCACTGAAATCGCATACTAAAACCTTGTCAGCAAATTTTGCTTTTGCATTGAATTTTACTTCGTTTGGACAATTTTATATCAGAACTATAAAACCCATCGTTACCTTTCATTTCAGAATGTGGCAGCGTAAATTATTTCTCATCGCCCATTATGATCACGCGGTAATTCACAAAGTGCCTTCGCTTAAAGCTCTGCAACATATAAGTATTCTTTAGAGCTGTTCCTGGGTGTATTTAGGACACTTTATTCTCTTTCTATAAACTACACCATTTCTTTACAAAGTTCTATGAGCGATCTTGTACGAGACCCCAAAACAGCGACCTAGCTTTCGACTAGAGATTCAAATTCTGTCTTGAGCGGATTGCACCAATCTCTTAGCCGTGTTTTAGCTCAAAACAAGAGGTCTGTCAGTTTAAGGCAAATTAATGAAAGGTATACCATTTTCGCATTATCTTATTGCCCGATAAATTGTTGCATGACTAACGTTTTGATCAAGTTTACAATTTCACTTTTGGAAAACTGTCCAACTAAGCTATAGATACTTTTACGAATTTCATGCAGAACGCCGTTATTGTATAAACTTGACGTTTGTCAAAAGCAAGAAAACGCGATTTGTTTACCGATCGCATGGAAACTAGATCAGACATCCAAACCGAATAGAAATTTCAAAGCAAACTTTTTCTTAAAACTTATATCCCATACGTTATAGCCGAAAATTAGCTAACCTAGTTCTGGAAATCACTGTTCAGCTCACTTATTGTTTATTTCTGCTTAAAATTTCAACCGATAAGCGATCAGCTGTAACATTACATTGTATATGTTCTTAAAATTAGTAGGAATCAGTAACCAGAGTTGAATGTAACCTAATTTTCTTAATAAGTCGTTTGTGCCGTTTAGGTAAAATTAATTTCTAAATATATTCACGCGGATGAAGTATTAGTGAGTGTTGTGGAAGGTAGCTTCATTCTGGTATTCGCATTGAATATATTGACCTTGCTTATTTTCAGTTTACGCATCTGAATCTGAATTTCATAATATTTGTAAGTCCCCGTTTTCGTACGTGACGTAAGTTTTACTTATTTTAATGAGAGTTTGACTATTAATACAGGGTTATTACAACTGATGTTCAAGATTTCAAGTCTACATAAATCTGGTTGTATTTATCATACAAAAAAATGAGTGATTGCTAGGAGGATCTTCATTAAATTTGGTTCTAAAGTGACGCTGCACAATAATAACTGATTGGTTGATGCTATAATCCAACACACAAAATACTTTCCTGTCTTCAAATTCAGCCGTTACACAATTGACAATAATAGACTTTAACAAACAGCTGACACGTATCTAAACCAATGTAAACAAAGCTTTATGAGATTTTCTTTCCAGTATTACCAACTGAAATGGTATTAAAACAAATTAATCCAGTAATATTTATGATTGAAATCGGCAACATCATTTGTAATAACTAGAGAGCGGATTTTATGCATTATAAAATGCCAAAATATGTGCATATATATGCACTTAAAAATTGTAAAATATGCAGAAAATATGCATTATTTTTTCGAAATATGCAAAATAAACTACCAATAAAAAATGTGATTTTTACATATTTAATAAAAAAAATTTAATACAACTTTTACAAGAAAGTATTTACATAAAAAATTGAAACTATTAGTTAAAAATAATACATAATTAACATAATACGTATTAATAATAATATAATATACTTACCATATGAACAAAAATTATTTAAATAAAGGGTGGCTTTGGAATTCTGAACGTACGTTGCATGATTGATTCAAATCGAAACAGACATTTGATTGACATGTGGAACCAACAGCAAGCTGAACCTATCAAAGACAGTGATTTTGTTTACCGTGGCCACCCCTTATCTAAATAATTTGTGTTCATATGGTATTATAAATTTTAAATTATAGGTACTTAATACTCCTATGCTTCATTGCGTTGATTTGCAAAACAATTTATAATTATATACTTTTCTATATTTTCAGAAAGTATATATTTATAGGTGGAAAAACTTCTTTCCACGTCTACAGACGTTATAGGTGCATTTTTTAATACGGTTAATATGGACAAATCTAATTGTACATCCAGATCTTCCCGATTTTCGTCCAGAGTCAAAATTTTGTTAATTTTAGTTAACAGCTGATAACCACTATTTTTTTGTAAAATTTCTTTAAATTTATTTGAAATAATTTTGCCAGTATTTCCTGGGGCAGTATAAATTAATTTTTGAATATTATTTACTACTTCCATCGATGCGTTAAGTGGCAGTGCTTCCGTTTCCAATTTACAAATAGTCCCGCTTGCAAAATAATAATGTGCTTTTAGAAATGCTAATTGATTGCGCAGTTCTGATTTCTTTAATACCGATTGCGCTTTATTGATACAAGCACTTGAATTAATGTCGATGTTAGACACCACCTTTTAAAGATATTTATTTTAAAAGGATATAAAAATTTCTAACTTTGAACAAGAGTCCTGAAAATATTTCATAACCTGAGTTTCAACGCAAAAATTGAAAAAAAAATGTTAAATTATGCAAAAAAGTGCAAAATATCCGTAAAACATCAAAATATGCAGTATTTGGCCAAATATGCAGTATTTGACCAAATATGCAAAATATGCAAAAACTAATTAGTGCCAAATAATTATAATTAATGCGATTCGTATAAAAACCGAAACGCGTGGGTGGTACTATAAAATATAAGCAATATGCAGTTTGCATAAAATCCGCTCTCTAGTAATAACCCTGTATTTTGATTGTCTGGATATATATATATATATATATATATATATATATATATATATATATATATATATAGAATACACCTTTTATATCAACTCATGTAAGCCACTTGAGTTTTCTATCGTATCTTGTTGGTTACCGTCCTTGATCCCCGTAACGGAAGTACTGTTTATTCTTGCAGAAGACATTACGTTCTGATCTAAAATTTCTGTCTAATACCTAATATTGTTGATTATTAGTTGCTGATTTGTCGACTATCAGAACTATTGATTTTTTTTGAACAGGTAAAAGACGCTTTGAATTTTTTTTATAAGACCTTTTTTCCGTTATTTTTTTGTATGTTATCGTTATAAATTAAAAAAATAGTAGTATAGTTAACTTTATAATTTCCTTTCTAGTTATAATTAATTATCCACTTTATAGGTATATACGTCTATTTATTTAGGATTTAGTTTTATTTAACAACCTGATACTGAACCGATGATTGTTTAAGGTTTAGTAACTGCAAAGCTGGACATTATATTCTTTAGGACAGGGCACAGTTCCCCCAGTTGCCAGTTTTTCAATTAATCCTACGGTACAGTTCCCTCAATACTACCGAAAAGCGCAGGATACAATTCCGCCAGTCATAATGATTGACTTAAACGGCTAATTAGTTACCTCTTGCGAGATTACTGTAATTCGAACCGTCCTGCGACACAGTGAAATTTCGAGACATATGCAGCACAGTAAGTTTTGCTCTTTATCTTAAAGAGATAGAAATAAAAAGGATAGAAAGGTGTTACGGTCGACAATGAAACTAAAACGGCAGATAACAGATAATTAGAGTGCACCGGACTAGCTGGGTGGGACAGAGGGCGTGGGCGTGTCGACAATGAAACTAAAACGGCAGGTAACAGATAATTAGAGTGCACCAGACTAACTCGGTGGGACAGAGGGCGTGGGCGTATTTTTGAATTTAAAAGTACTGAAGGTGGTTAGTCGTATTGTCGAAAGTCGCAAATAAAGTTGCGTCGTAATTAGAATAAAGTCAAGTAACGGACGCCAGACTGTTATTAAGACGATATCGGTAAGAATACACCTGGGCACACGTATATAAATCAGCATTCAACAGTCAAAAGATCTCACTTACCTTACGTTGGCTACCTCCAGGTGCACGTCGGAGATGCTTTGAAACTTTAGCTCTAGAACAAATCTTAAAATATCCACACGCGACCAAATACTAAAGCAGCGTGTGCGCAAATCAGCTGTTAGGTTTCAATGACTTCTTTAACGTTATATTTCGTTACGTTACCCCCAACGTTTGTGAACAAAATAACTCAAACACAATAAAAAAAATAATGAACGTTAAATGTTATGCTTAAATCTTATTAACACAAATTTAAATACTACTCATCTCCAAAGCTCTGTCATCAATTGAACTCCAAACTAAATTAGACATCAACTAGATAAACGTCATTTAAAATTCCTCTAATCGGTTATGTTAATCCACACGAAATATTTAATTAAACTCAAAAAAAAAAAAACTGTATGACATTGTTCGATTATAGGAAATTGCCGATGGTTACTTTTAAAATGAATCAACAAAATTGAAATCAAAATCTAGCTCTCAATTAATTCCTTAGTTTGAATAATAAAATTACTACTCTTCGTAAAATATTGCTTTCACTGGTCAGGAGAAAATACATACATTTACACTGCTTACAGTTCAATTTAAAATCTTAAATTCGAGAATACGCGAGTATAAATAGGTCAACCTTGTCAGCTTACCAGATTTTAATTTTAAATTACAGAAATGAAATTACCAAAATATGGTTAAAATTCAAAATATTACGTAACCAAATGGGTCACTCAAAATCAATTTTACCAAGTGAAATTTTCATATACATAAATTTGCAGTACATTTAATTAAATAATAAAAAAAAAACAAAATACCATGTAACAACCCTTTTTAAGTTGTATTAAAATATACCTTAATTTAAGGTCTTTCATTCGTTTAGTTGTAAATATAAGAAAAAAGTTTTTAATTATTGAAATATAGGTATGAGGTAGGCAACTTAATTTACATTTTAGTGTAACTTAAGTGCATATCTTCTTAAGGGTATATATTTTTTAAAGGTTTATACTTCCACTTCCACAAATTACTTTTTCTGATCATTTTATTCGCGCACAACTACATTATCATCTACTTCCTAAGCCTCCATTTTTTTCACTTCCTGATGAAGGTTAAGAGAAGCAGAAAGTATTTTTGTGTTTTCCCTAAATTTAGTGAAAAGTGCCATTAATTTGATGGTAAGATATCTTTTAACGCGTAATACTAAAAATTAAAACATTTGCTCTTTTCAGGCACTTTTTTTTACGGTTACTTTAGTTGTGGCTTCACAATGGTTTCATTCGGTAATATAAATCCGTCTTAAGCGCGACCACGATCCACCACTAAGATGCACTTAAATAAACACATCACTTAGTAAAATGTTCGTTAATTGACCCCACGGTCCGTAACTTCAAAATAAATATCCAGGAGGGATGAACGTCTGCGCAAATATTCACCAAACAGATGCTTTTAGTTGCAAACAATTTATCCACAAGTTCGGTTCTCCAGGTATTCGAAAAGGGCACGCCCCCAAGTTCACAGATCACATCTCTTACTCACCAAAGTCAGGTCGGAGTACCCCGCGAAAATTAACCGCGCAAACAAAAACAGCTTCTTCCCCTCTCCATAATATTGCACCATATTTCTCAAGATGATAAAACTGCTGACTCTGCGGCGTGTACGACTCAAGTGCAAATTGTCGTCCACAGATTTATTCCTTAAACGATAACGATAATTATTTAACACTAAAGGATTGACATACTGTACTACGTCAGAAAAACGGCGTCAATTACGCGATAAATAAAATTAACATCAACATCCCCTGCTTAAACAAGCAAATCAAGGAATGATCTCATCCTACAATTTAAATACACTTTATTTTAACGAAACCTTTTATAAAAATTCACAGGAAAATTAATTTAAATTGAACTTTAAAATTTCCTATTTCCAATTAATTAATCCACAAAATATGTAATTGTCAATTTCAGAAATCAAATCTAAATGGCAATACGAAAAGTTAAACTCGAAAACCACTACAGCTTAGAAAAATCAAACAATCTATCGTTAATTTCACTTGACTTGAACACAAAAAAAACAACAAGTTTCGTTAGCGTAAATTGAGTCACAACAATTTTAACACCGCATTCTTCAACGTACAGTGTCATTTAACCAT
Organism: Vesta saturnalis; assembly: GCA_036346205.1. Lineage (NCBI taxonomy): Eukaryota > Metazoa > Arthropoda > Insecta > Coleoptera > Lampyridae > Vesta > Vesta saturnalis. The sequence goes on along the minus strand of JARFJB010001962.1, from coordinate 247,478 downwards.
TATCGTTTCAATAGGGATGTTACCAAAACTTTGTTTCTCAATCAAATCCTATACTTTCAACTTAAAAATCTTTACATTCAAATACTCTTGTACATGATACACAACGTTTTACTAAAATTCCAGTGGCGTAGCATTTACACTAATTTACATTGTGTACATACAAAAATAAATGTTCTCGTGCCAATTGACGTTTATTTACCATCCAATATACCTTCTATGCACAACACAAGACTGCATATACCCAGTGCGTCAAAATAATCTCACATTGTATACTGTTTAGAAACGCGTGAACCAACTTAATAAAATTTTACATTTGAGTACGTCAACGATTGCCACTACCTTTAGTAACCAAAGCAACCCAATGAAAATTGGAGAAGTGTTAAAACAACCTCCACTCCTTTCATAATTTATTCAAAACTTTAATAATTATTATGATACGATTCTAAAGATTATTTTAAGGGGAAAACTTATTCGTCGTTTTCATTTATCGTATTTGGCATAGTTTCGACGGACAAAAATGTTTTCTGAAACAATGAGAATCGATATTATTAGTGTAGGTTTTATTATTTACAAAATTCATTTGACCGTTGGCACAAACATAAAGCTTTTCTTACAATAAGTGTTCAGTGATGCAGATAGGATACAACGTAATTTAAAATTAAATCGATTACGAGTATTGACAAAACCTTTTTCGCTTCGAAACTATTCACTATACGAAATACAAAGTTTTTAGAAAAATCTTCAAATGAAGATTATGGAAAAGTGTTAACCTTAAAGAATCTTATGATTGTGTTATCATCCTTATAGCAAATTTATTGAGGGGTTCAAGAGGTGGTTTAATCCTTCTCTCAGCTACTACTAGGGTGAATCACGACTATTCCCTCCGTCTCTTGTGCCTAAACGGTACGAGATATCACCTTAATTTTTTGGAGACATAGGTAAATTGATAAGGAATATTTTTTTAAATTATAAAGGGTGGTTCAGAAAATTGTAATCTATCAAAGCTAGTTTTGTTTTAATACAACGCCCTGCATTTTGCCATTTTTAAATTATACGTTAAAAATTAAGCCAACATTATTCAACGTTCTCTGTACCTATCGCTTACGAATTTTGAGAAAATTGTGATTTTAAGAAAAATATTTAACTTGTACAAGAACTAAAAACGCGAAAACCTCTTACTTTGAGTAACACAAATTTATATCGATTTATTCTCACCTTTAAGGCTTGAATTTGCACTGGGTAAGATTTCGATATTTAGTACAGGGTGTTTAGGAAAAGGATTCTTGGTTTATATTTTTCAAACATCGAAAACTCGCTGAACTTAAATGAACCACCTTGTATAATTTTTATTTATGTGAAATAACTTTACATTTTCTATCAAGAAATATGAGTAATGCATATGTCTAAAATTAATGATTAAAAAGTTATTGAGATTTTTCTCTAAAATTTCTATGGAATTTTTTTGTTTGGTTACATTCTAGTAGGTAATGCTTTTAAAAGTAAGATATTGTTTGATTCCTCTAGTTGGCGGCTGTCCTTAACTTTAGTGTTCGGTCAAATACTGTCAAAATTCTTACTGTATTTTCAATAGTGCCTATCATCCTTTAAGACTAAAAAAATGAAGTATTCTCAAGAAGAAATAGTAGATATGTCGTTTACCGTTGGTGAATGTTTCAGAAATTGTTTGTTAGCGTCAAGGGTATACGTAGAAAGGTATCTCGATCGACCAGACTCGATTCAGACAAAATAGCTTTTGAAGAACTGCTACAAACTTTTTATGAAACTGGTAGTGTATTCTAGAAGAACCAAAGTATGTTGTAGATAATGAGGACAATGAGTTCATCAGAATTTATCTCGATGAGACTTTCAACGGAGGTTGGATTTCTGTGTATGGAGTCTTTAAATTTGTCATATTTTCCGACGAATCAACTTTCCACAATAACTTGATATACTTGTGTTTGACCGCCAAAATCGGTGGAGCCTCAATGTGTTTGGGCGAATTGTAAGAGACCATGTGATTGGTCCATATTTTTTTGATGGAAACTGGAACGGCGTAAAATTTTCGAGTATATATGTATATATTATATATATATATATATATATATATATATATATATATATATATATATATATATATATATATATATATATATATATATATATATATATATATATATATATATATATATATATATAGGGTGAGTCAGTTTTGTAGACAAACTTTAACAGGACATAGAACACATGTTTCTAAAAAGAAAAGTTCCTATAAACATATGTCGTAGAAGGCTTAGTTTCCGAGATACAGGGTGTTGAATATAATTTTTTTTTCTCAAATTTTCATTATAACTCATAAACGAATGCTTAGATTTTTTCATGTTGGGGGGATAATGTCTATTAATTAAGAGGCATAAAACAAGCGATAAGAATGTTCACAAACTTGCACAGTGGCGGAGTGGAGGGGGTGCTCAACCCCTTTCATAAACAGAACTTCTACGCCAATGACTATTTTTTAAAAATACTGTTATTTTCATTATCTACATACAGTTTAACAAAAATAATGTACCTTCTTTTGTTTCGAAATTCCTGTGCGTTTCCGAGTTATTTTGATTTTTAGTGTTTGATGTGGTACTAAGTTAAGTAATGTGCTTTATGTGAATAATTGAATATAAAGTTTTTAATAAAAAAGATATAATAAAACATTTAGAGCCATTTTAGTACCTAACGATCGTTTCTTTAAAATTTCAAATACATTTTCATTTATAAATAGGTAGGTTATCGGTTTTTTTTAGTATCCATTGTTATTATCCTCGTATAAAAAGAAATGCATAATTATTATTGTTATGCGGTCAATACTTTCTGTATAATTATGTATGTATCAATTTCGCCATAAACATGTATGTAGTTTTTAAGTGAGATTCTAATAAGTTATAGACCGCTGCTCACTTGCTCTCATTAAAGAGCCGCCATTGTATCAAGCCATACTCAAATACAAGACTTTTGTAAATTGAAATCTGTTTAGTACACTAATTTTAACAATCCTTATTTATTATTGTAAGAATACTTAATTAATAATTGTGAAATTAATAAGAATTCTTAGCAATAACGATTTATAAATAAATAACAATAACACTAGTATAATAAAATTAGACACTTTGTTCAAAATGTAAACCGTTCTTTTCAATACACATTTCACAGCGACGTACAATAGAACGTCTTAAGTTAATTAAATGATGCATCCTTATTTCATTACAAGCATCTCTGATGCGATTGTGAAGTTCTTCAAGTGTATTAACCGGAGTGGTATACACTTTTTCCTTCATGAATTCCCATACAAAAAAGTAAAGTGGCGTTAAATCGGGGGATCTAGGAGGCGACGCCACTGGACTTCCACGACCTATCCACCTCCCCGGGTAGTTATTGTTTAGCCAATTTCTTACATTTCTGCCATAATGGGCCGGATATCCATCAAGCTGAAACCAAGAATGTCCTCTTAAATTCAAAGGAATGTCTTCCCACATATTAACATGTTCTTCTTCTAAAAATTGTAGGACATTTTCTGAATTTACACGTTGTGGCAAGAAATAAGGTCCAAACACGTGGTTGCCGTAAATTCCAATCCAGACATTTGTACTAAATTCATGTTGAAAACTTCTTGGTCGAATGGCATGTGGGTTTTCATGTGCCCATATATGCAGATAGTGAAAGTTTACGATACCACGACGAGTAAAACAGGATTCATCAGTCCACAGTAAGTTGGATAAGAAATCTCTATTATTTTGAATGGAGTTAAGAACCCACCTACAATAATTAAGTCTTCGTTCGTCGTCACCTGGACATAAACCATGAACAGGTTGAAAATGATATGGGCGTCTGTGATCCCGTTTTAAAACCCGGGAAACTTTACTTTGGGAAATACCAAGAGCAACAGCAGTACGTCGAGTACTTGTCGTGGGGTTCCTATTAAATTCACGCAATATACCCTTTCCAATTCTATCTCGTCCATGGTTGTTCTGTCGGCCCCCATGTACATTTTTCAAACCCTGGTGAACAAATCGACGATGGATACTCACACAAACGGAATGATGAGGTTGTCGTCTATTTGGAAATCTTCTCCGATACTCCCAAGCTGCGTACCTTGAATTAAATGATGCACCCTTATTTCATTGCAACAAAATATGATACTCCTTGGAAAACAAGTAAGTATTAAATTTTATATTTGAAACGACAGTTTGACTTTTTACAAACACTTGCTTCATCTTGAATAATTTCACTGTTATTAATTATTGTTTTTAAGTTTAAAAAGTTATTTCATTTGATTTGCTAGCTTTTAATTAGTGTAACATGGCGTTTACATTTACAAATAGCGAACAAGCCGACATTCATTTTATTTATGGGTTCGCAAACGGGATCACAGACGCCCATATCATTTTCAACCTGTTCATGGTTTATGTCCAGGTGACGCCGAACGAAGACTTAATTATTGTAAGTGGGTTCTTAACTCCACTCAAAATAATAGAGATTTTCTTACTGTGGACTGATGAATCCTGTTTTACTCGTCGTGGTATCGTAAACTTTCACTATCTGCATATATGGGCACATGAAAACCCACATGCCATTCGACCAAGAAGTTTTCAACATGAATTTAGTACAAATCTCTGGATTGGAATTTACGGCAACCACGTGTTTGGACCTTATTTCTTGCCACAACGTGTAAATTCAGAAAATTTCCTACAATTTTTAGAAGAAGAACATGTTAATATGTGGGAAGACATTCCTTTGAATTTAAGAGGACATTCTTGGTTTCAGCTTGATGGATGTCCGGCCCATTATGGCAGAAATGTAAGAAATTGGCTAAACGATAACTACCCGGGGAGGTGGATAGGTGGTGGAAGTCCAGTGGCGTGGCCTCCTAGATCCCCCGATTTAACGCCACTTTACTTTTTTGTATGGGAATTCATGAAGGAAAAAGTGTATACCACTCCGGTTAATACACTTGAAGAACTTCACAATCGCATCAGAGATGCTTGCAATGAAATAAAGGTGCATCATTTAGTTAACTTAAGACGTTCTACTGTACGTCGCTGTGAAATGTGTATTGAAAAGAACGGTTTACATTTTGAACAAAGTGTCTAATTTTATTATACTAGTGTTATTGTTATTTATTTATAAATCGTTATTGCTAAGAATTCTTATTAATTTCACAATTATTAATTAAGTATTGTTACAATAATAAATAAGGATTGTTAAAATTAGTGTACTAAACAGATTTCAATTTACAAAAGTCTTGTATATGAGTATGGCTTGATACAGTGTCGGCTCTTTAATGAGAGCAAGTGAACAGCGGTCTGTAACTTATTAGAATCTCACTTAAAAACTACATACATGTTTATGGCGAAATTGATACATACATAATTATACAGAAAGTATTGACCGCATAACAACAATAATTATGCATTGGCGTAGAAGTTCTGTTTATGAAAGGGGTTGAGCACCCCCTCCACTCCGCCACTGTGCAAGTTTGTGAACATTCTTATCGCTTGTTTTATGCCCCTTAATTAATAGACATCATCTCCCCAACATGAAAAAAATCTAAGCATTCGTTTATGAGGTATAATGAAAATTTGAGAAAAAAAAATTATATTCAACACCCTGTATCTCGGAAACGAAAGCCTTCTACGACATTTATTTATAGGAACTTTTATTTTAGAAACATGTGTTCTATCTCCTGTTAAAGTTTGTCTACAAAAAACTGACTCACCCTATATATATATATATATATATATATATATATATATATATATATATATATATATATATATATATATTATATATACACGCTAGGGCGAGTATCCCTTGGGTGGGTATCGCTTTCGGGGCACAACTTGCACCGCGCGTGAAACATCGTCAATTTCTACCCCTTCATATAGTATACTATTTTCTCCAAATGTACTGAAAATTTAGAAATTTATTTTTATTTTGTATAAAATTAGAAAAGCATTGTAAACTGATTTCTAGGTAGATCCAAAAATACTTTTGGCTTAGCCATTATGTTTTTTATCTCCGTCTCAGATATCGGAAATAATATAAATAAGTGAAATAAAATAAAATGGTTGTTACTATGAATGAATTCTATTTTTAGTTCTTAAATTATTTAAAAGTTAAATTCCATTATGTATTTAGAAACTGAATACTATACAATGGAAAGCCATAGATAATATATTCCTAATATAAACACGCGATTGGATCGATATGTTTGTTAGAGTATTAATAATCTTTAAACCTTGAAATTAAAGAAAAAAATTATCTTACACAAGCTTTTGTAGCTTTTTAGGCTTAAATTATCTAAAGCAACTAAAGGAGTATTAAAATGAACAAGCTTTTCAGTCATTGAATAATCTAAAATTTCTTTGTCTAATTTTCATAAAAAAACTAGTTATGAAAATCGTTACACTACCCAGTTTTAACACTTTGCCAGATTGAAATAGTAGGGGTACAGTTTTGATACAAAAAATGTTAAATGTTTGGTGATTTGGTTATTAATAATATTATTAACGACCTTAAATTTTGTAATCACGTTAATGTATTATACTGTAAGTGCTGTCCAAGTTATAAAAGAAATTCATCCTTCAACTCTATAAAAAAAATAATTCTACAATGTGAATCTAAATTTTCTGAACGCGAACTTATTAAAAAAATGCTTAGTATTAAAACAATAAGCAATATTTTATACATCTCTTATAAACAACTTTGAAATTTCCGCAACGTTCAACGAAGAATATACGATAGTGCTACCGGTGATACGCAAAACCGCCAGGGGCTTAAAATCGAAATTTTTCATTCTTAAATATTCATTATATGTTCGGGTATCGTCATCAACTACATTGTACGCTACGTTCAACTACAAGTAGCGCAACATTGGAAGCTATCCGAACTATCAAGTACTTCTAACCATATCTAATGTCAAACTTATCACTAGCCCCTGAAATAAAAGTTCGTTTTCATATATCTTCCAGGTGTAAAACCATAGGTGCTTTTAAGCAAAACCGGCCGTGGAGCATATTACTGAAATATGTACACCGTAAAAATCTACTTTATAAGACCCCTTAAAATAGTATTTGTGAATAGCTGGAAATCTATTAACACAAAGCAATAATTACAGAGACCTTGTTTTTAATGGATGTCCTAAGGCAATAAAAATAAAAATTGATTGATACGTTTAAATGTACCATTGGCAGGCTTTACTTTTGAGGGGTATCTCCCTTATTTTTAAAGATAGAAAGTTACGGTTTTCGCGACAGTGTGCTACTTTTTTGTGAAATTAAGTATAAATGGTGGAATTGAAAAGTTTCACGTTTAAGGCACACCTCGTATCTCACTTACCTTTAAACTTATCGAAGAAGTTAAAACGTATTCCTATAGATTTTTTTCCGCAGAATCCATTGGCATAGGCAGTTCTTTTTCACCTTCCGTTTTTTAGTTATGAAGCAAACATGTTTTTTTTAATAGGACACCCTGTATATTATTTCTTATATTTATTAGGCATAATGTGAACAAAAATAATTAATTGTATAAAATTATTTTCAAAAACAAGCTCAGAATTTAAGATTATCTTTTATCCAATTAGTAGGTAGACTATATATAAAAACTATTAAAAACAAAATCCATGTAAGTAATTATTATACTTTATTATACTGTCAAACTTTTTAATTCTAAACTCTCTCTCTCTCTGAATTTATTACAGCATTTTAACTTAATTAAGATAGAATTATTGGATTATACTCAAAACAAAACAATAATTACCTATCTTAAAACTTTGTAAAGGTGATTTTAAAAATGACGGCCATTCTCCCTTATGCATAATAGGCATATTTTCGTTATTCTTTTAATAGCGTTAAGAAGGATCATGGACCTTCTTTGCAAATTTCGATTGCCGCACGAAGCTCCGCTACAGGCTGATATTGTGTTTTATAGATTTTATTTTGCATGAAACCCTATAATCAAAATTGAAAGATCCGTAGATCGAGGGGGTTATCTTCCAGGTTTAGTTACCAATCCATCTTTGAGGGAAGTTATCGTCAAAAAATGCCCTTATAAGCGCAGAGTTGTGGATTGTGCCCCGTCTTGTTGAAGATAAACGGCATTATAAAGCGACTACGGAACATTTTCCATCAGTTCTGGAATAACTTCCTGAAGAATTTCTCGTACTGGAGCGCTATATGATCTCCTTCATAAATTCTGTAGACTATGTGTCTTCCAAAACTGAAACAAGAGACACCCAACACCAAAGCGTCCTTGTTGTGCCCTCTCAAAAATTAAATCGTTAATTTCTGCGGACCAGTTTCTTGTATTATGGCGATTGAAAATTCGCGGACTTGAAAAATAGGTTCATCGGACCAGATAACAAGCCTGCCAAAAGATTTACCAGTATGTATTTGTTGAAAATACCATTAGCAAAACAACATTCGGCATCGCCGGAGTGTAAATGTTGAACTGTGTGGAATTTATACGGTTGGTACTTATATTTTTGCAAAATTCTTTGAATATCAGATTTGGATACACTAATTTCTTCCTCTATTTGCTTGCCAGAAGATGAAAGCGTGGCTTCTGCTTGATAAATGATCTGTGTTCTACTAAATTTGATTTAAGGCGGGCAAATAAGTCTGGGAAAGGTTGCTGTCAATATGGACATCTAATATGAACAAAAAGAACTTCTAAGATATCCTAACATAGCGCTCAAAATACGTTACCTTTGTAAATAATAATTCCGAAGCTTCTTGGGGATTTTCATTAGAGTGTGTAAAACAAACTAACATATCATACTTTTCATTATTTTTGTAAACCGCCATTATTGCAAATTAAATATAGAATACAGTAAAATAGACACACCAAAACAACAAAAATATTTTACTATATAATAATAAAAACTGACAAAACCGCAACGTTTTTGTGATATTTTGCTTTTTTCCGGTCCTGGTACTGGAAGTGAAAACAGCGATAGAAAGTGCACACAACATTTTTCAAATTTAACGAGAATAAGAGGGCATATTAAATTAAATCGACAAAGTGAATAGGTGTTTTAAGTGCCAATGAAAGATATCGAAGATTAAGTAAGGTAGGATCTATCATATTAGTTAATATGATATTTCGGGGTCAATCGATAACGCGGCAAACAACCTAATAACACGCAAAATGCAATTTCGAATATACCATTAAACAACAATTTATAGGTAAACAAACAGTGTGGGGCTTAACAAAATTTCTTAATAAAATTAAATGTTTGAATAGCATACAAAGTTATAACACCTGTTCCAATCAGATATAGCAAAATAAGTGATCAATTATTTAACTGAAATGTATAGTTTAAGTAAAATGAAAAATATAAATTTTAAAATAAATATACTAAGGCGATAGTAAAAGGAAGAATCCTAGTAAAATAGAAGCAATTGGTTCCAAGGTAAACTAGGAACTGTTGGTTAAAACTAAATTGAAATAAAAACATCTCATTTACTTATTGGCATTTTTAATAATAACATTAAGATGAATGTAATTGAACAATCAAGAAATACAGACTTTATGTCATTTAAAATTTTGTTGTATTTATTGTTGATATATCATCAACTTTTGAATTTCCCGCCCAATCAGTAATACCACTGGAAATACCACGAAATGAGATAAGTGGAGAATAGGTTTTTTGAAGTAATCGGACCACTTCAAATAATCTGCATCACCCTAATTGTTGGTTGAAAGTCAATAAAATAAACTATTATGATACAAAAACATATATTTCGATATCGGTTGATATCTTCGTCAGTAAAAAATTAAAATTAAGCGTTAAATTACACATACCCACTTAAATTTTTTAAATATAACGTCATATGTTGATGAAAGATTGTCCGGGTCTCTATTAAAATTGCAAGTACTTTTTTCATTAATTTTGATATATAACATTTCCAATAATAAACTTTTCTCATAATTTTGTTCAATACATAGAAATTCGGTTTTCAGATAATCAAAACTGTGTCCACAATCAATTGTATGTCTGGCCAAAGCGGTACTTTTTGGTTTCACTGTTATATCTGATGTATGTTGAATTAAACGATTCTTTAATGGTTGCATGGAAGTACCAATATAAATTGTGACAATTGTTACATGGGATTTGTTCTTTAGGCACTGAAGATTTTAATTTAAAAAATAAGAAAGAGTTAACATTTTGTGATTCAAATGCAGGTTTTGTATTAAATTTACTTAAATTCTTAAATAAAATTGATTTTTATTTGAATGAGGAATTTAAATGTATTTGAAATTTTGGTTAGGTACGTTGATGTTTGTATAATTATTGTAGGGACCTCTTTTGTTAATAATGTTTATAATTAAAGATCTGGGATAACTGTTATTTTCAAAAGCGTAAATAATTTTTTTTAATTGATTTTGTCTAAAATTTGGATCCGAAAGGTAAATGCATTTATCAATAACGTTACTAATTACATAAATTTTTGTGAACATTTAAGAGACGTTTATAGATTGCATATAAATTTTATTATCATGGCAAATAAACGACCAACTACATTCTGTTGTGTGCCAGGGTGCATCCCCCTAAAATGGAGAAATCCAAAAACAAGTTTTCATAAGTTTCCAAATCCAAATGAAACTGTGAAACTACAAACAAAATTGGAAAACTGTAAATAGGAGAGAAACCTGGATGAATAAATTACGAATTGGAAAGAAAAATAGCGAATATGTGATGGTTTGTTCCTTACATTTTAACAAAAGTGGTTTCTTTCAAGGTAAAAAAACTCAATAATTGTAGTTATATATATGCTTATATCTGTATTAGTGTTAATATACCTATTTACACATTGTATTTTATAGTTCATCAAAGAAAAAAATTGAAACGCAATGTGGTGCCTTGAACAAATTTACCAAATCCAGTTCATGGTTCTGTTTACGCAACTGTGGAAGCATCAACTTCAAATAAACGGGAAGAAAGATTGCAGCTATGAAACCAAGCAAAGCAGTTTTGCCATCTATCACCGTTGGAAATGATGGATGTTGATAATTGATGTGAAAATGCACAGCCAACTCCAGAAGAATTAGAGGCTGCGGACGGTTTATTAAGTTTGGTGCAAAGTGAGGATCCATTAAAGAACCATTGAAATACCGTGACTTTGAAGTGCAAGTGAACACACTTGCTAAACTTACATTGTTTAATTTTATAGCTACGGTTACATCTCTAACCAGTTTAACAGGGTTAAATAGATTTACTATCTTAAACGAAATTGTGGCTTCTATTAAACTGATTCATGAAGACGTAAGACTTCACAAACTAACGATTAACGAGAGAGTTGTGTTAACTTTTGTGAAACTATAGTGCAATTTAAGTTATGCAATTTTAGGTGTATTATTTGGGGTCATTGCCTTTATGTTTTCAGAATTTTTTAGATGACGAAATTGTGTTAGATTGTACTGAAATATTTGTGCAAACTCCTGTGGAGTCGGATTTTATTCCCATTATAAGGGTGCCCAAACAGTTAAATTTATGACTGATGTTTCGTCCGCAAGGTTGATAACATTTATAAGTACAGCGTATGCTGGGAGGGCATCTGATGAGGTGATTTTTGAATAAAGTGGGTTAATAACCAAATTACAAAAACATTCTGCGATTATTGTTGACAAAGGCCTTTTAATTGAACATTTGTGTAACTTACACAACAGTAAGCTTTATCAGCCATCGTTTCTCCGCAAGAAGAAGCAATTTGATGCAGATGAAGCACATTTTAATAAAGAAATTGCAGCTGCACGGGTTCACATTGAGCCTACAAATCAAAAACTTAAGATGTTTAAAATATTAGGAGGAAAACTCCAGTGGAACTTAATACCTTATATCGACAATATTATGACTATTATTTATGGTGTCACCAATTTGTCAGCACCAATTTTGGCGAACGACATATTTATTAAACAAAATAATTGTAGATGTGATGTATCAATGTTTTTCTATTTCACAAATATTATATTTAGAATTTACATCAGTTCTACATACATAAAGACAAAATTTGCATCGATTGGGGCTTGAATCTGGATGGCGTAGATGGTTAGCGCGGTACTCTAGCAAACTACAGGTCGTAGGTTCAAATCCTACTCGAGGTAAACTTTTTATTTATGTATTTAATAAAATTAATAATAATTTTTAATTATGTAACATGTGTTTGTAATATTTCTCCTTTACAATGAACGTTATTGATTTTATGTATTCATAATTGAATGGTACATCTATAATTGCCATGCTTGAATCAAAGGAACAGAATATTATAAATTATAAATATTTCACATTAAGCATTAAACATTAAGCCTATTCCCAGTTGTACCTGAGCATAGTACTTATGCCTTTCTTTGAAACAATATGTATTTTCTTCAAATTGTACATAATCAATTTTGTTCAGTACATCTCCTAATGTATTGGTAGCACCTAAAATATGGCGTAATTACTAAGTATCTTTGCAAAAGTAGGTACTTTAAATTTACCTGAAAATGGATATTTAATTTCCAATAGTTGTTCGGGAACCTGGTTACAGTTAACAATTATGGCTTCGGGTGAATAGCCCAACCATGGATTAAATTCTGACACAACTAAATCGCAATCAACCACAGATAAACCAGTTGTATTTATAAAAGCTCTTCGCGCAATTTCTTCATACTGTATTCCATGTTGGGTAAATTTATTAGAAAATCCTTTGGGGTAAAAATACCGATTTCCTATTTCCTTGACCAATCTTGCCCTTTATGTGTATATAACTCGTATATTCGGAAGCCTGTTGTACGAAATTTTCTTTCCGAAAGCCATTCCGCCTTTGACTGCTTTATTTCCGTTAAAATGTTGCATACATTTTTTGCCAATTTTTTTTATATGAATCTTGACAACATGAGTCAACAAATTGTATCTGAAGATGTGCTAATTCCATCATAAGTGTCAATTGCGTCGCATGATTTAAAAGTAACATTTCTGTTTCTATCGATTTAGTTTCACATATGTGTTCGACAATGTCTATTTCATTTTCAACCACATTGTTTCTTCCAGTTCTTTAAAATGAATACTTAGAAACACATTACCTATGTAGATGAAATATTTTTACTCATATATTTTTGTGAAAATATCGTTATTCACTTTTTTTTTTTTGTTAGTATGCTCATGCTTATGGTTAGTAATTACTTATTTTAGATATATATATATATATATATATATATATATATATATATCTTATTGTAGACTGTTCAGGAGTCCTTCTCCTCTTCAGCCCTGGTCATTCCCTTGTAGTTGGTGTTGCGCTGTTTTGTGTTATTGTATTGTGTACAATCATGAGGTGTGGTAATTTTTGGTAATAAAAAAAGAAAAAAAAAGTGTTTAAATTTATTTGAATTTGAATTTTGAGTAGTGTGTGGTTTGGTTTAAGTGTGCGTGTAGGTTAGAGTGGTGTGATTAATTAGATCGTTGGCCGGTGTCATGCTGGGTCGTCATCGAATAGACTTGGGGATGCGGAGGGCATATGGGGTATTATCGAGGGATTCTTCTACCACCTCGGAGAGTCCTCGAGGAGTTGTGTGAGGATTGCGGGAGGATGTTTGAATTTTAATTTGGGTTTTTTTCGAGGGAATTTGGGAAAGCCATAGTTGTAGGGAGTGGTAAGGATTTCTTTGGTTGGGATAGTGTTGCCGAAAATTCTTTTATAGGCGAAGTTTTCCTGGAGTTTTTGGATACGGTTTGTGATTGGGGGTATATTGGCGTGGTGTAGGGTGTCATTAGGGTACCTGAGGGGTAACCTGTGTATCCGTCTAAAAATTCGGCGTTCACAGGAGACGATTGAGGAAAGATGATTGGGGTTAATGTTTGTGTATATAGGAGCTCGGAAATCCATAACAGGGCGGATGTATGTTTTATATGTGTGTAGAAGTGTTTTGGGGTGACAACCTCTGATTATACCCCGAAGGGCGCCCAGTAGGTTTGCGCGGTTTCTAATCCTGTTTAGTGTTCTTTTTACATCGAGGAGCCAATTGAGGGTTCTAGTGAAGAGGATTCCTAGGTAGGTGATTTCATCTTGGAGTGTGAGCCTTTCTTGGTTAAGGGCGAGGGAGACGTTTCTGGAGGCAAGATTAGGGAACTTATCCTCTGCGTAATGAGGATGTCGGAAAAGTATTGTTTGGGTTTTGGTGGGATTGACGGAGACTCTCCACTGGTTCCGTAGGGTTTTGGATATGAGGCGGGAGGCCGTTTCGCTGTTGCGATTAACCGCCCAGAAGGCGGTGTCATCCGCGAACTACGCAACGACTACTCCCGGTTGGGTAACTTCGGGAATGTCGGAACGCCTGCTGTAGGTTGAAAAGGATCGGAGAAGGTTTTCCCTACTTTGACCCGAACTGACCGATTGGTCAGGTACAAGAGTAGGAGTTTGGCGAAGGGGTCGGGTATGTTAAGGTTTCGGATCTTTTGCAGGAGACCGGCGTGCTAGACCCTGTCAAATGCTTGCTTAATATCCAGAAACACAGCCAGATTGCATTGCTTGTGATTGAATGCTCTGGTGGTCTCTGTAAGCAGCTTCAACAAAGGATCGTGACACGCTCGGTTAGGACGGAAGCCGAATTGGCTGTTGGGAAGAAGGTCGTTGTATTCTAGGTGGTTATTTACAGCATACAGCACAATTTTTTTTAATGCACTCTATTTCTGCAATTGGAATTGGCCATACTTCTGTGTCATGCTCTTCTGCGTTGACCATGCACAAGAAATATCTGTTTGTGAAAAGGGCTTTAATTTGTTGAGGGCAGTTCTATGAGCAAAACCTTACCTATTAAAATAAATATAATTTTGTAATTCCATTATTACCTGGTGAATGATAGCAACACGGCTGATATGTGTTTATCTCCCGCTGTTACCAGTTTTACAGGAACAAATGAAACTCTTTATATCCCATTTTTCGTCATGGAAAAGAAAAATTCCATCTATTTTATGTGGTGGAGATTGGAGAGCACTCGTTAGAAAACACAAAGCATACACGTTAATAGTTCCATCACTTCTGTGAGTAGTTCCACAAAGTATAACATGTCCTGCATTTAAAACTTCTTCACCTTAATACACAATTCTTGAATTTTCAGTTCCCTTAATGTCCACAAAATAAATCGCAAACTGAAAATCTGCACTCCATATTTAACTTTAAAAGTAATAATTATTTGTTTACACTTACACAACTACGTCACTAATGTCTATATTCACAGAACTACTTTACTAATGTCTAAAATGTATGAACTTATTATTAAAACACCAAAATTATCCAACAAACTATATAAATTCCACAACGCACACACACTGTCCAAGTTACGTTATAGTAACAAATATGGAGGTTACTATCTTAGAAAGCTTTAGAAATGGTCCGCGGTAGCGCTGTGATCTTAATCTTAATTCCCTATACAAGTGTGTTTAAAAAAGGTATTTTGTTATTTTTTTCTGATTCAATGGTAAACTGTAATTTAGGGTGAAAATTATTAAAACATTCTGATTCATTCTGTCATGTGGTGATGTTAAAAGGATATCATCAACATATCTGAAATAAAATGATGGTGAAAAACTTAAATTTTGAAGACATTATTAAATTAGCAATTATAGGAGATAGTGGGGAACCCATAGGACATCCATAATTTTGTTAAAAAATTGAATTTTGATACTTAAAAAAACATTGTGTTTAAACAAAAATCAATTCCTTCAATAAATTGTTTTTTTGTTAAATTTTTAATATCTTTTTTACTTATAATTTTAAACATTATTAAGAAAAGAGTTCACACATTCTACAATACGTATCTAACCAAAGTTTCATATATATTTCAATTCCTTATTTAAATACAAAATCAATTTTATTTAAGAATTTAACTGAATTTGATATAAAACCTGCATTTGAATCACAAAATGTTAACTCTTTCTTATTTTCTAAATTAAAATTTTTAGTTCCTAAAGAACAATTTATATTGGTACTTCCATGCAACCTTTAAAGAATTGTTTAATTCAACATAGATCAGATATAAGAGTGCAACAAAAAGTACCGCTTTGGCCAGACATACAATTGATTCTATATATTGAAGAAAATTATGAGAAACATTTATTATTGGAAATGTTATGTACCAAAATTAGTGAAAAAACTACTTTCAATTTTAAAAGAGACCTGGACAATCTTTCATCAATATATGACGTCATTTTTAACAAATTTAAGTAGGTATGTGTAATTTGTCGTTTAATTTTAATTTAAGTTTTGCTTTTTGGGCTAATTACAAACGTGTTGAAAAATTATATCCTTTTTGTAAAGAAAATGCAATATCCTCAAAAGTCTACCTACTAAACATTTGAAATTTATATAACAATTCATCGATTGTCAAGTGGTAAGGATTTTATCAAAATCCGCCCAAACAGTGTTGTCAAATAAGCCTTCAAAGTGACGTGACTAAACTTTTTATTCTGATGGTACATTCAAATATTTTTACCTTTGTTATAGTAACACATTATACAAGAATTTCTGAAATGTGTAAACATAAGTATGTGTATAGGATATTTTTAACCAACGAACAACAAAATATATCTTTAATTTTAGTGTATGTACAGCAGTGTGCGAATTAATGTGAACAACCAATAAATTGTAATATTTTTTTATGTTGGTAGCACTAAATCGTTTTATTGGTCACCAAATGTTCGCCATTATGTGACAAATATCATACCTAGTCAGTTGTACGTATTATTGCACTACGTAAACACATTATAACCTATAAAATTAACGAATTTACGAATTTTGAAAGGTTGTGTAAATTTTTTAGTAATTTTTTACCGTCACTGTTATTTTTAGAAATTAGTATCACTCCCAGAAAGCGAGAAAGAATTATAATCTTAAGTGAGCACACTTCTTTGACAAAGAGAAATTTCAATTCAAGGTTCTGTAAGTTTAGGGACTATAATACAATTTTGAGACAAAAAAGCGAAACTGGTTATGTTGAAGTGCGAAGGAAAGGTCGGTGTGAAAACAAAAGGAAACAACGCCAAGATATGAGGCTTTTTTGTACCAAACAGTAAAATCAATCCAAGAAACATTAGTTTCGACGTATAGCAAGACTTGGAAAGGGTTGGGTGAAAATGCATGACTCCACTGTTCGAAAACATGTCAAAAAAGCTATTCGTCCTCAAAAAAAAGCAACTTATTACCAAAGTTATGATAAAAAAAAGTTGATATAGAGGAAGGTTTTATTCTCTAACGAGTTACACTGTGTAGTTTAAGGGGAAGGGTCAAGATACGTTAGAACAAGTAAAAATGAAAACTTGACTGCAGCACATATTGACCAAACTGTAAAAAACCTCAAAAAAGATGTTCAGGGGATGCTGTTATGGATAGTGGTACAGGATCCTTGACTCCAATTAACGGTATGATCAATAGTGAAAAATACAAAGAATTATTAGAAAAAAACTCACTGCAGAACCAAAAAAAGTGTATTCTAATGGGGTAACAACTTTTCAGCAGGATTCACCTACTTGCCATAAATCCAAATAGGCCAGGAAACTGAACCGAAAATCGCTATTTGTTAGGAAATTTTTTAGTCAGCAGGTATATTGATGAAACCTTTTGCAATTTTCTTATTTAGACCTATATTTAAGAATTAGAAAGGTTTGGTTCGCATGGGATGCCCCCTTTCTCCAATATAGCTCCTCTTGGGGCAAGTGGGGTAACAGACACTGGATTGAAAATTAAAAAAAAAACAAAAAGGGGGGGGTTCGAGGTCGCTGATTACGAATCTGATATCAAAAAAGTGTAAATTTAACATGTCGCCTGAAAATGGCGTTTCCGAGGGAAATTTGCAATATTTCTAAAAATTATCTAAAAATCATTAGAAAACGTTAAATTATTTGTTTTGAACATATTTTAATAAATATTAGAAAATGAGAAAATTGGAAAATTCTAAATGGCGCCGGAAAACTGATTTTTAATCTTGGGAAATAACATATCCATAAAATTGTTAATGAGATCGATTAGTACACATTTATATTACTTGGATACGTAATGTTGGAAAAATCGGGAGATAGGGAAATTGGAAAAGTCAAAATGGCGTTGGGAAAATTACTTTTATGAAAGAAAAATAGCGTTTAAAAATTATTATTATAAGTATTATAAAAATTATATTATTATATCCTACTCGAGGTAAACTTTTTATTTATGTATTTAATAAAATTAATAATAATTTTTAATAACATATTTACCTTTGAACTTATTCGTTCATAACAAAAACGTATAATAATAAAAATAGCGTTTCTTTGAAAAATTTCTATAAAAATGATTATTATAAATTTATATTACTTCGATACATATCGTTGGAAAATTCGGGAAATAGGGAAATTGGCATCGGAAAAGTATCAAATTTTTATTTAAAATATGATATGCTTGGTATGTAAATAACTTAACAAAATAATATGGATCCATTTTTGTGAAAAATATTTATTCTATAAAAATAATTTTTTCAAGATATTATATCAGAATAAATGTTTTTCTTTCTTTATGAGAACATATAATTTATGATTGTATACAAAATATTTTGCGAAATAAACTGAAAATAAATATTCATTTATTATAATAAAAAAAGGTTTAAAAAAATAATCATATAAATAAATATTTAAGTAAATATTAACAATTATCGTCACTTTCAGTATCAGAGGAATCAGAGTCATTGTTTTCTTCTGGTTCAATGTCTGATAATGAGTAATTTTGGTTATGTGGGCTCTTCAGAATCTATATCTGCGCTGTAGTTGTAATATTTTTAGAATTAGAACAGTTATTACCATCACAATTAACGTAAGCCTTATAACATTTAATATTTTTTTACGACACCCACAAGCGTTTGTCTTGCAACCTTTTAAACATGAACATGAAATGACATTTATAACCTTATTAGGAGCTGCATGATTGTTCATTTTAACAGGACGCAATATTTCATTTTCTACTTTCCATCCCCAATCTTCTGGGTTAAAACATTACCTATAGAGTATCCAAGTTTGGACTTGAAAATAGACTCTCTTTAAATGTTCACTAAAATCATCTAATGTTGGTATTAATGTTGCTAAATCAAAAAACTAATTGAAAAACAAAAAAAAAAAAATTAAAATATGTTCAAAATAAATAATATCTCGTTTTCTAATGATTTTTAGATAATTTTTTCAATAATTTTTAGAAATACTTCAAATTTAGCGGTGCCATGTTGAATTTTCACTTTTTTTGACATCAGTTTCATAATCAGCGACCTTTTGTTTTTTTTTAATTTTCAATCTAGTGTGTTACCCCACTTGCCCCAAAAGAAGACTATACTGGGGAAAGGGGGTATCTCCCGTGAACCAAACCTTTCCAATTCTTAAATATAAACCTAAATACGAAAATTGCAAAAGGTTTGATCAAAATCCATGCTATTCCTAAAGAAATATTAGTTTTTCCTGGCCTAAAAGTGATTATGACATTTTTTAAAGACAATAACATTGCACATTGGTTGATTCAATGTCCGCAAGACTTCAGAAGGTTATAGAAGCTAAAGGAGGGCATACGTCATATTAAAAATATCAATTGTAATAATTAGGTAACTCTGATTTATACTCTTTTGCTTAAATAATAAAGTTGTATAAGTACTCATTGTGTTCACATTAATTCGTATACTATTGTAGGTTTTTCAGTTGATTCTCCCTAGACCTTCAAGTGAATATTTACATATGTTGTCTTACGCAACATGTTATTGATATAATTTGCAAAATGTATAAAATTTCTTTTTTGTTTGCAAATTTTTGTTTACTGCGAACCTTGTATATGTAATCATTGTGGACATAATGACATAAAGAATACATAAGATATGTAAAAATAACAAACATTTTAAAGTATTTAAATAATTTTTAAATTAAATTCAAGTTTAAATTTTTTAGGTAGAAATTGTATTTTAAAATTCATTCGGTATGAACTTTTTGTAGTAACTGTGACATTCTTAATTGTATGTACACACGTAATTAGAAGAAAAACAAGCCCTACCTACACTTTATGACTCTAATTATTAGTTAACACGACAAGCGGAAAAGGGTTATTATAGAATAGACCTGTATTGTCTTCCTTGTGAATTTGGCCATGAAAAATTACACTTCGTATATTTATTACTTTTCTGTAATAAGAATTTCTGTTCATCAGACTAATTACGGTAATTAGGTAGTTAGTAAATATTGTGAAAAGCAAGTTTAAGAACATTAAGAACATAACATTATATTAAAGACATTAACTAAGACTGCAATATACTTCTGTGTAGGTATTTTATCAAGAAAGCAGCTGTTTTAAATTTGAAAGTATAATATAGTTTCTCCCGATATTTGAGCCCAGATTTATTATTTAACGGTCTGTTGATCAAATTATTGGCGACATTGGCGTTGTAGAAAGTCAAAACAGTAGATAAAAACTAACATTTTCTAAATCTAAATTATGTAATGTGTGTGAAAGAAAGGAAAGGCCAAGTATTCCATTCCCTCCCCAAGGGGGAGGGCGGGCTGCTCGAGCTTTCCGAACTCCTTCAGCCACAATCATGGATTCCCAGCATACATGGATGGGTGTGGTCAGGATAGGATCGGAAGGAACGGAGTTAGGGTTCTGAGGGGGAAAATACTACCCCAGCATTCACCTAAGCAGCCGCACATGGTGTGCATATACGTAGTGACCATGCCGCTACATGTGTATGAGGAAAACTCTCTGAAAAAACCTCATACAAGGTAGACGGTAACGGGAATCGAACCCATTACCTCCCGAATGCTAAGCAGATCGTGTCACCACTACGCTACCAGCTCGGTTGTGTGTGAGGTTAGCATCGTCATTTTGTAATTCCACAAAAAAAACAAAATGGGTGGGTAGGTGTTCGTGTGTTAAAATGATAATTTCGCGAGCACTTTTAGACCTGTTTATCATAAATTCATATACACATTATTTAGTATTTTAGACTCTTTTGACGCAAGGATATTAATACAATATGAGTTTTAATTAATGTTTGCTCAGTGACAGCTCATCATAAGAGAACCCTCTGGAACGTAACTTAAGCTAAGCAATATAGTATTCTCAGTTGCTACCTCGTTGCTGTCTTTGGATGAAATTACACCTTATAATACGCATTCATGGTCACAATTAGTTTATAAGCCTAGGGAAATTTTTCATTACTGCAGCAGTCTCTATAAGACGTGGACTACGTAATATGTAATGGCCGTGATTTTCTGCAATATATTTCAGGAATGTCAAGTCCTTCGTTTATTTGCTTCCATTAACAATTCCATACCATTTTCATATAATATGATATATACGTCACAAACGTGTTTTCGTTTAACTGCTATTTCCCAGGTATTTCTTATCGTAAAACTTTGTTCATCCTCAATGAAGCAAGTTTCGAGATTAGCGAATTTAGAAATAGTGTTAACTTTGATTATATAATTATTCGTAATATCTTACTTTAACTGGATAAGGTTACACAATATTCAAGCAACACAGCCCGTAGAAATCATTTATCTAGCATGGTTCAAAAATTATAGTTATTATTATACTGGCTTAAATCTAAGAGGGTATTATAATCATATTCTATATTTAACAGCACTAATGTTTTAAACACATTATAATTCCACAAATTTCTTTTATATAATTAATCATTTCTCTACGCGTTTCATTACAACCTGTATCATTATCAAGACAAAATATATAACTAAATTAACAAACAAGATAAAGAAGCAAACCTGATTTAAATTATAATTCTATATTTAAAATATCTGTTAAAGGTGAGTCTATAATATGAACCTGTTCGATCATTAAAGATATTTCTGTTTATGTTTATAAATCTTGAATACTTTCAAAACATCCAATTTTTCTTTTTTATTACAAAAATGTAACAATTTGTTTTTCGAAGTCGTAAGGTGATTATTTACTATTAAATATTTGGCAAAAGTAGAAGAGGGCACTTTCGCCGCCATTTTGTTTTTTGGGGACGTCAGAAGCCCCGCCCATCGCCCCTTCCCCACTTGTGGGCGTATTTTGACTTTGACGGCCATGTGGGGCGTGCTTGGACCTTGAGGCTGACCTTGGACCTGACTTTAACGGTCGCGTGGCGGCGTGGTTTGACCTTGAGGCTGACGTAGGGTTTGGCCTTGGAACCTGGCAATGGAATTGAAATTGGCCTTGCCCGTGGAGTTGGCCTTGGCGTAGCCAGGGTCAGAACCAAATCTACTTTTTAGTCATGTTCAGAACCTAACCTACTCGGCGGGAAATTTGAATTTGAATAGGGCCCTAGCCTTGTAAGACAGGTATAGATAGCGTAAGGTAAGTCTAAAATTAATTAAATATGAATGAAAATGGTTAACCCGTATGATTGATATCTTATGAAGCGGATGGCCTTGGAATTTTTTTAGTTAACGTGTATTTATGTCTATTAATCTCTACCTGATATGAAGTTTAAACGGCATTCTGACATAGATAACTGTTTTTATTTTACAGTGTGATTTTATTTTTTCGTAATGAGCTTATTATTATAAAAGAGGCTGCATAATTATCCTAAAAAATGTTATTAAAATTATTACATTTCTTTTAATTTTCATTTTATAGGTTGTGACCTTGCCCATACGAGTTTTTTTTTAAATGATTTTACCTTAAGAACGTAACAGTCACCTTCAATGATGTTTTGAATATATACAGAATTATTTAAAAAAATGCATAATTAAGACAGCGTTAGTATTATCATAGATATACATAAAGCACTTTAAACATCTACGCGGTCTTTAAGGCATTCGTGTTCATAAAAAAATCTCTTTCGTTATCATTGCAAACAATTTATACAATGTATAACTAATATATATATATATATATATATATATATATATATATATATATATATATATATATATATATATATATATATATAGAAATCTAATCTTATTTTCTCTAACACACACTTATTATAATTTTTTCCATTCACCTTTAGCATTCATTACAAGTTCGTTAGTGTGACCTTGTCTGCTTATATGAATTTTTATCTATACACATTTTAAAATGATTTTCATCTTGAGAAAGTAAAGTAAAGTCAACCTTCAACAGTGTACATACATACAAAAATTACTTTCAAAAATAAATAAATGAGTAATTAATTAAGTAATTAAGTATTATTATGGATAGATATACATCAAAATTTATAACGGTTATGGTTAATGCACGATTTAAACACAGAGGATCATTTTTCGATATTAAAAAGGTAAATAAAGGGACATTCATTGTCTATTTTCGATGTTTACATTCTTGAAAACAAATTTTGGTTTTGACATTGAAAGATATGCACAATAAAAAGTAGAATATACCGCTGATCGCAGATTTTTTCATCTGCTATTTAAGCTGGGATGATGATGACAGAGTGCCCCTACTAAGCATGAAATTAGGCTTCTATTTTACATACAAGATCTGACTTACCGTAAATACCTCTATAAAAAAAGCGTTTTATATTTATAAATAGGCCCGAATGTCCCTTCGGGAAACAAGATTATTAATAAAAAATTGAAGGAAACTTAACGTTTGAAAATATATGTTTAAAAACAATACATCATTTATTTAATTACATTTTTATCGGTCTTCTTCTCAATCCGTGATTCGTCGCTATCATCATGGTTTTTAGATGCGTCCTGCTCCTCTACCTCATCGCTCTTCTTCTGTGAATCATCACCATCATCTTGGGTTTGAGATACATTCACTTCATCCACTTCATCGTTTTCATCATCTTGAACGGTTATATTGTAATAGTTTATTAACAAGTCAGTAAAATCTCTAATCTCAGCGGTCAGTAATGGTTACCTTTAAATATGTGCAAACGATAATATACAATCTTTATGTACTACTATTATTATTACATAGATATGAAATTATTCTTAAATTAGTTGTTTTCAGCACGACTCCAAAAATACTACACGTGCCTTCAAATCTTTTTCCTTGTTCTAAGAAGCTCTACCGCATTCATCTTTTTGAGTTTATGTTTAGCCAATTTCTAGTCAGTAGTACGTTTTCTAAAGCGTAAACAGTATCTTCAATATTGTGATGTTTGCAACGTGTCTTCTTCTTTAAGCTAGATTTCGCCTCTGTATATTACTTTTACTTATTATAATACTATTTTTATATTAATTTTCGAGTTTTTACCGATAAGGGTTGTCATACTATCACATTAAATAAACATTTATATTATTCTTGAAAGCTACTTTGTACTTCCTATTCTTTTGTAATATATGAGATACTTTTTCTGATATTATTCGAAAATATGGAATTAATATGTATTTATTTTCTATCGATTTTGTGTGAACTGGGTAAATGTTTTTGGCAAATAATTTGTACTCTTAATTTTTAACTAAAGTGTCGATTATATTTGAAATGTAACCATTTGATTGTGTAATTTGTTTTATAATTGATATTTCTTTATTGAAATTTGTTTGGTTTAATGGTAGACATTGCTTTATATACGAATGATCTACTTGCAGCCAACTTATGCGTTTTATGGTGACATGAATCATTTGGAATTGTAATGTGTGTATGTGTAGGTTTTCTGAATATGGAGAGCTCAAACTAGTTGCGTGTAGTAATTGTTACATCATCAACATAACCAAACTAAAATACAATCTTGTCAAAACCATTTAATTAACAAATTTTATCTTCTAAAATTTCCATAAAGATATTAGCTAAAATTTGAGAAATTGGACTGCTCATAGGAAAAGCGTTCTTTTGTAGATAAATCTTATTATTGAGTGTGAAATAATTCGGATTAACACACATCAAACCATTAAATTAACTACATTCTTGTAACTAATTCAACATCATTATCAAATAAAAAATGATGTAATAAACGCATACATTCTTAGGGGATATTTTAGAAAAGATATTAGTAACATCAAAACTTACAATCATATTATGTAGGAGTAATTTTACGTTTGTAGTTTATTAATTAGTTCTAAAGAATTCATAATAGAATGTTTTCATTTGTACATTAAATTGTTTATTATTATGTGGTTTAGTTTATTTGCTAAAACATAATTAGGTGCTTGGATGTAAGAAACTACTGATCTAATGGGCATATTTGAATTGTGGATTTTTATGAGACCGTATAGTTTTTATAGGTTCTTGTATAAAATGTGTTGTATAAGTTGTTTCTCTAAATCTGTAAAGCAGATGTTGCTGTTCTGTAAACTTTGTCTCACATCTTTTTGAAATGTTGTTGTAGGATCTCTGTTTAAAATTTCTGGACTTTCGTTAATAATAACATCTTTCTTTCTGCATATAACTACTTTTCAAATAATTACTAGTCTTACCTTTATCTGCTTTAACAGAAATTAGAATATTTTTGTTAATTTTACTCTTAACTGATTTTAGTAGATAATTATAAGATTTGTTGTAAGTTTTGTCCTTTTTCAACCAAAACTCTTTAATTAAATTAGCAATTTGAAATTTGGTATAATTATTGTGATCATTTCTAAGATGCGTTTATCATTCTACTACTGAAATATCTTTAATTTTGTTAGTTAATATGGGAAAAGGCCAAAAAAAGGTAGGTGGGTGGGTGTGTGCGTGTGTTACGCGCGCGTGCGCCGCTCGTGTGCGCGTGTGTGCGCGTGCGCGTGTGCGTGTGAGCGTGTGAGTGTGTGAGTGTGTGAGTGTGTGAGTGTGTGAGTGTGTGAGTGTATGAGTGTGTGTGTGTGTGTGTGTGTGTGTGTGTGTGTGTGTGTGTCGTGTGTGCGTGTGTGCGTGCGTGCGTGCGTGTGCATGCGCGTGTGTGTGAGAGAGTGTGTGTCTGCATATTTCAAAGATACAAAAATACCTAGATATAAACCTTAAACATATCGATTAATTATGTTCTATGTAATGTTTTAATACGTCGCGTAATTTAGCGGTAAAAAATTCCTCAAGTGGAATTTAAGTGTTAGTTCAATTTTTTTTCAATATCTGAATAACGATTAATTTTATAAGAAAAAATGTAGACATTTTTGAAAGAAAATTTAATTTTTCATAACTTTTCTTTATAAAGCTTCTTAATATAACGCAAGGTAAGTCTAAAAATTAATTAAATATGAATGAAAATGGTTAAACTGTATTATTGATATCTTATTGTAGAAACGGGCGGCTTTGGAATTTTTCTTAACATGTGTTTATGTCACTAAACTGTACGTATACTGCACCGCGCGCTCGTCCGCCAGCCCGATCCAAGAGAGAGGGCCGCAAGGGACATCTCTGTTGCAACGTTTGAGAAGGATTTGATTACTTAATGATGTATTTTTCAATGATAATTTGCTAATAACATGGTCATATACAAATATCCATTGAAACTCATTTTACCTACTGTTTGTTGTACTCGGTCATTTTACAAAAATAATGAACTATAAAAATAATTTCAAAGTATAATCAATGGTATGTATTAAACTTTTTATTTTTATTTACCTTAAAAGATGTAAAGTACATTTTATAAACTAAACGTAGTTACACGTGTTCGCATAATACATTCTACATTATCGGTATGTATAACAATCGTAATCAATTTGTAAAGATGTATGATAAAAAATATAATCGTAAAAAACAAACATGATGACAACAATTATGTGTATAAGTTGATGTATAAATGCAACACACAATAAGCAGTATAGTTGAAATCAATAATTAATAAGTCAATGATAATTGCCGATTTGAAGTTACATTTTGGTTAGTTTGTTTAGGAGTGACGTGCTTGACGCTGTATGTTCAAAGCGTTCCGAAAAGGTGACTCTTGCGCGGTATCTCTCTCGCCTCGCGAGTTTTCTATGGCAGAGACTGCCAATGCGCGTTTCAGTATAAGTACAAGTAGTTTAGGTCTGTCTGACATGAAGTTTTAACGTCATTCAGACATAGATTATTGTTTTTGTTTTTACAATGTTGCCTGTTTTCGTTATGAACGTGTAAAAAAGAGGTTACATAGTTACCCTAAAAAGATTGTAATCATTTCTTTTAATTTTTTAAGTTGGCATCTAGATATATCTATTAACCTCTGTCAGACTTGAAATTTTAAACGTGTGTTTGGCATATATTATTGTTTTTTCTTTTACAATGTTGCCTATTTTCGTAATCAACTTATTATATGTCATTTCTTTTAATTTCCATTTGGTTGGTTGGAAGGTCGTGTGGTGTTCCGCATCAGATATTTTTTTTCACAAGACATTAAATGAAATATCACATGCTATTGGATTATTGAAATTTACAATGGAAGCTGTGATAAATATTTTGCTACTCTGTAACTCCCAAGCATCAATTAATCTTAACAATAGTTAAATTCATATGTTATACTATACGCGACTTTCGTTATTAGTATGCATTTATTTCATAAAAAAATACACCAATTAACATTTTAAAAATAATATAAACGTATAATTTGGAACACTTATCACCCAATTTAAAAGCTTCATAAATGGATCGTAAAGTTTGGAATGCAGAATAACGTTTCTGCAAAACTTCATTAAAAATATATTTATACATTAAAGGTTATTTTATACGGCGACTTTAATATTTTATATTTTTAGATTCGGCGTATTACTTACTCATTATGAAAACAAAAACATTTTTATGTTTAAAAAAATGATAAATTATAATATACCGTCAGCACAATAGAATCGTAAAAAGATATAATGCAAACAGAAAGAATTTAAATTTGGCCATGGAATGAATGAAACAATATGTTTAATTTCACACCCTTCTGTACTCGGTACAATGCAATTAATTTCACGTATTAAATGCTATAGATGTTTAATTTCTTCTCATCTACACATTTTACATAAATGTTCCCAAAAAAATATTAAAAACTCTTTAAACGTTTCATTTGCGTATTGTATGGGAGATGTGGATAAAAAAAACAAAGTAGGTGCATAACAAAGAACACGAGATCCTGGATTCCATTAAATTGTGTAAATTTTTGAAAGCATAGGAATTATAAGTTATAATTTCATACCCTTGATAAAATTATTCTTGTACCTCTATGAACGTGATTTGTTTAATTGATCGATTGTGTATGTGAGTGACAATGATTAACAGAAATATACACGATTGTCCAGGAATGTTTACTACGACAGATAGAAATAGATTCACATCGATCAGTGAAATGCAGTTATTTAAGATTTAATTTTGTTAATCTTGACAAACAATAAGACATTTACAAGTAGTTTTTTTATTGATCTTACTTAACTTAACTTGAATCCACTCTCTTGCTTTAATTTTCTATTTATAATTTTCCACAAACGCTCAGTGCATTTGTAAGGAGCAGATGCAACAAAAGTTACCAACCCAATTAGTGAGACTGGTGATTTATTTAATATACAACATTAATATTTCAGACTGTATTAAATCGCATTATAAATTTGTTCGGTCAGTCTGATCTGGTAAGTCTATATATATATATATATATATATATATATATATATATATATATATATATATATATATATATATATATATATATCGGTCAAATAGTGGTATACAGGTATTAATTAACCAATTTAGAGAGTAATCCTCATTATATTTATATCGATATTTCACTACTGATTTGGTAGCTTCATTTACCTACATATTGTCAGCATTTAAATAACATATACTTGTAGTTTTGCATTAATAACAATTTTGTACTTAGTTATTAACATAAAATAAGTTTCACTGTGTATATAACAAAATTTAAGAAATTTTCAATTGTTGTCTTAACTACAACGGTTGTTGTAAGAGGTGTCTTTGATTTTAGATGTATATATATATATATATATATATATATATATATATACCGGGTATAAATCAAATAGGGACCGGGTCACCCCTGTAACGGGTCGTTAGATTTTATTCACGTTTTGATGGGTTATATTAGAGCCAGTTTGGGATTTTTTACATAATAGAACAATATGACCGACTTCCGGTTTCACCGGAAATGACGCAAAAGCTGAAAATTTAAATGGAAAAACCTGTATATTTTTATATGTTTGGATTCTACGGCTTCAAATACATACAGTTCATCTGCCATTTTACTTTGACAGAGTCGGCTTCAGGAGTATGTTGTGTTAATAAAAATTAGAAAATTAAAAATTACTGCTTTATTTAGGAACTAAGGAAATTACTATGCATATCGTTTTACTAGTGCTTGAAAGAGGTATTTCTATTGAGAACAGTGGGTTTTAGTTAAAAAAACCGTAATTTTTAAATTTGATCGTTAACAAACTTCACAAAAATTAATTATTAGGAAAAATAATATTGTGGGGGTAATTGTCAGTCAATTATCTATAATTTCGATAACGTCATAATGATCTAAAATTAAACAAATATTTAAAAAGATAAAATTAAAATGGCGCCAAAGTTGACATTTGACAGATGAAATGTATGTATTTGAAGCCCTAGAATCCAGATATGTAAAAATATACAGGGTGCTCCATTTAAATTTTTAGGGTTTGCGTCATTTCCGGTGAAACCGGAAGTCAGCCAGATTGTTTTTATGTAAAATCCCAAACTGGCACTAATATAACCCACCAAAATTTTATAAATATATATATATTATTTATATATATATATATATATATATATATATATATATATATATATATATTGTAGCGTCCCCATCATGAAAAGTGTAATTTGAACTTATTTGCAATAATGCAAGTTCGAGAACAAAACACTCGCTAAGTGATTTATCTAGACTCTACTGACAATAATGCTACTATTACTCAAATTAATCGCTTGCTTTACTTTGACTTTCCTGGCAATAATTAAAACATTGGAATTTATAAGTCTGATATTTAATTACTTGCAAACCTCAAATCTGATCAAACGAAGTGGCCGTCTAGTGGTAGGTACGCTGTGCTATTTGAATTAGATAGGCTGTATGAGGTAAGTATTGCATCTTGAGCGGCAGGTAAACAATGAAACTACTCAAACTAAAATTAACGATCTTTGCACAATGGTGGTTCAGCCCGTTAATATACTATTGTGGGAAAGAACCACCAATAAAACCCACTTTATTCATACATAAGAAATGTCTCAAGTACATTAATAAATCAAATAACACAAAAAAGAACAATGAAAGGGTTAAATATATAACAAAACACCATTAAATCAGGTTAAAGGGCGTACAGAATTATAACATTAAGAGAAAAATAAATAAAAAGCGGTTTAGTTACACATAAACAACAATAAAAAAAACCGTGTAGTCTCACCCACAATCGTGTTATAAATAATCAAAATAAAAATCGTAACACCAAACATGTGGCCCTTTAAAACCAATCATGCCGGTCTTTAAGTAAATAAACACATAAAACAATAAGGCAAATTACGGTACATTAAAATACAACAACAGTAAAATTGCACAGGCCATAATAAGGTAAAGGCAAGGACAAAAGAAAATACACACGGAATTTACACGTACACAGTTGTTTAGTGACTACTAAAGCACAAAATACAAACGTAATTACAATAAATTACATATAAAGAGAAATTAGTTCGCTGGCAAACAATTCTACTTAACAAACTGACACAAAAAAAACTCATTAAACAAAGCCTTACAAGGGTAAGTTATAAATAGATCATAACATCGTGACTGATATATAAGGTTGAGTGCGTTAGAAAAATACCGCGCCCTTTTCTCAGGTTAGACATTCATCTATACAACTATAAAAAGATATAATGCAAACAGAAAGAATTTAAATTTGGCCCTGGAATGAATGAAACAATATGTTTAATTTCACACCCTTCTGTACTCGGTACAATGCAATTAATTTCACGTATTAAATGCTATAGATGTTTAATTTCTTCTCGTCTACACATTTTAGATAAATGTTCCCAAAAAAATATTAAAAACTCTTTAAACGTTTCATTTGCGTATTGTATGGGAGATGTGGATAAAAAAAAACAAATTAGGTGCATAACAAAGAACACGAGATCCTGGATTCCATTAAATTGTGTAAATTTTTGAAAGCATAGGAATTATAAGTTATAATTTCATACCCTTGATAAAATTATTCTTGTACCTCTATGAACGTGATTTTTTTAATTGATCGATTGTGTATGTGAGTGACAATGATTAACAGAAATATACACGATTGTCCAGGAATGTTTACTACGACAGATAGAAATAGATTCACATCGATCAGTGAAATGCAGTTATTTAAGATTTAATTTTGTTAATCTTGACAAACAATAAGACATTTACAAGTAGTTTTTTTATTGATTTTACTTAACTTAACTTGAATCCACTCTCTTGCTTTAATTTTCTATTTATAATTTTCCACAAACGCTCAGTGCATTTGTAAGGAGCAGATGCAACAAAAAGTTACCAACCCAATTAGTGAGACTGGTGATTTATTTAATATACAACATTAATATTTCAGACTGTATTAAATCGCATTACAAATTTGTTCGGTCAGTCTGATCTGGTACGTCTATATATATATATATATATATATATATATATATATATATATATATATTGAAACAATTATTAATCAGGGAATCGGTCAAATAGTGGTATACAGGTATTAATTAACCAATTTAGAGAGTAATCCTCATTATATTTATATCGATATTTCACTACTGATTTGGTAGCTTCATTTACCTACATATTGTCAGCATTTAAAT
Source organism: Vesta saturnalis (assembly GCA_036346205.1). Lineage (NCBI taxonomy): Eukaryota > Metazoa > Arthropoda > Insecta > Coleoptera > Lampyridae > Vesta > Vesta saturnalis. The sequence continues at coordinate 215,778 of JARFJB010001962.1, read as the reverse complement.
AACATATACTTGTAGTTTTGCATTAATAACAATTTTGTACTTAGTTATTAACATAAAATAAGTTTCACTGTGTATATAACAAAATTTAAGAAATTTTCAATTGTTGTCTTAACTACAACGGTTGTTGTAAGAGGTGTCTTTGATTTTAGATGTATATATATATAAATATATATATATATATATATATATATATACCGGGTATAAATCAAATAGGGACCGGGTCACCCCTGTAACGGGTCGTTAGATTTTATTCACGTTTTGATGGGTTATATTAGAGCCAGTTTGGGATTTTTTACATAATAGAACAATATGACCGACTTCCGGTTTCACCGGAAATGACGCAAAAGCTGAAAATTTAAATGGAAAAACCTGTATATTTTTATATGTTTGGATTCTACGGCTTCAAATACATACAGTTCATCTGCCATTTTACTTTGACAGAGTCGGCTTCAGGAGTATGTTGTGTTAAAAAATTAGAAAATTAAAATTACTGCTTTATTTAGGAACTAAGGAAATTACTATGCATATCGTTTTACTAGTGCTTGAAAGAGGTATTTCTATTGAGAACAGTGGGTTTTAGTTAAAAAAACCGTAATTTTTAAATTTGATCGTTAACAAACTTCACAAAAATTAATTATTAGGAAAAATAATATTGTGGGGGTAATTGTCAGTCAATTATCTATAATTTCGATAACGTCATAATGATCTAAAATTAAACAAATATTTAAAAAGATAAAATTAAAATGGCGCCAAAGTTGACATTTGACAGATGAAATGTATGTATTTGAAGCCCTAGAATCCAGATATGTAAAAAAATATACAGGGTGCTCCATTTAAATTTTTAGGGTTTGCGTCATTTCCGGTGAAACCGGAAGTCAGCCAGATTGTTTTTTATGTAAAAATCCCAAACTGGCACTAATATAACCCACCAAAATTTTATAAATATATATATATATATATTTATATATATATATATATATATATATATATATATATATATATATATATATATATATATATATATTGTAGCGTCCCCCATCATGAAAAGTGTAATTTGAACTTATTTGCAATAATGCAAGTTCTAGAACAAAACAATCGCTAAGTGATTTATCTAGACTCTACTGACAATAATGCTACTATTACTCAAATTAATTGCTTGCTTTACTTTGACTTTCCTGGCAATAATTAAAACATTGGAATTTATAAGTCTGATATTTAATTACTTGCAAACCTCAAATCTGATCAAACGAAGTGGGCGTCTAGTGGTAGGTACGCTGTGCTGTTTGAATTAGATAGGTTGGATGAGGTAAGTATTGCATCATGAGAGGCAGGTAAACAATGAAACTACTCAAATTAAAATTAACGAGCTTTGCACAATGGTGGTTCAGCCCGTTAATATACTATTGTGGGAAAGAACCACCAATAAAACCCACTTTATTCATACATAAGAAATGTCTCAAGTACATTAATAAATCAAATAACACAAAAAAGAACAATGAAAGGGTTAAATAGATAACAAAATACCATTAAATCAGGTTAAAGTGCGTACACAATTATAACATTAAGAGAAAAATAAATAAAAAGCAGTTTAGTTACACATAAACACAATAATAAAAAAAACCGTGTAGTCTCACCCACAATCGTGTTATAAATAATCAAAATAAAAATCGTAACACCAAACATGTGGCCCTTTAAAACCAATCATGCCGGTCTTTAAGTAAATAAACACATAAAACAATAAGGCAAATTACGGTACATTAAAAATACAACAACAGTAAAATTGCACAGGCCATAATAAGGTAAAGGCAAGGACAAAAGAAAATACACACGGAATTTACACGTACACAGTTGTTTAGTGACTACTAAAGCACAAAATACAAACGTAATTACAATAAATTACATATAAAGAGAAATTAGTTCGCTGGCAAACAATTCTACTTAACAAACTGACACAAAAAAAACTCATTAAACAAAGCCTTACAAGGGTAAGTTATAAATAGATCATAACATCGTGACTGATATATAAGGTTGAGTGCGTTAGAAAAATACCGCGCCCTTTTCTCAGGTTAGACATTCATCTATACAACAATAAAAATAAAATTTAAGGTGTTTAATGGTCATCTGGACCCGGGAGTATGTAACCACTTGGAAATTGCCCATTACCATTAATAATCCAGGATTATCCTATATCCGTTCTCCATGCCCACCTCTACACAAATATAAATATAAACAACAAACAACAATGCTAATTTACACAAATACAAGGGTGAGGGAACCCTGTACTGTCTTTTATTTTAGCAGATTTCAGTTTAAGGAGCCCTCGTGCGAATGAGATACCTTTGCAAGGTAATGCTCGATTTTTAATACGTTATATAGGCTTGTAGAATTACTTGCTGCCAGCCTTAATTTATATAAAACTTCCAACTTACACTTGATATATATATATATATATATATATATATATATATATATTTCTTTAATTGGTCACAGACACGAATCGTTAATAATTGTTATTTATAGATTAATATTTGAAAAACACATTAAAACTAACACCCGAAAGAAAAGACAAATTAGCATAGGCTAATTCAAAAGAAAATTTACGCGCAAGAAGTATTTTAAAGACCAACAATGAAGGTATTTAATTAACCAACCCGATCTGGCTCCGTCGATACTCACTCCCTTTTCCCCCGATTTCAAAACGAACTACATTTATTCCCGCAATCAAGCCCCATTTTTCAAAAGTAATCAAAAAAACAACAAGAAATATTAATTTACGTTGGAACAGTTTCATATTAATTATTGCACGACATCTTAATTAAAAAAATATGCATTTGTGCGTAACAAGCACTACATTAAGGTCTCAAGTTTCAACGTACCCACAAAGATATCTTTATTATTACATTTGTAAAGTTTTTACCACAAGAATGTACATACAGCGAATTTCAAATATTCATTACATTACCTCAATAAAGGCAGTTCGAGCGAACATCTCTTTCTATCCTAACATGTGTTTTTTGTTCAACCCTTACTCAAATATCTATTACGTAAAATACAAAAAATAAAATATCCAGAAAACATCAAATTACGACTTAATATATATGTGTGATGGGTTTCAATATAGGATGGATAGAATTGTCCAGTGGTCGTCATCGTTTATTCCTTGGGGATTGGGGTTATCTTAGGATGTATGGGGTATTGTCGAGGTGCTCTTCGAACTCCTCTGGTAGGTTGCCTAATCGTTGTAGTAGGAGTGCTAGGAGATGATTAAATTTCTCAGTAGTCGGGGTTTGTTGGAGTATGGGATTTGTATATTTGGTTTGTAGTGTTATTAGTCCGTCAGTTACTGGTTTAATGTTGACGTGTTATATGGTTAATTGGTTATGGTGTCTGTTGTAGTTTGTGTATGGTGTAGTATTGTTCTTTCGCAGGAGGCATACAATGGAGCACGGCAGTCGAGTATAGGTCAGACGTATGTTTTGTACGTGTGTTGTAGAGTTTCAGGGTGACAACCTCTGAAGTTTCCTCGCAGCGCTTTCAATAGTGATGCGCGGTTGCGTATCTTATTGAGAGGGTTGCTAGAGTCTGGTTGCCAGTGTAGGATTCGGTAGAACGTGACGCCTAGGTATATGATTGTATATTGCAATTGTAGTCTTTGTCCACGTAGAGTCATGTTGACGCTGTCCGCGGTTAGTCTAGTGTAGTTGGATAGTTTAGGGTGTTTAAACAGTATTGTTTGCGTTTTGTTGGAATTGATTGTTAATCTCCACCGGTTGGCCCAGTTAGAGCAGTGGGTAAGTTGTTGTGTTATGAATCTATTTGCCCCGTCACTGCTCCTATTGGTCGCCCAGAGAGCAGTGTCGTCGGCAAATTGGGCTATAGTTACGTTTCGGTGGTGCTTTGGGGATGGTGTATAAAGTAGGTAGAAGCGACAGTCCTTGCGGTAGGCCGGCGGTCGTATGAAATGTTGGGGAACTAGAGGAACCTACTTGTACCTTCACACATCTACCTGTCCGATATAAGAGCAGTCGGACGAATGCGGTCGGAAAGCCTAACTGTCGTAGTTTGTTGTTTTATTGTTTTTTTATGTCCAGAAACACTGCCAGGCAATAGTCATGGTGGTTTAAGGCTTTGGAGGATTCCGTATGGAGTTTCACGAGAGGATCTTGGTAAGAACGGTTCGGTCTGAAACCAAACTGGCTGTTTTGTATGATGTCATTGGCTTCGAGATAGTCTCTTAGCTTCTGAGAGAGGATGGACTCTAGGCATTTGCCCATACAACTTAAAAGGAAAATCGGGCTGTCGGACGAGGGCTGGGAAGGGTCGAATCTAGGTTTAGGTAGCATGACGGTCGAAGTGGACTTCCATTCCGGTACTCTTGAAATCACCCCTATTTTATTTCCCCCCGTCTTTGGTGAAATAAATATTGGATTTCCATTATTTTCCGCAGTCGATACCTTTTCTTCTTTCATAATCCGTTCAGTTGTTTTTAGATATCCATTTGGGACCAGTGTTGCAAGATAATTAAAATTGTTGTGCACTACTTCGTGTGCTTACCTGTATACTACCTTTCCACTACCTAGTGTTAATATTTTCACAGTTACATTATTACCGGTCGAAGATCACTGTCAGATTATCTGAACCAGTAATTAAAAAAACACTGCCGGTAATTATTCAATTTTATATACTATGTTCTACGTACGTTAGTGCCTGTGTTAATAACACATTCTATTGTACAGATCGATGTGTAAACAGATTTGTTAAAATTTCATCAAATACCGCTTTACCCAATTAAAAGTTGGGCATAGAGCATTTTTACTATTAATTATCTACTATTATAATTAATATTAATAATTAATAAATAACTACGTCTATTTCGTACGGAACTGCATGTAAAAAGCGTTATTCACGGTGATTAAACAATGTATAAATTGTAATACTGAAAAGTAGTACCTACGCCTCTGTACTTTTGTAAAACGAGTAAATTTCCTTGTCCAGTTTGGCAAGATCTCTTCTTGTGGGTTTCTTTTATCTTCTTTCTTTTCAATTTCTCGAACATTTTCACTTTTTTGAAAACAGCCTAACATACAGACGTTTGAATTACATGTATACGTTACACAGACCGTACTAATAGGACATCTGGCAAACTTGTAGAGTACTTGTAATCTATCCGGTACTGCTTGCTCTGTTTTGTTTAAACGGTTGGATTTTGCTGTGGCTCCTTTCAAAGCTGCTGTTGATGAAATCATCTCTAATGTAGAAACAAGTATTAACCATCTTCCAGCTCCTCAAGTAGCAGAAATCAGATTTAAAAGTACAAGAATACGACATAGAACAACCTCCAAAAAAGAATTTGACTTATTCTGGTTATCATGCCTTAAAAGAATTAAGTAACAACAAAGACATCATGATTTTCCCAGCAGATAAATATCGAGCTCCTGTTGTAATTGATAAAACTGATTACATAAACAGTGTTAATAGTTTACTAAACTATTCTGCTTACACTAAACTATCATACAATCCTAATAACAATTATTAACTATGAAACTGTTAAAGGAATCAAACTTACCAGCTGAAATAATTAAGCAGCTAACACCACAAGATCCTACAATACCAAGATTTTATGCATTGCCAAAAATACACAGACCAAATGCTCCACGTCGACCAAACGTAAGCTCCATAAATGCAACAACCTACGCATTATCTAAATACCTAAATACTTTACTACGACCTTTCATTGATTCGAACAACTCCTTTATTAACAGTTTAGAACATTTTTATTGAATTGATCGGAAAATTAACATTACCTCCAGATGATTTGTTAATTAGTTTTGACGTGGATTCCTTGTTCACATAAGTACCAATAAATAACACCTTACAACTATTAGAATGACATTTCAACCACAACAAGATCAGATTATTTAAACATTGTCTAACTACTTCATTCTTCTTATTTAATGATGTGTATTATCACCAGTTAGATGTAGTGGCTATGGAATCTCCAATTTCACCATCGATTGTAAATTATTTTATGGAAAATATCTGGCCTTTTGGGGAAGAAGAACTAATGGTATTCCTAAGCCATTTAATCAATCAACATACAAACATTAACATTTACAATATAAAAAGAAAAAGATGGTTGTCTTCCATTTCTTGATGTTCTAAGTGAAAGAAAACCAAATGAAAGCCTAACACATTCCGTATATCATAAGCCAACCCATACAGATCATTATATTAATGCGTGATCATACCATCATCCAGCACAAAAGTTTATTACGATACGAACTTTGTACAACCGTGCCACAAAGATTTGTCATCCAGATGAATTACAACATGAATTAAACCGTCTTGAAAAGGTCTTCATAAATGATGGCTTCAACAAATTACAAATTCATTTCAACCGAGACAAATGACCCCTGCGGGTGATAAAACTACAACTTCAATTAAGTTTGCCATTTTGCCTTTCCTTGCAAACACAGCGAATAAAATTATGGCTTCAACAAATTACAAAGTCATTTCAACCAAGACAAATGACCCCTGCGGGTGATAAAACTACAACTTCAATTAAGTTTGCCATTTTGCCTTTCCTTGCAAACACAGCGAATAAAATTCGTAAAATATTACAAAAGCATAATATAAAAGTCGCTTACAAGGAAGATTCGAGAAGCTATTGAAATTATGAAACAGTCTAACTTGAACAGGGATAATGGATTTGAACTGTCCAATACCTGGGTATCTATTTTCAAGAACTAAAAGCCACTAACGGTTCCCTGAGTCGATTCTGTAACGTAATGCTCCAAAACACCACAATATATCTCTAACTATTCGGCACTTCAACTTTTAATTCTTTACTAAATTCCAATTTGTATATTGTTACTAAATTTAGGTAAAGAAATCTCTCCACTATTGAAATTAACTTTTAGTGTAAATAAAACTACCCTCGTTGCTATCTGACTTGACATAAGGTCACTTTAAAATCTGATAATCGGCCATGCCAAATCACTATGCGTGAACCACACACATAAATAATACAAGGAAAAGATGAACTCCCTAGCATCGGTATACTGTTCCAGAAACTTAATAATTCAATTTTAGCAAACGTCTATTAAATTATTTAATAACAATTACTCGTCCAAGTTCATTAACAATGTCGACTTATCAAGCAAAATATTTTATTGCTGGATACGATTTGAAACTAAACCACTTCATAAATCTTTAAAATTTCACAAAATTACTATTGCTTTCTTTTGCTACTACAAAAGCGCTTTCGAAAGCTCAAGATTGGCGGCACATACCCTTTCTTATTTATGAATATATAATTATACCTTATAAGAAATAATCACAAACCATACAAATATTACCAGCATTAAACATTAAACAAGAGAAATGTAATATTTAAAGATATACGTGAATAAATGAGTAGCTAATTTCGTAAGTATATCTATAACAAATGAACATGTATTTTTGTACATGTTATAATACTGGTGACGCGTATTTTATTACACTTAAATATGACAACAAAATAAATTCGATAATCTTCTCAAAACAACGTTTATATTTACTCTAACCTAAAATAACAATAAGCGCTTGGATAGTTTTACCTTGCACCTTCAGGATGCCAAAGTAGAAACAATAAAGGGATGATACGGGTCTCCAACTCGCTTTCTACTGTCGCCACCGTAGTTGCCCGCTGTCCACCAATTATATTTCTCACGACACCCTAAATTTTACTGCATTAGCTGATGGCTGGATATGATTGCCGGTAGCGAGCCTCTACGTAATTTCTTATCCACCGGGAGCACATAATTACTAAAATAAGGTGTATTCTGCAAACTCTTCAACAATATATGCTTCACGAAACGGGATAAACTTCACCACTGTATACCTTATTCACACGAACATGAGGGAGGTTTAACCTAACTCGTCGCTCGCCATTCAATTAATGATCTACCGATTATTCCACACTTCACCATTTTAAGCTCCACGAAGCATAACCAATCATAAAGCTAAAATTCCTTCAAACCGTGCGCAAGGTAAAACCGAAATAATTTTTGTGCACCCGATCTAGAAAATACGTCAACGGCACCAACTTGCAACATTAGGTTATCACGCAAAAAAATTGTGACCTGATCTGTTTGCGTTGTCGCTGTATTTTGGAAAATCAATCCTAACTTAATATAATACTAAAACCACAGTCGTCTACTTATAATTCCATATCTAAATTCAACGTATCGCGTCGTTAGATCATCCTGACTCGACATTCGCACACATTCCTACAAATAGAATTATTCGATATTTACCGCAATAAAATCTACTTTCTGTACTTATTTCTCCTACAAAGATTAAACGTAAACAATTATACCTATAATATGCGACAAACATATTTGCGATTTAAAACTTCAATATATTCAAAAAAAAACATAAATTTTGTAATTATCTGTACTATAGCACGATTTCTCATTCAAAACTAAATATATGTGTGCAGTAGGTATAGTAAAAAATCAATACCTCGTATTTTTTACGTTTTCAAAATCACTTTTGCCTATTTCTGGAGAAGAAAAACTGACAATTCTTTAATTTATTGTGACTATTGTACTCACACGACATTTTGGCCAATACATGTGTCAGATTTTCGGTTGCGCCAACCAAATCGAATTATGTGGCATATAGTACTACTAGTGCCAAATCGCAGCGAATATTGGACTAGTCTTTCCAGTGACAATTTTTAACAAATGAAGATCTTTAGTTTATTATATTGTTCAGGTATCACATAGAAAACTAATTAATTGTAGGATTAGTTAAATTAAAGGTACCTATCTACTTCACAATTTGAAAATTTTATTAAATAAATCCCGACTTTTGTGTAGAATGGGTGTGTTCGTACAATAGTCCTCCGAATACGATGCGTACTCTTCTGTTCAAACTTTTTGTGGTGGTTTATCACTCATGCTTGATACAAATGGAAATAGGACTCATGCGTCCTATTTAGGCAAGTGGATCAATCATTCGTGGCACCACCACCACAAAAATTGACGATATAACTTTTGAGTACTTATCGTATTATATATGACAATCCAACTCAAAATTTACCAACCAATCGAAACAGTGCATTTTTTGAATTTGAGCCAATTAGGATCTGATTACACTGGCAATCTTTTCATCTCAGGAGCAAGTTCTTACGATAATACAGGTGAGAATAAAGGTAAAAAAATTCAACAATAAACTGTATTAATAATAATTATTGTTTATAAAGGTAAGTTTTCACAACAGCGGACGGCGGATTAGTTTTTTGCGGATTTTATACGATTGGAAAATAGAAATGGGTCGAAATACTTACGGATTGCAGCATTTTTGACATTTTGACAGTGAGGTTATAATATTTATGTTTGTTCACATAAGTGTTATTGTAAATTATTGACGGATATAGACAGCTATTTATAAAAGATGAATTCTGGTGAAGAGGTAATTTATTAGCCGTACTGTATTTTTTTAATTTATAGTTGGTCTTTTGTGACAGTTGTGGAATGGTAAACGGTTGTGAACAAGCATTATGTTATTGAAGCAATGGATAATTCGACTGCCGAGTCTTTCTCCATCGCCCATGATATGTTTGAAGAAAATGTACAAGCTGAGGTAGAAAAGTAGGTTACCTGTTTGTTATTAATTAATTCTTAAATTATAACATCTATTTTTAGCTTCACAGATGTAACAATATCGGAGTTGTTAATCTCATTTGCGTCTTTACGTCCAGCGCTTTGGTATCGTAGGCTCCCTTTAATTCGAAGAACAAAATTAATTAAAGATCAGTTGTGGGAGGAGATAGTAACTGAATTTGGTGGTAAGTGTCAACTTGCAATTTAATACAAAAATGTATAAAAGTATAATATGCTAATAAACAAACTTGATGAGTAGGTAACACAGATCTAACAGCTGCTATATTAGAAAAGAAATTGAAAAATCTACGTGATAAGTATATAAAGACAAGGAATTAGATACCTATACCCCATCGGGAGTGCGGCTAAGAAAAACAAGAAAATAAGGAAACATTTTGAAGCCATGGCATTCCTAAGTGATGCAGTAGCACCAAGAACGTAATATTTTTATTATCAAAAAAATAATATATACTGTTAGTTTTGGTGTTTTAGGACAATTAGTAGCCACTCCACTGGAAGTGTGTCCCTTGTATTGTAACGGTGCTCAATTTAAAATTAAAAATCCCGCTTTTACAAGGTTGCTGATAAGGGTACAGACTTCTGTGATAAGAGAATTTCTATTTTCCTGTCAAAAGACATTTACCAAAGAAAGGTGTGCTTAAAAATAATCCAAGCAATCCTTAAAAATAAATAATAAAATTCTAATTATTGACCTAATTAAGTAAAAATATCACTATTGGTGAGGACAATTTCATGTTATTAATAAATTAATCATAAGATATTGAACATTTTAGGACCACAAGGTTTATTTAATTCATAATCATCTTCCACGAAGGGAATGCTTTATCTCAAAGCATAGGCAACCTAAAACAAGAATAAAGTTTCTTTAATTAAATTAGTTATTTTAAAGAAAACCCAAATCTAACCTTGGTAAGCCTATTTATAATACAAGTAAACAATTCTAAAATACACCGATTTTAGGGTTTTTCTTTTTTTTTCTCGTTACTTTTTTCATTATAGTAGCCATTCTTCATAAATCTATCTAATCCCATAATCAGGGATATAAAATTTGCCACTGGTTGGTCCAGAAAATTAAGAACATCAGGAACCACCACCTTTAACACCGCTAAGCAACCACTAACCACCACCTTTAATCATCACCGCTAACCAACACCCTATCACCACCACAACATCACCATCACTAGAGCACCCATTCATACCATCACCGTGTTAGTTGAAGCAAAACCATTATTAACGCAACTAAGTACTTAAGGTCAGATCCATCCGATTAACTTAATTATATAAGCTAGCACATTTAATTACTACTGTATGCAGTATTTAACCGAAACTTGTAAGAGATCTCCCGGAGAAGCTCACACACATACATACAGCAAGCAAAATAGACCAATCACACATTTCACATTCACAGTTTATATAATTAGATTGTTTGATTTCATTAATTGCATATCAGCTAGTGTAAATACCTTATATATAAAACACTTCAACTGACATTAAACATTTTAACCTAACTTTCTTTGTATTAGTAAATCAACACTAAATAAGTTCCGAATGGGCTATTTATTATCTTCTGCACCAATTACCAACCTTTAGCCCTGGCGCCATGTTCTACTATCTAGCCGAGGTACGGGTAGCAGTCCAACCAAACTTATTTTGTATACACTGAACGTTGGTTAGCATAATTATAATTTCACATATGCATCCCGTTTTCAATCCTTTTAATTGAATTAAGGTTATAGTATCTCCCCATTACATCGGATAGCAACGAAACAAATCAGGGTTTTGAACTTACTCCCACTTTGTGTAAACGTAAGTAATTCAAAGTAATTAAAAGTTTTACTTGTTATCTTCAAGATTTTAGTACTTTGCCTCATAGACCGAGTGGTTTCTGTTTTTAAGTAAGTACATTAAGTAGTATATTGAAATTTTCAAAAACTAAAAAGATTAGCCATAATATATCAACAAAAAATATAATATTTAGCAAGATGAAACAGCATCTTAATGTTATTATGTTACAGGTAAAAATAAAACTGGAAAAGATGAACAAATCACTAGTACCATATTAAAAGCAATAGAAAAAGTATCTTCAACTGATAATATTCCTGTAAATACAGGCAAATCCCAAAACCCAATATGTCAGAGGATAACAGAACTATTGGAAATATTACCACAGAGGGAAAAAGCCGAACTTGAAATAAAACTTCTATCACTAACATATGATGCGGCAAAGAAATATATTTAACATAGAGCAAAGTAATACATGTAATATATATTGTTTATGTATGTTCTGTTTAAGAATAAAACACGAAAGTTGGTAATTAGTGTATTTTATTATAAAATTTTACAATTTCTTTCAGATTGTTGAATGATGTGTTAAAATTTTTATTATTAACTAATTTATAAATTTAACAGAAGTTTCACGTTCAAATAAATAATTTATTTACTGTAGTTTAGTACACTATTAAAAATTTTCAAGCGAACTAATCATGAACAATTTTGTTGTTTGTCCATTTATATTTGTGCAGTCATTGACAAAGTACAATTTGTAAGAATATAAATATTAAAGTAGTTATAAGTTTTTGTTATGAGCGAATAAGTTCAAAGGTAAATATGAGAATAAAAATTAAAAATTTTTATTTACATATTTACCTTTGAACTTATTCGTTCATAACAAGAACATAATAATTTAATAATGGTCAAGTTGCTTTGGTATGTGTGAATCCTTGCGATATTGCAGGCGCACATTCCATTAATATAAGTAATTTGATTGTTATCCCATTATATTTAGAATTTACATCAGTTTTACATACATAAAGACAAAATTTACATCGATTGGGGCTTGAATTTCGATAGTGCAGTTGGTTAGCGCGGTACTCTAGCAAAGTACAGGTCGTAGGTTCAAATCCTACTCGAGGCAAACTTTTTATTTATGCATTTAATAAAATTAATAATAATTTTTAATAACTAAAGTAGTTATTTTACTTATCCCACTGAAATCGTACCGCTCCCTCATTACAAAAATATATAGTAGCGCCGGGGAGAGGTGTCTCATGGCGGACTCAAAAATGGGGATATAATTCTTCCTGTGAAATGCATATGTTTCCCTTTATCTTAGTGCGAAGTTCCCACTTACAAAAAGACGGGTTATATAATATACGTCTGCTATATATTTTAAATGCAGGACCTAAAAACGTATGTCGATTTTAAAGTCAAAGCGCATGACGCTGCCAGATGTCTTCTTGGCTATTTAATCTCAAATTATTCTTCGTATTTCGTTTCCTATAATCGTGTTTTGTAGTTATAATAATTTATCTTTTGCTGCGTAATTTATTAGTCTCCATTGCATTTGTAAACACCAGTTTTTTTCAAAACTATTCTTATTAATATTCACTATTACCAGGTAAGTTTATAATGCAAAATGTATTTCCAATTGATTGAATGCATTTATTTATTTTGCAGCAAATAATGTCATTAAAAGGTCTATGAAAAGCCAAACTCAAGTAATGTTAATGAATATACTGCATTATTTCGAGATGGAACGCGATAACAGGGGGCCAAGTTTACCTTTAACTTCCATTATCCAGGTACGCTAATAATTTTCACTATTTAAATTTATATTTATGTAATATTATGTTGCAGCGAATTGCTCTCGCATGCGACATTTCCGAGAAAACCGTAACTCGGACAAAGGCAAGAATGGCTATCACTTTAGAATCTGGGAAATCGGCGCCGATTCACCGCAAAAACATAGGCTGCGTTTGAAGTCGAAGTCGACGAATACGTGAAAGACGTTTTGAAACGAAAAATTTACACCATGCGTGCAACTGGTAAATAATTCAGAAATTATTATTGAAATGGAATTAATCACTGTTTAATTTTAGGCTCACATATTACTATCGAAAAACTCCAAAATGAACTTAAGAAGATAACATATTTACCTTCAGTAAAACGAGTTTGAAACAATTGTTACACAAAATTGGTTGTGAATTCAAAGTTGACGATGGAAAAAGGCGTTTAATGGAGCAGGTTCATGTTGCTGGTGCTCGAGCAACATTTTTGCGAAAATATTTTGCTAATAAAAGTTGTGAAGTTAGTTACAATCCTGTCTTTTTGATGAGACGTGGATTTTTACTCGAGGAAGCGTTCGAAAATCATGGCATGATAATGATTTGAAAAGCACAAAAACAAACCGCTAAGAGAAGGGACACGATAATTAAAATAGTCCGATTTGTTAAAAGCATTTTTAACCGAACAAATTTTAGTTTTATCGTACTGAGTGCTGGCAACAAGGATGATTTTATACCTAATTCATCTTTGGTATTTTCCAGTAAAAGTAAGACAGCAGACTACCACGATAATATGAACGCTGATTTATTTCAAAAATGGTTTCAAGAATAGCTTTTACCAAATTTAGAAAAACCAAGTTTGATAATTCTTGACAATGCCAGTTATCATTCTACATTAGTAGAAACATTACCTTTAAGTAGTTGGAAGAAAGAAGATCTTCTTCAATTTTTAAGAAAACACCACGTTCCTCATTCGAATGTTATGCTGAAAGTGGAATTATTACAAATTGCCAAGGATTTACAAGTTCCAAAAATATATGCAATTGATGAAATCGCTCATCAATGGGGACATCAAATTTTACGTTTGCCTCCTTATCACTGCCAATTCAACCCTATCGAGTTAATATGGGCAAATTGTAAACAGTATTACAACAAAAACGTTGGAAGACAGGGCTTCAGAGAAAGTTTTATCGCTATGGAAGGATTCATTAAACCAAGTAACTGGAGAACTGTAGCAAAAGTGTATTTTACATGCTGAAAAGAAAATGAGCCAGTGGTGGGACGTTCAAAAAAGAGCTGAGGAAATGGTAAAACCTCTAGTAATCAATGTCGGAGAGTCAAGTGAAGATGATAGTGAAAGTGAAGATGATGACTTTTAATTATAAGATGTCCAACATTTGAATTTAAAGCGTCACTTTTGACTTTTCGTTTATTTAGTAGATATTAAATAATTTCAGTTGTGGTAAATTTAATACAATCGTGCAAAAAATAGTATGAGCATCACGAACATTGAGGGTTGTACCGGTCTCCGGCCAAATTGGAGGCTGAGCGATGTCGACCGGTAAACGTCCCTTACTGTTCTTGGTACTCAATCTACTATAACATATACCTCTGTAGCTGTACTTAGGTTTACATTCGTTTTACATATATATATATATATATATATATATATATATATATATATATATATATATATATATATATATATATATATATATTGACAAACTGTAAACTGAGATTTTTAAAATCGGTTTTATTATTAAATAATAATAAATCTCATTTTTAACATCCAATACAGTGTATTTATTTATGACAAAATCAGTTATTTATAAGTGGCTTCGATAACCAAATTACAGTCTTGACTCTTTTGACGCAGTGAGATCTGTCGGCTAAAAACGATCCTCCGCAATTAACCAAACTGTTCACACTTCATTCGGGTACTGCCTACTGCTAGCTAATTTGTTTCTTATTGAAAATTATTGATATAATTAATTTGTAAAACAGATCCAAAACGAAATTTTGTTGACCTGGTCTCGGTTCTGATAATCGTTTACAGTTGTGCAATATATTTTTATCATATGACTACCCGCACTCGGTGGACCTTACATGTCAGAATAAGCGCGAACAGACCTTAAACGAAATGCAACATTATTTATACGAGTGGATGGGGATTTTTAAGACCTTTAGGATGCTAAATCCCGCGATATTCGAACAATAATTTTTTTTTTGTACTGTGGCAAATACCTTCCTGCATAGGGCCTCGTGATGTTTGCTGTAAGAGGAAGAGCTGCATCACCTACCACATAGTAGTGGGTAGCATTTGCTCCCGATTCTAGGATTTTGGGTGGTGGCAGATTCATTTCATTATTGCTATTATTAAGTAGCTGCCTACCAATATCTGAATACCTAAATACACCAGCATCACTTTGACGGCCTTGGGTTCCAATATCCACAGTAATAAATTTATATTTAGCATCAACTAACGTCATTAAAATGATGCTATGTGAACCTTTATAGTTATAAAACTGGGAGCCAGATTTTCGTGGAGCCTAAAATTATAAAACAAGATTTACAAAGAAGTTTGATAAATGCACCCAACAAATAATATACCTGAATAATTATGTGTTTACCATCACTATACATAAGGAAGTTGCCATAAATCTTCAAACTCGCTAGCAATTCTTGTTCAGTATGCCTCATTTAATTCAGAAAATGATTTGTTTTTTAAATTTTGCCAAATTGCTTGACATGTTTCCCTTATAATCTGAGAAACTGTAGTTTTTCCCAATCTAAATTTAAAAAAAAAATGTAAAATTAATTTACCTTAACGTACCAGCAAGTCTTTGGGCTGTATTCATAGGCTCCCTCTTATATGCACTCTAATAATATCTGCACCAAGTAGGGATAGTAATTCTTCGCACTGAATGGGTGACATTCTTAAATAATTAATATATTTGTGGGTGTCAGTCAATCGCATCTCTTCTATGAGATTATGAAATGATCCTTGACTCTATCTGTTTAAAAATGTATTTTCTTACCATCGTTTTGGGTAATGCATAAAGTAATGCAATCAAACACATTTTACCAGTTATATTCATTTTCAACTCAACGTGACGGATGATGACGTTTTACTCGGCTTGCAAAATAAAAGATTACCAGAATTCTCCAAATACGCTCCGCGTTTATGAAAACGTATGCTGCGCGTTTATGCACGTCTAGGATCATCCCCTCGAAAAAATTCAATTCACATACACATACACATTTCATGAACTACTGCATTTCGAAAAAAACCTTCCTGTATTTTCTTTGGATTGTCTTGCTGAATCCAACTCGTGGTAGGAATCTTTTGGTAGTTTTTGTCAGTCAGAATCACTCGTGGATGTTGTCTTTAGAAAATTGATTTTCTTCATAACTATTCGCGATCTGACTGACAAAAATTACCGGTAAGATTCCTACCACTTGCATTATATACGATAATTTCATTCTAATTCAATTTTCCTAATATTTAAATATTTTAAATATTTTTAAATTATGATCTTTCTTTTAAAATTTCCCTGTTTTTCATAATGTTATGTTGCTAGCTGCTGGTTGACTTTATAATAAATTGAAATTACGTTCCAATTAACATACTATATGTAGGAAAATAAGTTATGCCGAATGCGATTAGCAATATCATTGTGCGCAATGCTGGAAGTATTAAAACCTAAACCATACTATTATGTTCATAAACGCAAAAATTTTCTAATTTCATTCATTAGCTAACAGTAGAGTAAGGTAACAATACAATTATGTTAAAATGCACGGTTAAACACAACAAATTGGTACTTACCTTACTTCAAAGACAAATTAACTTCTCCATAAAGTATAATTACCAGCGACATACGGAAATTTATTTCGGAATGTGAGTTTGAATAGCTGAGTAGTGTTTATAAAATACAATAATTCCAAAATAAAATGAAAGATTAAGACAGTCATCCGTCTAACTGTTACTTATTGGTAATAACAATTCAAATTATACATTAACTTTTTACTGCTATTTCTCGTTTTATTTACTTAGTATAATTTTCTTGAATACCGCACCATACGAGTATCTTTTAATATTTACAACGGTTAAATGGATAAAATCAAAACAAAGAATTGCTTCTCTATATTGTACAGGGTCCTGCACCACTGCGTGCACGGAAGATAACGCCGTTAATATGATAGAGTTAAAGTTATTCGTGACGAAAAACTTCACGACCTAAAAATATTGACGTACATAAAGAGTGTCCCTAAATAGGTTACACAAAGTCTTCCTCTGTTATTTCAAATAGAATCACCTATATATTATTTCATATTATAATTCTACAGGAAATTTAAGTTTAGCTTTGTCTGAAACAAATTTTCATATTGGCAACTGTTTTTTGAATATGGAAATCTTTTGAGTGCATCATAAAAAACACGCTTTTCTCTTATCCTGTTAAAAGAACTGTCATGTGCTTTAGATATGTTATTGGGGAAAGTTTTTTTAGCTACCGTATTTAGTGGGTATATAATATCTTAATAATGGTCTAACAGAAAACCATCATATTCACTCAAAACCCTGAAAATTCTACTCCAAAAATGTTTACCCCAAGTTCACCCAAACTTCAATGAAATCCTAAGCTTTATATAAAAACCGCAAAATGCGATGATAAAACTAAACATTAAATATTTCGATAAACTTGAACATCAATATTATTGGCGCAAATATCAAAAATAACTGATCAATACGGTAATTAATTATTCAATTCGACACGAAAAATACTACACAACAAAACTAAGCAAACACGATCAAAAATCTAAGTCCTAACATTTAATAAACGACAAAATCGGTAGCTAATTCCTAAATTCGAAATTACGCAGCTCATTCCCAAACAAATAACAAACTGCTTACCTTTTGGCAAAACCGGGTAGTTGACAGCTGATCAGATGATTCTTATAAAAAAACTTCAAAAGGTTGCGACTAGTTGCAAAACTATCGTGTGCAAAACTAAACAGCTGATCGGTCAACGACTTACTTCATACTTACGTCACTTTTTAATCTAAAATCTCTTTTAAAGTGACTTATTACCAAAATCAAAATAGGAAACGCTTAAATCGAGAAATTCTCATTAACAGTTTCCACCAACCAATCAATTACTCATAAACTTTGAAGGTAATCCAAAATAACTAAACTTCTAAATTTTAAATGAACGTAAAAATATTAGCGTTGTGAGTAAACAAACAAAATACACCCACGTACCACCCAAAATTTAAAAAAAAATTAAAAACCGTTTCAATAGCTACGCTATTATCATCAGAGGTCGACTAAGGCGAATTAAAGAAAATTTCTATATATATATATATATATATATATATATATATATATATCAGCTTCGTTATTTATCTGGTAAAAGTGAAAGTTATGAAAGTTTAATGAGTTCTGAGTAACCTAAAGGTCCTTGATCAACTATTGAGAACACTAAATCTAACTGTAAAAATAATGTTTAAAAACAAAAATTATTCTTAAATATAATACATATCTTAACGGAAAAGCTTCTGTATAACGCTGATGCGTATTACAAAAAACTCAAATACAACATTTTACATTTAATTGAAATATCAATACACTCGGTAATTAATAACAATATCTGGAGAATCTGTAGAATACAAACTTATCCCTTCCTACATTGTAATGTAATAAAATTTCGTGTTTTTTAATTCAAATCTACACAAGTCAGAAAATTATTCATTTGTTGGAAGTCTTTCCCAGAACCACTTTTTTCGAGACCTCCAAACTTGGTACAAGGTCTTTTAAAATTATATCCTTCTTTTCAGGATTAATGCCTCTGCAGGTACGATTTCGAGGTGGTGTAGTAGATATATCATAGTTTTTCTTTAACATTTCGGCTTCTACAAACTCATCATCTTGAAAGCAATATCATGAAGTCTAAAAAACCTAACTTTTTAAGTATTAATTGTGTGTAGAAGATTTTGTATTATTAATTTAGTGAGTATCTGAAATTACACACGAATGCACCAGAGAATAAAAATTTACAAACCTGTTAATTCTAAAAAAATATTTTTCCTCCCTTTCTAAACTGAACTGACCTCATATCTGCTAAAAATGGAAGCTGCGTACTGTGTTGAGTCACTCTGTTTCGGCAGCCATCTGTAAATTGTAAGAAATCTGCTGGCATTAAAACCATTGTCTTAATGTTTTTAGCCGATTGTTCAGTAAGATAGCAGAGATCATCAAAAATAAGCACTTCACTAGTTCATTTCAAAACTTTGTCAATACTTTCATGAATGCTGTCACACTTCATAAAACTATGTCCTGATTCTAAATAATTCAAAGTGATTGATTCAGGACCATCCTGTGAATTTACTCTGATTAATAGTGCCGTGAAGGGTAACCAGTTTTTGTTCTGTGAACTACAATTATCAGCCCAAAAAATAAAGTGCTTAGTTTCAGTTGCGGCTTACAAAAAAACTATTTTTTGTTTTCATTTTGGGTATGATTAATACTTTTTGCATATCTACAGTATAAACCAGGTGTGTTGATTCCCACGTCTTGTATTCCCGCTCTTTACCGTAAACTTGCCGAGCAGCGATGTATCGTTGCCTGTGTAAATGGTTGTTTTGACATGCATTGCAAGATTCATGTTCTTCCTGACTTTTATCCTGCTTATAGTTTGTACATGTGACACATTCATCTTGGATTGGTTGTTCAAACCCAATATTTTCCTTCTGAAACTCTTTTCAATATTTTTTGTACGAAACTTTGTCGTACTTTTGGCAGTAATCTAGCCACATGTTACGAATAGTAAGATCAGAAGGCAAAAACCTTCTATAAGGAGAATTTTCAATCTTGTAATGGGATACTTGTAGGTAGTAACTGTTGGACAAATTGATCTTTATCAATTTTATTTCTTGGGGCATGTTTTCCTCTATGATCGCTAGTTTGAGCAAGTCCTATGTTTTTTCTTTTGCAATTTTGTGTTGAGTAATAATGCCGTCCTGTTTTTAATCCATGGGTTCAGAAAAACATTACTTTACACACGTTTTGTTTAAAACCATTGAGGTTTGGCAGAAAGTAACTTAATGAAATGCTTCTTGTAATAGTTGTACCCGCATGTTTCCTCTGCTTCACTGATACTTTTGTTATATGAGTTTCTAGATACTGCCTTCTTTCGCCAAATGACATACCCCAGAATTTGTTGCGAATGTTTTTTCTGACATTTTCTTCAAATAAGATGCTACATTTTTGTTTCATGTTTACTTAAGTTTCTTTCTATGTTTTGATTCTCTATTCTTGGTCTCTTAATTTCGCAAAGTGATGTTTCTGTGAGACATTTATTTATAGTTTCAGTATTATTCTGATTTTCTATGTCCAAATTTTCTTCAAGAGTTTCCTGTGCCAAAGAATTAGTCTCCAAACTAAGTTGTTCGTTAGGTACATAATATTCATCACTATCATTTATATTGAACTCAACTGAATTTATTAAGAAATCATCAGTTACCGTCAGTTCATAATAATAATTTTCGTCAACCGGCGAATTGCTTTGATTTCTATTATTACTGTTACTAATATCGAATAATACTCTGGACCCCTTTCTTGAGATTTTTGTAACATCCCCATCACTGTCATTATCATCGCAATCGGTACGGTTAAAATGGGGATCAGCATCAGTGTCATCTGACGGCTGCTCCTCATAATTGTATACTATTTGATTTTCAATTACACTTGCTACACTTGAAAAATCGTTTTCATGATCCCTAAGAAAACCACGACAAATAAAAATTAATTTAATCAAGTTATAACTTTACCTTGCTATTTCAAGAGTTCGGACTACACAAATACGTCCTCGCTGGCCATACATGTTGAATTTATTAATCACTATTGTGGTATATATAAAACTTAACTACCACACAACTAAATAACATCGTCTTCTCACGTCAAATGAGTCAGTAAATTATGTAGCATAACCAAAAATACCATGCCACTACAATGCCAAAACCTAGTAAGTTTTACTTACAGCGCCAGAACACAGCAAGTCACAAGCTATTGCTAAGTTTTGCCGTTGTAATCTGACTTACTATGTTTTGCTGTAGTAAAAATAATAAAATTGGTAGTTACTAGGAAATGCCACATCTGGCTTTGCTACTGGGGTTAAGATATATTTATTTTGAATATATTTACATGTAAGGCGAAACCTAACAAGTCGTAATCCATGCTGTATTAAATTTATGTTAAAAACGGACATACTATGTTTTGACATAGCACAGGAGTGCTATTAATATAACAGTTTGATATAAACGTATAAAGCCAACTATGGAATATAATTTTAGTAAATAATAATAAATAAATAAATAAATAAATAACGTTTATCAAACTGTTTTAATTTTCAAATTTCACAAAATTGTTTCAACATCTTTAACTTTTTTGATGGATATTACTACCAACGAAGATAGCTGTAAGTGTTATCGAAACGTTTAGATTGTATTACAATAATAATAATAATAATAATAATAATAATAATGTATATTTGTGCTTTATACACTAAGTATTTACACACGTCAAACGAAGTAATATAATACATATACATAAATCCTTTAACAATAACTTATTAATAAATATAATTAAACTACTAATATATATATATATATATATATATATATATATATATATCCAATTATTATTGTTGCCTTCTCTCAAAGCTACGACATTGTTGCGTCCACCAGAATACGTAGAGTATATTAACATATTTTTTTCTGTGGTGGTAATGGAAGCTAAAGGCCACACTTTATGCGTTTTAAAATTTATCATACACGAAAAATAAGGAAATTGAATTTTTAAATTTCTGCGTTCACTATTGCGTCCATTTTGCGTCCTTTCATACGTACATAGTTACTACGTCCGAGTATATTGGTTTCATTAATATAAACATTATGCGTCCAAAATATATACATAACTTTCATCGTTACGCTTTTTTTGCGTCGGCAACGTTGCTAATAGTACTATGCTATCATAATGCGATAAGCAGAAGATAGGATCCTTGGCAGTTGCAAATAAGTCCGCCGTGCCCATGACGTCACCTGGACAGTAAATTCGAATTTACCGCATTAGCGGGCAGTAGTTATGGCATTTTAATCTACAAATTACAGACTTTCCGTTATAACTTTTGTATTACAATAACACATTTTCAATCTGTAATAATTGAATACACATAAATACGACTGCGAATGAAAGTACAGTTTAAAAAATAGTTTAAAACTCCGATTTATTTTTATTCTATAAGAACCTAATTTAAAAATCTCCATTTTTAAATACAAATAAGTAGTGATTAAGAAACCATTGGGGACATGTTTCTAACTAAACATGTTCACTCAAATTTAATAAACAGTAAAATGTTTTTGGATTAACTTGTATAGATTTGACTAGGAGCATTTTTTGTTTTTCTTATGCTTGCTAATATTATTACTGGGTGAAATAAATTACTTTTTTCAATAAGACATATTATATAAATTAAGATTTTAACACAAAAGTCTTCTACTTCTACTTTTAAACTTCTTCCGTAACTTTCTTTGCCAAAATGTAAAGAACATATTCTAGTATTTAATACGTTAACCTTGTCGTCTCGTTTGCAACATTAAATCTTTATTATAATTTTTAGACTGATTGTCTACGTTGGAAGTAGCAACAGCACAACGCATATTTGTGGCAATAACACTTGAATTCTCAACAAAATTCAGTAATAAAATCAGGCACCGTACGTCAACATGCACTTCGCGCCAAAATTACTCTCTAGCTGGCGCGACCCAGCTCCGCCCACTATGCGCAATATCCTATCTTCTGTTTATTGTATCATACTTTGCTATTTAGCTATACTATGTGCAGCGTTGCAGCAAAATCCTTGTAACGATAACAACAAAACGTTTTTGGACAACTGTAGTATTTTATTTGAAAATATTTCTAATTTTCGCTGATAACTGTTGAATTCGCATCTTATGTGTAAATAAAATGACATTTTACGTAAAATGAAATTCTGTATTTAATCAACCTATCCATCGGTTCCATGCTGCTAAAAATAAAAAAGTTTTTCGATGATAAACATTTTTTTTCCTTAACATGGTTAAAGTTTTTAAAATATGTTTCACTTATTGTCACGAAACGCAGTCACCCGGTATATTTTTTACCCAGAATTTAATCTGGCATTAACATCACGCGACCTTAATTTGAAGTGGCAATGGATAAAATCACACGACAAGCATGAGTTTGGGAAAACGTGAAAGAATTTGAAATAACGATTAACTATTTGACTTTTACAAAATAATTTTAAATACTAAAAACACTATTTGGGAAAATGGTGCATTTATTTATTATCGCAAGCTTTCAGATAGACACTCCGTCATTCGTCAGACGTACTATGAAAGTGACAAATATTAACAAGGTAACCAGAAAATTAAAATTATATCACTGTTGTAAAAGTTTCAGTAAAAGAAAATAGACATCCAGGCATCAGACAGTTCATATCCATTATCTCTGTTCAAGTTGCTAGGCTGTTTCAGAATTTCAGTTGCTTCTCGATACTTCTTTGTATGCCCATTCCTATAGTTATTGAGAATTCTTGTGTTTTCAAATTTTATATTCTGCAGTGTTTAACTGTTTAAGGCATGTTGAGCAATTGTAGAGGTATTTCCAACCGTGACCTTCATATGCGCAAAAGACAAAAATGAACTAGTACATAAATTATCACCTTTTTTAAAAACGTAGTCACTTTTAGTGTAGTTATTGTAACGAGCGTTCTTTACATGTTCCTAAACAGATTTGAGGTTATCTAGGGATTGTTCATTATTAAAAAATAAAGAAACTTTTAAGATCATAATAGCTTGCAAATTACCTTCACAAAAGGATTTCTTGTTTGTATTTATGTTGTTAAACATGCAAAATTATTATTAAATTTTATTTAAAATAAATTTTATTAATTAGTTAAGATAATTAATAGGTATGTTTATTGTTCTAACTTGTGTTTCATATAAAATGAGTAAAGATATATTATTAATAGTTTTTGATCATTTCAGTTGATCTTAGTGTACATTAGCAATGCAATTACTTTGTAGGAATACAAAATGGGTAAGAGTAAATATTTTAAGTTCCGAATGAGTTTTCCTTTTTGTCATTCCTGATTATACATGCAGTAAATGCAAAAGAATAATTCCTGCTAACTTAACTAAAAATTTTTTTGTTGCTGAAATATAAAATATCCATGATTAAAAAATTTTAGTTTAGTTGCTATTTATTTACGTATTTGCATATACTTGCACACTAAAATGAAGCAATGTTTTTAGCTTTCATTTACTAGTATATAACAACTGCTTTCGCGCGTCTTTTCTGAAGGTCACAGTTCATAACATTTAGAAATACCTCTATACATGTGGTGTTTACGAAGTACCATGCTCTTATGATAAAGTCTACATTGGTGAAAGTGGAAGAAGCATTCGTACCAGGTTAAACGAAACACAAAATGCACTTACGTTTACTTCATCTACTAAATCAGCAATTGCTTAACATGCCTTAAACAGTGCACAATATAAAATTTGAAAACACAAGAATTCTGGCTAACAATAGGAATTGATATCAAGGAAGGTTCGAGAATCTATTGAAATTCTAAAACAGCCTATAACAACTTGAACAGAGGTAATGGATATGAACTGTCCGATACCTGGATGTCTATTTTCAAGAACTAAAACGTTTACAACAGTGATTTAACTTTAATTCTCTAGTTACTTTGTGAATGTTTATTTGATGTTACCTTAATAAATATAACATCCTTTTCCCAAATAATGTTTTTAATATATCGAATGGTGAACGTTTCAACTCATATCAAACGCCTGTATAGGGATGCTGTTTTGAAAAAAATTAACATGTTCGAGAAATTGAAAAGATAATCCAATTTGGTCACCGAACCTTCTTAAAGCGATATAGAACTAATAACTTAATACCAAATTTCATCAAAAATCATTACCAAACTACTGGAGCAAACAGGATGTTAGGAAAGCGAATTTATCTCACCTAAGAGAAGTCGTCCTAGCTACAAGAAGAGATCTGGTCAAGTTTGATAAAGAAATTTACCATTTGCATTTTCTTTTATTAGAACCGCTGTCAAGTGATGACTGGAGATTTCTTGCGCTTTTGTATAGAATATGAGAAACACATGAAAATCAAACGAAAACTAGGCAGATAAGTAAATTTGATTCTCTTAATAGCAAACAACACAACACTGCACGTATATCATACACAGACCGTACACATCTGACAATCTTGGTATGTAATCCTAGTTCTTGTAATTTATCTGATACTGGTCGCTCTGTTTTGTCTAAAGGGTTGCATTTTACTGTGGCTCCTTCCTAATGAAACTACAAGAATCCTACGTAGAGCACAACCTTCAAAAAAGAATTTAACATATGTTGATTATCAAGCCTTAAAAGAATTCTGTAACAACAAAGGCATCATAATTGTTCCCGGAAGGTAAAGTAAGAGCTACTATTATAATGGATAAAACTGACTGCATAAACAAAACTAATAGTTTACTAAACGGTTCTACTTACACTAAACTGTCATACAATCCTAACAGGAAGTTCAAATTATGAACTACGATACTGTTAAAGGAATCAAACTTGCGAGATGAAATAATTAAGAAACTAACACAACAAAATCCTATAATACCAAGATTTTATGGATTGCCAAAAATACATAAACCACATGCTCCACTTCGACAAATTGTGAGCTTCATAAATTCAACCACCTACGCATTGTCTCTAAATACTCTACTTTGACCTTTCATTGGTTTCGAGCAGTTCCTTTATAAAGAATTCAGATCATTTTATTGAATTAATTAGCAAATTAACGTTAAGCCCAGATGATTTGATAATTAGTTTTGATTTGTTCACAAACAATAAATGACCTTTCAACTATTGGAACATTTCAACCACACGAGATCACATTACACACTACATCATTCTTTTTATTTAATGACGAGTATTATCAACAGCTAGACGCAGTAGCTGTGGTATCTCCTACTTGTTCATCGATTGCAAATTATTTTATGCAATATTTCGAAGAATAGGGTCTAAATAATGCACCTAAGAAACCAAAACTGTGGCTTAGATATGTTGATGATATTTTTGGTTCTGTGGCCTTTTGGGGAAGAAGAATTAGTGTTCTTAAACCACTTAACAATTGACATATAAACACTAAATTTAAAATAGAAAATGAAAAGATGGTTGTCTTGCATTCCCTGATGTCCTAATTGAAAGAAAACCCGAAGGAAGCCTAATACATTCTATATATCGTAAACCAACTCATACAAATCATTACACCATCATCTATCACAGAAGTTTAATATGATACCAACTTTGTACAACTGTGCCACAAAGATTTGTTATCCAGATAAGCTACAACAAGAATTATACCATCTTGAAAAGATCTTCATAAATAATGGCTTCAACAAACAATAAATTAAAAAGTCATCTCAACCAAGACAAACGATACCAACTTCAAATAAGTTTGCCATTTTACGTTTTCTGGCAAACACAACGAATAAAGTTGGTAAAATTTTACAAAAGCATAATACAAAAATAGATTACAAAAGCAGTATTAAAATTAAAAATCTTCTGCTAAGGACCAAATACCATTACAAATATGTGGTTTTTACGAAGTACCATACTCTTGTGGTAATGTCTATATTGGTGAAACTAGAAGAAGCATTAACACCAAGTTAATAGAACACAAAAGGCACTTACATTTACTTCATCCTACTAAATCAGCAATTGCTCAACACGCCTTAAACATTGCACAATATAAAATTTGAAAACAAGAATTCTGGCTTATGATAGGAATTGGTATACAACGAAAATTCGAGAAGCTATTGAAATACTGAAACAGCCTAACAATTTGAACAAAGATAATGGATATGAATTATCCGATACCTGGATGTCTATTTTCAAGAACTGAAACTTTTACAACAGTGACTTAATTTTCTAATTACATTAATATTTGTCATTTGATGTTATCTTTTTAACATTTCTCACTGTCATATTACGCCTGACGAAGGACAGTTCACAGTTTTGCCGCCTGCAGTTGACATTGAAAGGAAGCAACATCATCGGTACGATATACTTTTGTTTATATATTTAAACGGCATGAAGAATATACACTAACGATCGCAGCGCATCTACAGAAATTTTGCTGAACTATAATATCCACTAAACTTCATTATACCGATCTTATGACGTCCGGCTAAAGTTTTACGGGCACCTTTGTGAACGCAAGATAAATCGGTTGGTAAAGGAAAACTTTCTGCGTCTATATATGGACGCATAATGTTATGGCCAAGCACGATTTATGGACGCAACAATAGCGGGTATCTGTATATGTGTGTGTATATATATTGTAATGGCATTAAATTATTAACTAAGTGGGGATAGGGTTCAATTGATTTTTAATTACAATTATTGAATTAAAATGTATTCGTGAAATTATAGACAAATTTTTATTTTACACATGAAAATATTCATGTTAATAATTAAATTGCAATTTGTAATTAATAGTTTCAATGTGAAACAGACTTCGCTGGAATCTGCACAAATTACGCATGCGTTGCGTCTTTGCTAACTTAAATAAATGCAGCCTGTCAAAATTTCACCAAAGGATCTAAAATTAGTGAGTACAATTTTGATTTTCTTCAAAGTAAAATTATTATTTTTAATTACACCTGTTCATTGAATTTTCGGATATTGATACATGTTGTCGCACAAACATTTATACGCAATCAAACAAAAAACATAAATACAGGACATCAAAAGAATAATCAATGGAATAGTTGGGTTATGATAGAAAAATTTAACTCACATGTGTTGTTGCAATTTCCAAAGAATGGTCACATTAGGCTTGTTCCATATTAACATTTGACGTAGACTTCTTTCCATGTATCGATGATACTGCCTTGCTGTTGAAAATGGTGCTGCTTAATAACTTCATCCAAATCCACTAACTGGTGATAAATCTTCCTCGTGGTAAATACGATGTACTTATGTAATATGCTCATATACTTTCAGACTAGCACTTTTATTTTATTTGTATATTTAAATGTTGGTTTAAATATTTAATAATTTTTTGGATCTAACTTGTATTTTATTCTTATATAAAATTTTATATTTACTTGCACTTTTATTTTAGATGCCGATATGAATTTAAATTTATTTTATAGTCTCCATCACTTTCAAAAAAATAAACATCACATCCAAAATAACTGAAGGATTTTATTGACATAAAAAAACACATCACCCGATGTTTAAACACGATTTCGAAATGAAACAAATACAATATTATCGACAATTATAATCGGTAACCTTAGTTTTAAATTTTGTTATAGGTTAAAACAATTGTTTCTGAACTCTCAACTCTACGTTGATCGCGTTTCAAATCCGACAATGTTAACGAAAATTTTAACTTACATGTTAACAAAAGCACTACTAGCACTATGACTTGTTAGTCACAAAAAGTTACAAAAGCAAAAAAAAGCAAGAGCAAGAGCGCTAGAGATCAGGAGCAATTCCTTTTATACTTTTCTCATGGATACCAAATTTTCAATTTTTTTTCTACATTACACACAAAAGATCCTAACATCTGATTGGTCTAAACAAAAATGTTAAATTAACTAAAACATAAATTATGCCATAACTTTTTCAAATCAATTCGGATTTGCTTTTTAAATACATTTTTTTGAAATCAGGGCAACTTTCTGCATAAAAAGACACCTCACATGCCATACTTCGCTTCAGGAATTTACATTTTGACAAACTAATACCTAAATTTACTAATATCTAACAAATTTTATATTTTACAACTAAACTAATTACATATTCAACTTCTACATAAAAAACTGTATAAGAATACACCTATATCAACCCATTTCACCTAGTTTTAACAAAATTTCTACTTTCATACCTTAATTTTAGGTCGTTAAGCCAACGTTTCTAATTTTATGTTTAGATTACATATTTACTGTTAATTTCTTTGTGAAGATGAGGGTGTAAAGAAAGAGTGCAACGTAGGTGTAAAATTTTAAATAATAAAAAGTAATTATAAGTTAATGAAATAATAAATTCTCCAAAAAATACTAACCTTACACCATTTATAATTGTGCCTTTGGCTCATATTGGTAGATTAACAGGGTGGGTTCACTAAAATGATTTGCTTAATTACCACTTACCATCAATAACAAAGAATGTAAAAAATGAATGAAATTATCTCGGGCACCAAATTGTTTTTTTTTAAATATCGAAACAATTAAACCGACTTTACAAAAATGTAAAAAAATAACAATATACAGAGTATGTTTATTGAATATTAAATGTAATGATGAAATAATGAAGGTCTTAAAATTATGCTTAAAGTACTAAATAAAACACTACATGAATACCTTAGAAATTTTTGTACACAAAATTTTCTTTTTGACAACCTCTGGTATCTAAATATGGTTACGAAGCGGTTAACAAGATGAAGTCATTCTTACGTCATCATGGTGCAATCTTGACATAATGTTATCAGCCACACCCCAAACTGAATTTGTCTTTATAAAAATCCGTATAAATTTCTTCTTAAAACTTTTAAATCCACTTCTTATTGCATTAATTGGAAGTTTTCCAATCAAAACAAATTGCAATCATAAAACGAAAATGTACGCAACAATAAAATCAAATGCGTACTTAAGATTCAATTACGTTGTAAATTGAATTAATGATAAACGTATAATTAACGTAAAAAATGGTAAAAACTACGTAAAGAAAACGTACAGAAAAGCACCACCAAATTGATGGCGCTTTCACATAAATTTAGATAAAATCAAAAAGAAGCAGCTTCATGCTTCGACATTAAACAGGAAGTGAAAAATGGATGCTTAGCAAGTAGATCATGTCAGATGATGTACTCGTGCGCCGAAGGATTTGAGCCTCGAATTAAGTCACGATGCATTGCGCAACTCAGAAAACAATTTATGGGAATATACCTTTAAGAAATATACACTATGAAGATATGCAAATTAAGTTGCCTACCTCATACCAATATTGTAAAATAATTAAAATTTCTTGTTTTTAGAACTAAATGAAGGAAAGATCCTAAATTGAGGTATATTTTATACAACACAAAAAAGAGTTGTTACAAGGGAAACCTACTATTTTATGCTTTTATAATTTATTCTGAACTTATCCTATAAAAACTATAAATTTGTAAAATTCTTAAATATAGTACTTAACCTAACTTTATATAATTTACTGTTAACTTGCGTTTTAAACGTCTATATCATTTGAAATGTTTATCTAATATGTTCTTATATGTGTCTCTAACACAATCTCTGTTTATTTGTACTTCATAGTTCATAACTTTGTCTTTTCACATTTCCATATTATTAACACATTTTGTAAGTTTTTGTATACAAATTGTAATTATATATTAAATATCACAAGTCACTACCACTTTTTAAACACTTTGTCTGTGATTTACCAATATACTGTGTTCGTACCATAACCCTTTTTTATAGTTCGCAGAGTTTATGCATTGTACCTATTACTATACATGTTCTACACATTAGAATTATCGTACTTCATGTAATCAATATCTGTCACGTCTTTAAATTGCTTAAATAAATTGATTTAAATGTGAAATTACTTATATATCTTAAACGAAGCTAAACGTACACACTAATAACAACCTTGTGCATATCCCACAAAGCCTGTTTTGTTGCATCAAAACCATATTTTTATACTCGTGTACTATTTTTTTTCTCATAACGAACTGTATACTTCTTCAATTTTATTTAAACTTGCACACTATATAGAATTTAAGCTCAATAAACTCTAGCCCGTTTATTATGCTTATTTTTTTAAATTTTCTTTGTTGTTTTTAGAAATAGATAGTACATGTGCTATATCATTGTAAAGAGGATAAAAAACACGATCAATTATTTCAAAGCCGACTTGTCGTTCCATAAGAAAAATTTAATTTAGGGGTTGAAACTAAAAAATAGAAAGTGCAAAAAAAAATCCAAATTGATATTTAAATTCTGCATAACAAATATCTTAAGAAAGTGCAAATAAAATTTATATGTCTAATATAACAAAAAAGATATTACAAGAAAAAGAAATTTGACATTTTTCTTTTTCTTGCCATAAGTCTTAAAATACATGGACATTTGGAAATTCGAGAGTGTCCTATAATTTCACTAATCCTTAATCTAATTTAACCAAATCTGTATCTTTTATAATAAGCGAGATCCCCATGCTGGAAATGTTATCTGGGACACGTTGTATGTATATATATATATATATATATATATATATATATATATATATATATATATATATATATATAATATATATATATATATATATATATATATATATATATATATATGCATATATACACGAACACATTCATGTATTACGCGATATCAACTGATTAACAGCCTATGTACAGGTACTTATAAGGAAGAAAAGCCTGATTTTGCGAAGTCTTCAGCTTTACAAAATGCATTTAAAAGTAAGAATTTTTTTAATCTATTTTTGAAAGTAGTAAAATTAAAACATTTGAAACCGTACGGTAGTGCATTATAAAATCTAATTGCGTAGTAATTTGTACCAATTCGAGATTTTGTTAGTCGTAGAAAATTAAGTTGAAATTTTTCGTTGCTTCTTGTTGGACAATCATGATTTTTATTGTGTTTAACATATTCTTCTTCATGACTTTTTATATATAGTAAGCACTGCAAGATATAAGTTGAGGCAACTGTTAAAATTTTTAATGTTACTAATGTATCCTTGCAATCTTTTCTGTGTTTTAAGTTGGCTATCACTCTAATTGCTTTTCTTTGCAAAGCAAATACTTTATCACTCCCTCTCGCATGACCCCATACTAGAATACCATATGAAATAATTGAATGAACAATAGCGCGATAAGCACACAAAAGTGTTGCTAAGGAAACATTATTTACCAAATTTCTCAATAAGTATAGACTCTTTGACAGCCTCGCGTTAACAAAATTAGTGTGGTTCATCCATGATAGTTTGGGATCTACGTATAAACCAAGAAACTTTACGGAAGTGGTACTAATGGTGTTGTGATTTTTTAATGTAAAGACAACATTTTCGGTTTTTGCAAGATTCACGGTCAGTTTATTTGCAAGGAACCAATCGCTCGCAATAGATTGTGTTTTTTCACAATAGAGTGTCAAGATTGTCATGCGTCTGAGAAAAAAACAGCGTTATCCGCAAAAAGAATAAATTTTGCTTTTGTGTCACAGAAAGGCAAGTCGTTTACCAAGATGAGAAATAGAATGGGACCTAATACTGATCCCTGTGGTACCCCTAAACTAACCATAGCTTTTTTAGAAATACAATGTTGGTAAGAAACAGATTGAGAACGATTGTGCAGGTAAGATTTTATTAGGTTACTGCTATTGTAATCAAGACCGTAAAATTTTAGTTTTTCGGTCAGTATATCATGACAAACGCAATCAAATACCTTTGTGAGGTCTAAGAGTTGAGAGCGAGTAAATTTGGATTTTTCAATGAATTCGCACATTCAAGATATTAAGTCATTAGTTGCCAAAGTAGTCGACTGTTTTTGTCGATATCCATACTAGTGTTGATTAAGAAGTTTGTTTTTTTCGAGATATTCAACGAGTTGAGTTTGTAGAACAACCTCAAATATTTTTCCAAATAGAGGGATAATTGATATCGGTCTCTAATTTAAAATCTCGTCTACACAACCCTTCTTGTGGATCGGTACTACTCGTGATATTTTTAAAACATCAGAAAACGCGTTACCAATTATACACTG
Source organism: Vesta saturnalis (assembly GCA_036346205.1). Lineage (NCBI taxonomy): Eukaryota > Metazoa > Arthropoda > Insecta > Coleoptera > Lampyridae > Vesta > Vesta saturnalis. The sequence goes on along the minus strand of JARFJB010001962.1, from coordinate 182,644 downwards.
ATTAATTAGTTTACATAAAGGACATACAATGATATACATGATCGTGTGGTGAATTTTTGTGTTTAAGTCATAAGCATCTATACTATTTGATTTATTGAGATTTCTGATTATGTATAAAATTTGTGCGACACTTACTGGATTAAATTTGAATTTTTGAGGAATGTTAAGTTTTGTTTTCGATAGATAGGATTTAAAGGAATGTTTACTAGCCATCATGTTATTAATAACAGCATGAGGGAATTGCGCAAAACTTAAGTTAAAATCGTCAGCTGAAATCAAAGTTGATGAAGGCCTGTTTTTTAATATTATTAATGAATGACCACATTGTTTTTTGTGGATTGGATGATTTACATATCATAAACATTATTTTTTGCCTCAACTATCGCTTTTCTATATTTATATTTATACTGTTTTACTTTTTTATTTAATTTTTCGTTAGGCTTGATCTTATTCAAAGTTTGTATCAAATTGAGATAATATCTTTTACGTTTTAAATCGTCATTGAACCACCGTATGGAATCAATCACCTTTCAAATTATTTACAATTCTATATTTTTCTGGAAGAACAATATGAATAGCTTGACTAATGAAATGTGTAAAGGTCTTAAACTTGTTTTCAAGATTTATACGTATATCATTAACAAATGTCCATTCTATTTTGTATGATTGAATGTAAATTAAATAAAGCAGCAGGTGTCAAAGGTCTATAAGTAATGGTGTGTACGTCAGGAATCATCCATATACTAAACTTCAGAGTAATTCCTAGGTGGTCCGATCATTTTGTATCAGTTACATTGCAATAATATTTGTTTACACCCGAATTGACAAATATATTGTCCAGGAAATTATTCTTTCTAGTATTATGAGTATTTTTGGCAGTGAGACCATAACTAGTGAATGTGTTTGTGAGCTTAAGTGTGTATGAACTATTTGTATTAAAGACAACATTAAAATCACCCGTTAATATACAAATACACCATTAAAAACCCAAAAAGATAAGTATTTTAATTAAATATAACGTTCAATTTGTAACGTAAAAATAAAATTTTCGATTTGAAAACCTTTGATGACCTAAAGTATAAATATAGAAAATGGAATATACTGTTAGGGAAAATACATTATGCAAATTCGTACCCAGTACGTGTGTTCCAGTTACTACGGATATGATAAAGTAGCGATTTTAACCATTTACGTTCTAACTTTAATGCGATTGATAAAACAAATATTTTGTTTACATATCAATTTTTGTTCAATAAAATTGGTAAACACAGATAGAGAGACATTTCTTTTAAAAACCCATTTTTGTTAAGATATATACGACTTCTAAGCTTATAAATCAAGATAGAAAAGGGGGTTGAGATAAATATGGCTATTCCTTGGAATTAATTTGTACAAGTTTTATATGTTTAGTATTTTTCCTTTTTTTGAGTAAATGGTTACGTATACTTCAATTCACAATTAGTGTTTCTTTTACTACTTTTTTTATAACTGACTTTGATTTGGTAAACTTCAATAAGTAATGTGTGAACGAAGTAATATTTGTTGCCAGTTTCTCACAACTTACAAATCCGTTACATGTACTATAAAGAATTTATCATTTTATTTAATACAGCTCACATACAGGGTGGCACATTAGTGCGTCGAGGTACGATATATCCGTTATTGAAGGAGATATCAAAAAAAGTTATTTACAAAAATTATAGTCAACTTAAAACTTCACATTGTAAAATTATTTTCATATTTACAGGGTGTTAGATATTACCAGGGTGAACCAAACATACTTTTTTTTAAATGGGACACCTATATATTATTTCAAATTTAGATTAAGCTCATCTCCCCCATACTTCCAATATAGGGTTTCATTACATTATACAGGGTATTTCAAAAGTTATGGTCAATTGTACACGAACTTCATTCTCATTTCAACGTCCTGTATACCCTAGACCAGAACAAACTAACAACAATTTTTCCAGGCATAACTTTTTGACATTTTTATTATTGAACCAATTGAATATAGAGCGAGCCAAAACTCGAACACATGATTTTGTCAATTTTTTCAAATGAATCACCCTGTATTTTATTTTGAAAAGTGAAAATACACTTTATGTTCTTTCATTTTTATTAAGCACTCCCTATAGCTAAAATCGTTAATTTCTGAGATATTTTCGGGGATAATATTACTAGTGTTATCATTATCATCGATGATAGCTCTAGTTAAAACCGATGAAAATTGAACTACAGGTTTTAACGAGTGGTATCATCGATTATTAATCATAACACGTGTTATATTTGGTAAGAGAATATAATAAACGTTAACCGAAAATATACTTTTTAAAGTTTACGATTTTAAACGATCTGTCACTTAGATAGTAAATATTACAGTGGCAAGATAATCAATACAATTATTTATTTCTTTGAAACTTTTTGTCACTTTGACAGTGAACTATTTTATTCATTAAAATCATGTGACAGTCAACATGCGGTGATAAAATTATCACCGATTTCATGGCTAATTCTGCGGTTTTGTTTTTGTATTTTAACCAATGGAAGTAATCAAAAATGTATCATGTGACATGTGAATTATATTCTCAGTTTAATAACAGAAAGAGATTTTTTAACAATTTCTATTATAACAAGTTAGCCGTGAACAAATGACAGATATATATTGTTCAGTAATAATTAGTAGCTAGTCATTTAACAAACTTCTTTGAGATTGTGTAGTGTTTATTAATTTGTAAACACTTAAATAGTTACTGTTTGAAATGAACTTTTTTGTACTTAACGAGGAAAATGAATTTAACGTGAAGTTACGCATAATCCACATGTTGGTACACGTGAAATCTTGCGTCAGCATATTAGTGACATGTCCGTCCGAAGAATACTGCGTAAAAATAAGATGCATCCATACCATATCCAGTTGCATCAAGAGTTACTCGAAGATGACTATCCAAGAAGGGTTGCTTTTTGTGAATGGGCTCAACAACAAATCCACAATCAGGCGGATTTATTTGATTTTGTCCTCTTTGGAGATGAAGCCACGTTTTATAAAAATGGAACTGTGAATAGACACAATTTCCATTATTATTGGACAAGTGATCCCCATCTTATAGCAACTCATAGTCAAACTAGGTGGTCTTTCAATGTTTGGGGTGGCATAGCTGGAGATCACGTAATTGGACCACATTGGACCACGATGGAACAGTGAATGGTCAGGTTTATTTGGACTTTTTAGAAAATTATTTACCATTACTGTTGGCAAACGTTCCTCTTAACATTGGTCAAAGAATGTGGTTGTTACACGATGGAGCTCCGGTACATCACACTAGATTAATTCATAATCATCTTAATACCCATTTTCCTGGAAGATGGGTGGGAAGAGGAGGACCCATTGTATGGCCAGCTTGTTCACCAGACTTATGTAAAATTGACTTCTTCAAGTGGTGTTATGTGAAAAACCGCGTGTATCAAATACCTTCAACCACACAAGGTGATATGAAGAATGGAATACGAGAAGCATACCAGAGTATTAATGTAGAAATGTTAAGAAATGTTCGTCGAGAATTTGCAGATCGACTGCACTGCTGTATTGATGTTTTCGGTGGACATTTTGAACATTTATTATGAAATTAATTAATTTTAGAAGAATTTTGTCTTAATAACCGATGTTTTTTGAACTTTTTATAATAATTTGTCACACTTTTATTTGTTCACGGCTAACTTATAACCGAAATTTAAAAAAAAAATTTCGTTCCGTTATTAAATTGAAAATATCTCAGAAATTAACCATTTTAGCTATAGGGAGTGCTTAATAAAATGAAAAAACATAAAGTGTATTTTCACTTTTAAAAATAAAATATAGGGTGATTCATCTGAAAAAATTGACAAAATCATGTGTTCGAGTTTTGGCTCGCTCTATATTCAATTGGTGCAATAGTAAAGAAATAGCACTTTCTCGTAAAAGTTATGCCTGGAAAAAAATATTGTTAGGTTGTTCTGTCTAGGGTATACAGGACGTTGAAATGATTTTCGTGTACAATTGACCATAACTTTTGAAATACCCTGTATAACGTAAAGAAACCCTGTATTGGAAGTATGGGGGAGAACAGCTTAATCTAAATTTGTAATAATATATAAGGTGTCCCATTTAAAAAAAAGTATGTTTGGTTCACCCTGATAATATGTAACACCCTGTAAATACAAACATAATTTTATAACGTGAAGTTTGAAGTTGCGTATAACTTTTGTAAATAACTGTTTTTGGTATCTCCTTTAATAACGGATATATAGTACTTCGACGCACTAATGCCGCACCCTGTATATAATAATTGGAAAGGTATTTATTACATACACTTAAACTTTATACAGTGTGGCCCACTTAAAACCAGAACACTCCTGTAAAATTGTTATTTATGAATCGATTTTAATTTTTTTTTTACCAAAATTAAGAGGTCAAAAAACTGTATATTAGGACAAGGTAATACATTTAAATTCATGAAACCAAGGCCTGCAATGGCAGTTTTTTAGGATCAAGAATTAAGAAAAAGTGCTAGGCATTTTTTTATTGAAAATATTTCTACGCAACTGTCTTCAGCATCTTTCAAAACAGATTTTACTTTAGCATGGAATTCCATGGCAACATTCTGAAACGTCAAACTGATTAGACTCTTAATATTTTTGTATGAAAATAAAGAGTTATAATTATGCAACAATTAAGTTTACGCGAAAAAATTGAAATAATATGTCTAACTGGAGACATATACTGTTCAATAATGATGCCACTTTCACTACCAATGGAGTGCTTTCATCTCAAAACCAACGTCATTGGTCTAACGAAAATCCGGAATGGGTAATTAACTGCAGAAGTCAATATTCCGAAAAGGTGAATGTGTGGTGTGGCATTCTTAACGAAACGATTATTGGACCTTTCTTTTTTGAGCAAAATTTAAATTCACAACTTTTTTTGGAATTCCTGGAACATGATTTCATGAACGCTCTGGAAAATATTCACGAGATCATATGAATTTACATTTTCAATTGGGTGGGAGTCCTGTGCATAATGCCGCTATGGTGAGGGAATGGTTGAATACTAACTTTGAGAACTGTTGGATAGGTCGTAATAGCCCATTAGCAGAATGGCCACCAAGATCTCCAGGCCTAACCCCATTAGATTTTTTCCTATGGGGTACGATAAAGAATAATGTGTATAAATCGCGGCCTCAAACAATCCAAGATCTTCGAGTTCGAATAAGAAACGCTTGCGCCGAAATAACTCAAGGCCAACTTAGAATGGTACAAAGAAATCTTTTAAGGCGATATGAAAAATGCATTGAACTTCAAGGAGATCTTGTGGAAGCTTCTACAATTTAGTATTTCTTTGTTTCATTATAACATAATACATAAAATAATGTTTAGCTTTGTTTCATTTTTCGGATTGTTTGTTACAATAAATCTTGTTCTTAATTCATAATTTTTGTTCTATTCGACATTTTTCAACGAAAATTGGTATCCATCTGTTTTGAAAGATGCTGAAGACACCTTTTCTTAATTTTTGACCCTAAAAAACTGCCATTGTAGGCCTTGGTTTCATGAATTTAAATGTATTACCTTGTCCTAATATACAGTCTTTTGTCCTCGTTCTGGTTTTAAGTGGGCCACACTGTATATAGCGGGCGTACCCACGCATGGAGTTGAATTTTTGAGCACAACAATAATGTCAACATTTTCAACTTTGATTAATTACAGTTTCCAAAAAGGCGATATATCAGGCTCGACGTAAACTTGTGTAGAGTCTTACAGAACATTGCAAAAAATATAACAAAATACCAATAAACATTTTAATTGTTGAAACATATTTGACTATACGTACATTCATAATTATATGTTGTGCGTAACAGTAGTGAATATATCTAACATATAAATTTAATAATACAACATTACAAAACCACCTTTCTAGATTTTTTCATTGCGAATTCTTTTATAATAGAATCACAATCCATCTTTTCTAACACTAGGTTCTCGATATAGATAATAGACAAAGAACCTAGTTTCTCAGATCCCATAGATGCCCATAAATAATAATTTTTTCGCACTTCAGGACTGAAAAGGATCTTTCTCCTGACGCGTTTCAGACAGGTATTGTCAAATACATTTCTAATAAGGTCAAAACGTTCCGGAATGTTGCTTCGACTGCCTGTACAGTTTTCAACATTTCATTGATTATATTACGTTTTAAATTTCTTTAAAATGACAAAACTAATTTTCAAGACATGCAGAATCTCCTATATCTTCGTAATATTTTCCTTTAGGATGTTTATAGACTCCTTTATTGTTGTTTCATCATTGGAAAAGAAACATTGGAAGGAGGAATTAACTTCTTCGTAGCAAGTAATTATCTTCGTAATATCTTGTATTACTGCATGACACAAGATCACTATTAAATTTGATTCGTTAATTCCCCCTCCCAATTCTTCGGAAAATAATTTTCAGTCTTTTATTTTGATCACAATACTTGAAATCTTGATTTGACACTAATTCTTTCGCTTTAACTTCTAAATCATCAAAACTACGTCTGAATCGTTCTACAAATATTCATCGCAACACCTTGTAAGGTTTTAGAAAGTATGCATTTTTTTATAAAGAGCTGAGGTCTTATTTCTTGTAGCTAGCTTCTCGTTTTGCTCATTCATTAATTTAAAACATTTTTCTTTCATTTTTTCATAATGCTTACTCAAAGCATCAACAGCTTCATACTTAACGGACTACCTTGCTTCTACTAACCTTTTCAAGCTACACCCTACATCTGTTAATAATTTTCACCTCTGCGGATATGGAGAAAAACATGTGAACTTTGGGTCGTGGTAAAATATTTAGAAACTTCTAAACTGCTTTGTGATGCAAAGTTAAACACAAGATGCAAAGAGTGATTTGGGCATGGCACATATACAGCATTATCAGAAAATACTCGTGTTTTTGCTTGCAGGCCATTGTATCGACCTATTATATTAGAAGCATTATCGTAAGCCTGGCCCCTACAGTTTTTGGTGTCTAGCCCTAATTCTGTTATTTTTGTGGTAACACTCTCTAATATGTGTGCTGCTATGTGATTCTCAAGAAGAATGAACCCGAAAAATCTCTCTACCACTAACCCTTCTTTAATATACCTTAGAATGAACACCAATTGATCATGATGACTAATATTAGGTGTTTGTGTCCACTTTAGCTTGTTTTACTGACTCAACAAATTGCTTCTGTAGACTTTCTTTCATCATGTAAATAAATTCATCACCAATAGTATAAGATAGATAACTACCATGGCCTTTACCCCTATTGGCCATCAATTTTAAATGTGACAAAAATTTATCGAATTTCGATAAATATACGAGAATGCTCAGATAATTTGCTCTATCCCGATCATTTACATTCCCACTACTGCCACGAAATAACATGCCTTGAGAAGAAACTTAACAGTTTCCACGACTCGCTTAAGAATTTTAGTCAAATATTCCGTTTCATTTTTTATTTGTTCGTGCAAAGTCACCAGGACAAGAAGATCTTGTTAACAACAAAACTGCGCAGTGTAAATGGCTCATATTTTCTTCGTGACTATTGAAGTATTCAACTGTTTCCAATCAGTCACACCTTGAGTGGACTAATTACATTTTTCCAACTTGCAACAGTAACAGTACACAGCCTTAGTTTTTGAATCATAAATTAACCAATCCCGTCGCTATTTTACTTTTAAAATTGATTTTCATTTAAACTTTTAGAAATCAATCGGCCATCCTTACTAGTGTGTTTTCGATGTGCCAACAAGTAAATCAGACCTAGGCGTATTAACAATAACGTGTTCAATACACTTATCACTCATAGTGTCCGCCCATTTTGAAATTGGTATCATCTCCTCTTCTGTGGCCATTTCTGTATCTTTCGATGAGTAGGATGCTCTGCCAAGCTGTGCACCTCATAGTTGGTGCCTTCAAGTTCCTCTTCGTCGAAAAAAATCAAGTTATCCAGGTTTTTTGTTTGCGATCTTCAAAGATTCATCGTAGGCGTTGCTTTTATATCACGAGAAAGGTACATTACTTGACTGATTCTACAACGTGTACTTATTTAAAACATATATATGTGTGTGTGTGTGTGTGTGTGTGTGTGTGTGTGTGTGTGTGTGTGTGTGTGTGTGTGTGTGTGTGTGTGTGTGTGTGTGTGTGTGTGTGTGTGTGTGTGTGTGTGTGTGTGTGTGTGTGTGTGTGTGTGTGTGTGTGTGTGTGTGTGTGTGTGTGTGTTGATATTATATATATATATATATATATATATATATATATATATATATATATATATATATATATACAGGGTGTTCCAGTTTTTTGTAGCAGGACTTTATAGTCTATGGACAAAATTAAGACAAAAAGTTCATAAAAACATAGGTTGTCAAACGCTTAGTTTTGGAGATACAGGGTTTCAAAGTTTTAATTTTTTTTCTGTTGTTTTAATTTATGTTCAAAACTATTTAAAATAATAAATCCAAATTTAGTATACATATTACACTTCTTAAACTCAATATTAAGAGTAGTTTAACGTTTATCAATATCTACAGTACATTTTCTGGGGTGGTACACCCTTTATCCCCCCCTAACTTTTTCATGCGACGTCACTAACTCTTAAAAACCAAAAATTTAGATTGCCCATTTGATTTAGGAACTTGTTTGTCTCCCGCTTTTTTTTTCGAAAAATACATAGTTTTTGAGATAAATTAGCTGTAATCCATGAACAGCTTCCAAATGGTAAGTAAAGAACGTCTGATGCTCCCACAAAAAATAGTGTGCCGTGAAAAGAACAATAAAAAAAAGAATCAAATTATGTCAATTCCTACGTTTTTTTTTGTCTCTTAATAAAAAGTAATACTCCAATGATTTTTTCCTAACTTTTCAGTTGAATTAAATAAAGGAAAATAAAAGTAAAACAACAAAATAAATATTAAAAAAATACGTATTTATTGGAAAAAATTGGAAAGAATTTCTATTTAACATTTTAACAAGAACGGAAAGAACTGGGCCTGCACAATCGATCCATCTTCCTGGATAATGGTTGTCCAGCCAGTTTCTAACGATTCTGCTATAATGAGCTGGACAACCATCAAGCTGGAACCAAGCCGTTCTTCGTATATTTAAGGAATATGTTCCCACATATTCCCATGTTCATTCTCTAAGAATTCTAAGAAAGCTGCAGCATTCATCCGAGGCGGTAAAAAGTAGGGCCCAAAAAGGTGATTATTTTAAATACCTATCCAGACGTTGACACTAAATTCTTGTTGGAAATGTCTCGGGCGAACTACATGTCGATTTTCATGTGCCCAAACGTGCTGGTTGTGAAAATTTACCACACCACGGCGAGTGAAGCAGGATTCAACGGTCCATAAAACATTATTTAAAAAACCTGGATTGTTATTATTTTCAGCAATAATCCATCGACAATACGCAACTCTACGTTCTGCATCCCCTGGTTGTAGTCCTTGAACAGGTTGTAGATGGTAAGGATATCGGTGATCCCGTCTTAATGTTCGGTGAATAGTAGTATTTGAGATTCCACCTAAAGCTACGGATTCTCTTCTAATGCTAGTTGTGGGATCTCTGTCGAATTCACGCAAAATTCGTCGTGCAATATTTCTTTGCTGCCTATGATTATTATTTTGACGACCATGCACATTATTTAACCCCTGACTTCTATTTTGTTGGTGAACTCTTACAAATACTGGAGGATGCGGAGCTCTTCTAAAAGGAAATCTTCGCCTATATTCACGGGCTGCTGCTGCTGAACTTCCATTTACAAAGCCATAAATAAAATGGATATCCATTATCCGCTATTTCTTGATTAGAAAACAAAAATGGCATTTTAAAAGATCACTTTTGCAATAAAAATTAACACAATAAAATATGTAAATAAATTACATTCTGTCTTATGCACAAGTCGTATTTAAAATAAATCGTGAGATTTGACATAATTTGATTCTTTTTTTTTATTGTTCTTTTATGGCGCACTATTTTTTGCGGGAGCATCAGACGTTCTTTACTTACCATTTGGAAGCTGTTCATGGATTACAGCTAATTTATCTCAAAAACTATGCATTTTTCGAAAAAAAAGGAGAAGACAAAAAAGTTCCTAAATCAAATGGACAATCTAAATTTTTTGTTTTTAATAGTTAAAGGCGTCGCATGAAAAAGTTCGGGGGGGGATAAGGGGTGTACCACCCCAGAAAATATACTACCCTGTAGATGTTGATAAACGTTAAACTACTCTTAATATTGAGTTTAAGGAGTGTAATATGTGTACTAAATTTCGATTTATTATTTTAAATAGTTTTGAATTTGAATTTCAATTAAAAGAACTGAAAAAAAATTAAAACTTTGAAACCCTGTATCTCCAAAACTAAGCGATTGACAACCTATGTTTATATGAACTTTTTGTCTTAATTTTGAAAGCTCTATCGACTATTAAAGTCCTGCTACAAAAAACTGGAACACCCTGTGTGTGTGTGTGTATATATATATATATATATATATATATATATATATATATATATATATATATATATATATATATATATATATATATATAATATATATATATATAATATTATATATATATATATATATATATATATATATATATATATATATATATATATATATATATAGTATATTATAATATATAAACTTTTAATGACTCTTGATTTGTATGTCTTGCTGTACAACCCTCGCCAAGGGTGGTTTATGATGAAAAAGGGGATAACTTCGTTCATTACTTCTTAGAATTCAACTTATTGTTGAAATTACCGTAACTTATTGAGCATATGCAAAAAAAAATTGTAGATATGGCAAAGATAATTGTAATTGTGATTTGAAATAGATTTTTGTGAAATTATAGGTAGGAAATCATCTTTTTATTTTTTAACGTTCTATACGCTTTTAAAATTTGAGAAACTTATTCTGAAAAATCCTAAAACCTTGAAAACTTGTACTCGCCCTTGTTCACCTATACGGTACCACTAAACACGAACCCGCTCTTCGTTTCTGTCAGTACTTCCCTTACTTCTACAACGCGGCTTAGATTTGCAAATTATTAACTGCAACATGCTGTGTTCTCAGATATGAAAGAAGTAGCATCAAAGTTGTAGTACTTAAATATTTCAATTAAAAAAAGTGGTAATATTAAATTTGCCTTGCTATAAGTTATTGACTAGGGCGAGAATAGCGTCAATAGTTGAACATCGTTTCCGAAAACCAAATTGAGTCTTAGAGACTAGCTGGTTAGTCTCAAAATATATAATATAATATTCGATTAAATTTAGCGATTATAGGTAAGATAGAAATTGATCGATAATTGTTGGCTTTGTCTTTATTTTTTTTAATAATATTCCGTATTTTTTCTATTTCTGTTCATTAAACTCCACCCTGTTTTAAATTTATTGCTCTAATTTGAAATATGTACATTTCAAAAGATGCAATTTTATTTACTTTTAAATGCATTACATAGTTTTTCTTAAAATTAAGAAGCATATGTTTCAACTGGCCAGTTGCATTAAGTTTGTAAGATTTAGAAAGCAAATGTAACGTCTCAGGCATTCTTTTTAGTTCTGAATTGAACCATTGAACTAATTTTCTAGTTATTACTGTTCTGTTATAAATACCTTTACTGGAAAAAAATTATTTCCGGATCAGTGGTAGTATCTTTTAAGAAATTCCAATTTACCTCACTAATACTATGACAAAGCACAATTTTACCAATCTCCGTTATTGGTCGACAAGTTTTTATCCTAATTATATTACCTAGAACAGGATCAAGTTTAATTGAGCAACATATAGCTAAATGATGTGACAGGTAAGTATGAACCGTTGATACTTTAAAATCACTTACATTGGTAAAGATGTATGTGCATTACGTGTAGGAGTATTTACAATTTTACATACAGGGTGATCAACTTATACTCCGAAGTTCGATAACTCCGTTACCTTGAGAATTACTAAAGAAAGTTTTAAATACAAGTTATTCATAAAGTCATGCTGCACGTTTTAAAATTATTTAATAATATAAAGGGTATTTCATAAAGTAACAGCATATCAAATTTATGTTTTTTTTAATGGGGTACCCTGCTCATTTTTCCTATTCCAATGATAAAGGTTTTCACTAGGTTTTACAGGGTACTTTTAAAGATATGGCCATTTTTGTGTGAAAATCGTAATGAAATCGTTACACTATATTATTTAAAATAAACAATTGAGGGCTAGTCTCTCATGGGCAAAATACTTTCGTGATAGTCTGGTTTTGTTTAAAACTTATCACTTTTCTGATAACTTTTATTTTTTGTACAGGGTGATCCAACACCCACACCCATGGTTATCTCGGTTATTTTAAATGGAACACCCTCTATTTTATATGATCTCTGAAAAGTGCTTAAGAAATACTCTTCTTAAGCATTCCCTATACCTAAATCTTACAGGTATTGATTTGTTTACATTTTTAAAAATAAACGCGACATTTTTGGCACTGCAAGTTTTTTTACAGTTTGCTATGACGGTAAAGTATTATTTGACAGAGGGTACTATTATTTATTATAAGTTTTTGTTATGAACGAATAAATTCAAAGGTAAATATGTAATTAAAAATTATTATTAATTTTATTAAATACATTAATAAAAAGTTTACCTCGAGTAGGATTTGAACCTAGGACCTGTACTTTGCTAGAGTACGGCTCTAACCAACTGCACCAGCAAAGCCCCAATCGATGTAAATTTTGTCTTTATGTATGTAGAACTGATGTAAATTCTAAATATAATGAGATTACAATCAAATTACTTATATTAATGGAATGTGCGCCTGCAATATCGCAAGGATTCACACATACTAAAGCAACTTGACTAATATTAAATTATTGTAAGTTATACATACATAAAAACAAAACTTACATCAATTGGGGCAGTTGGTTAGCGCGGTACTCTAGCAAAGTACAGGTCGTAGGTTCAAATCCTACTCGAGGTAAACTGTTTATTTATGTATTCAATAAAATTAATAATAATTTTTAGGTAGTATTATTTGTCTATTAAGCTTGTAAAATTAATATTTTAGTTTTATTCGGTTAATTTCCTTGTTACTTACGTACAAATTTTAAATTAGTCGATATGATCTGGATACTAGGTGAATGTAATAAAAATTGGTGGCTAGTAGTAAGGGTATATCACTGGATATTTCCAGAGAGCCGATTACCTGAAAAAAGGAATTTCGAAAAAGTGATGGATCCATTTAATCATACAGGTACTGTAGTATATGAAAATAAAGAAAAAACGAAAACCATTGTTATCAAGAAAAGTGAAAATACTATCTAAAAGAATATGCACCCATATCATGTTCAATTGCACCAAGAATTATTGGATGACGATTTTCGACGAAGAATAAATTTTTGTAATTGGGCTCAAAGAAAAATTCGCAATCAAAGACATTTTTTTGATTATACACTTTTCGGGGATGAGGCGACATAATTTTCATTACTATTCCAGAGAAAATCCTCATGTAATAGTTACTACTTCACAAACAAGATGGTCTTTAAATGTTTCTCTTCCTTGTTCCGAAAAATGCCATTTTTTTTTGTACTAATGAAACAAATATCTATCGTCTGTTACAAAATTTACTAAAAATTAGAATGCTCTATTCTGATTATCTAGTCTTGTTAGTTATTAGTATTAAAATTGCATGGCTGTTGATCTAATAAGCAAAGAAACAACACGAGATTTGCTTTTGATTCTTACATATTATTTGCACTAAATATTCTTATTAGATTTTGTCATTTACTGATTTACTCTAGCTATGTGAATCCCATTTTCAAGTCAGATTTACTTTAAATTTCGTGTAACATAAGCATTGCCTCGAGCTCATTACTGTGTATTAACGACTAATGTGTATATTAATTATTTATTTTAAATTGTGTAAATTTCACTTTGATACAAGTTTGTAGGCAGAATACTAAACTTTACATGCACAATAACCTGAAGTTATGACATGTTCCATGTAATGCAATCAATTCAGTTAAGTCGTTTAAGAATTTTTTTATAACGATAATTCAAGGATTTGCATACTCAACAAACACCTATATACTACTAGAGAAATATAAGTTGTATTGGAATGGTTTTATTATATACAGATTTAAGAAAGCTTCTGGATTAAAATAATATTATTGAGGTTAAATGGTTAGATTCCATTTTATTGTAATTGTACCAATATTATTTTACTTATTTATTTGAACGGACGGACATTGCATGTTTGCCTGCAATTATTGTACAGTATTAGGGAATGGCTTACTTTCGTACATGCTTGTAGGAAATAAACATCACCACCGGCAATCTATAACCGACTAACAGAACTGCCCAGTTTTCACATTGCGTGTTAAGGATTTTGAGGATCGCGGGTTATTAAAGATTCGCTATCAATGTAAATGTTTTTGTTATTGCGAAATTGTACATGACGTGCATTACTTATCTGTTTATTATTAAATTAACATTATTTTTTTAACTGCATACATATATCTAGGGTAAATATGAAGTAGAGAAGTGTAAAGACTAATAAGTGCATTGAAATAACAACATATAAAAAGTCTATAAGTAGACTAACGTATAAACAAGTTTTATCTTTCATTTTATTTTTATGGTTTAATATTCTTTAAAACAGTCATTGTCTATGTTTGTCTTAAAATATTATGTATTGTAGCCCTTGTAAGTAATGAAATAATAAACGAGAGTAGTAGCATAAAACATGAAAGACGTGCATAGCCGTACTAAAACAACTAACAAATGTTTTCGCCTTCGGTTTTACGAAGTACAGTCGTTTTACAAAATCAAAGGTCATCATAACCAAAATGTGTATAATCACGGCGTACTCTATACCAGCCACAACGATGACTTCAGTAGGCCGATTTCCGCACGGAAAGTATAGAGAACAGTAGCGGATTCAGAAAAGTATGGGCGGGGTGGGGTTTATAGATACAAATCTATAAAATAGTTTATATACATATATACAGAACGTAATAGAATTGGCGCGGGACTTATTGATAGGTTGATAAAAGGCCAGTTTTCCGATACCCCTAAAGAAACAGGATGAACATTTTTTAATTCAGCTTCAAGGGGCGAGTTTTTAAGTACTCTGAACGAAAAAAATAGGAGTTGTCATTAATCTTACTTACTTACTTAAGCATTCTAGTATTCATAAAAAATTCTAATTTTCAGTTATACACTTGTTGTATTGGGTGTTTCAAATTGCGCGTTATTTTTAAGAATAAATAAAACACATAATTTGCATTCAGTTTCAAAAACTTTTTATTGGTAATTGAAGTACCAGTTATGACATTTATATGTGAAAAATAATATCTGCAAAATGGCCCCTTCTTGCAGCTACACAGACGTCCACTCTTTTGTTAAAATTTTCGATGACATTTTGACATAATTGAGGCTCTATGTCACCAATGACACGAATAATTTCATCTTTCAAAGCAGTAGTCGATTGTGGATTGTCTTTATAAACCAGACTTTTCACATAACCCCAAAGAAAACAGTCTAACGATGTCAAATCACATGATCACAATGGCCAATTAACATCACCGTTTCTCTATATTACACGTCCAGTAAATGTTTCTCTCAATAAATCAATTGTTTCTTGTGCAGAGTGAGGTGTAGCGCCATCCTGTTGAAACCAAATATCCTCTAGATCAATATTTATTAATTTAGGCCACAACAATTCGGTTATCATCCGACGATATCGATCAGCATTGACAGTTACAGCTTCACCAGCAGCATTATCAAAGAAGTAGGGTCCCATTACACCACCTGACCATAATGCACACCAAACATTAACTCGTTTAGGATGCATAGGTTTCTCATGAATAATTCGTGGATTTTCCTCACCCCAGATACGACAATTTTGTTTATTAAGATAGCCACCAAGTTCAAAATGTGCCTCATCGGAAAACATGATTTTTTGAGAAAAATCATCTGGTTGTTCATTGATGAAATTGACAAATGAACGACGTTTTAAATGATCTAATGGCTTTAGTTCCTGTTTTATTTGAACATTATATTCAGAGCTAAATCCTTGTGTAAAATACGCCATGTTGTTGATCCACTAAGTCCAACTTGTTGTGAAGGATCTTCAGCAACACTTTCAAGAAACCAAATCAATATTTTCTTGTGAACGACCGCTACGACTGTATTTTTCACTTTTTTTATCTTCCACCGAACCGGTCTCTTGAAATTTTTTAATAATTCGACCAATAGTGCTTTCAGATGGACGGTTATGTAAACCATACAATTCACGTAATTTTCTAAAAACACTTTTCACAGAACGCTGATTTTCATAAAATAATTCAACAATTTGAACGCGTTGTTGTATCGTGTACGAAACTATTTTTATAAATGTCATACATCACACTTCTTAAATGTCAAAATACCCAGACGAATTCAGTGCGCCATCTATATTTTACTTATTCTTAAAAAAACCGCGTAATTTGAAACACCACTTATCTACTGTACCAATTTACATACATACGAAAAGTGCCTATTCGTGAAACTACGATAGACCGGTACCACACAAAACACTTACGACTAGGGAAAATAATTCCTCCCGTTTAATTAATTTAATTGTATATTATAGACTTAAATGAAGGCGCCGAACATGTTTTGCACAAAACGTTTGGAGAACTTCGTCGGCACTAACTGGGATGTCTCGTTCTTTATTTAAAATTGCAAGCCCATTCAGTCTTGTGTTTCCCATATTTGACCAGTTTTTATCCTTTTCAGAGCAGAAAAGGATCTTTCATCAGTTGCCGAAGTCAGTGGTCTTATTGCCAAAAGCTTGAGATGTTTTTGGATGTTGGGCAACAACTCTGCCTTTTCATATGCTAAAGCAAATGTTGTTGGTTTAGAAACGTTCTTCTCGACGTTTGCCCACATGTTTGTCTATATCCAGTGCTGTAATCATCTGAGACGCTCTTTATAAACTCTTCGATATCCATTTTTTCGCTCTTACTAGGCAGAAGCCATGACAGTTTCGTAGTCAATTATTGTTTGAATCTGTCTCTAAATTTTGCTAAAATAAAATCTAGAATAGTTATCCAAATCGTTTTCCAGTAATATTCCTCCGACGACTCACTTTCGATGTTGCTCCTATTAGTTTAGATATTCGTCAACACAGGCATTGTAATTTCAACATTTAGAGAATCTACCAAGACTGCTAGACTAACAAGGAATTAACTGGAACGTATGGCATATTTCAAGGAAAAACCATTGGTGCTACCCGCTGAATTGCCCACTTTTTCCAAAAACTCCGGCAAAAATTGTAGAATTTCTGTAAATTGTGTAATTGCGTCATATTTTTCCACCCAACGATTTTCACACAATCGTTTGATTTTATGGTGATTTTTAAAACTGACGTCTGTAGAACATGCTCTCAAAAATGTTCATTCTCTTCGGAGATTCTCTAATGTAGTTGGCCATGCTACCAATTGTTCTCATGGTGTTCCGAATACTAGAAGTTTGACATGCTTTGGTCAATACAAGATTTAAACGATGACTAGCACAATGTCCATAATGGGCTAATGGCTGAGTTTTAAAAATGTGCGCTTGAATTCCTTTAATAATCCCACTCATGTTGGCTGCACCATCATATGCTTGCCTCAACAGTTTACTATACTAAGACCTAGGCTTTCTACTTCTTTTATAATCACAGACGCTAATTTTTCTCCTGTCAGATAAGTAACTTCGATAAATTTTATGAATCATTCTCCTACAATGTTCTTTTCATTATTAAAATATCTTAAACATAAAGTCATTTGCTCCGAAATACTAACGTCGGCGATTATCGTAAAGTACTGAGATTTCTTCACCTCATCGATAATTTTCTGACTTACTGTTGTATAACAACATTCTATAACATCATTTTGTGTGGTTTTGCTTATATATATGTAGTAGACCTATCTGCGTTTTGCAAGTGATTTTTTAAAACCTCATCACCAGCATCCACTCTGAACTTTAACAATGCACGAAAATTTCCTTCCTGTTCATTGGTAATGTTATCATTCTGATTATGAGTAACAATTCGCTATCGTCCCGATGGCCGCGAAGAGCTGGTAATCCTATTCCTATTATTAATCAACCAGATTTCTTAAAATTAGTAAAATACCCATGTATTTTTTTTAATAAACACATATGTAACTGCAATTTCAGAAAATACAATCATTAATTAGACTTTTATTGCAATGCGTTAAATTATCGCTATGATATTAAACTTTTTTGACGCTCCCAATTGATTTATAGAGGTTTCGTAATTTTTCTAATTATACAGTGCAATATTTTGTAACATTAAATAAAGTAGTACTATAACAGGTGTTTCGAGAATCCGATACATGGCATATGCGAATCATATTCCGACAGATATTAGAATTCGTTGGTGTAGCCTGAAACTCCACGATTTCTATATGTTGCTGCATGCATTTCATTGAAATTCTGGGCCTACTGACGTCACGTCTCCCACTTCTATATTCCCGCCTGGTATAAAGTACGCCGTGGTGTAATAGATTCAAGGACGCAAACTGTTGAAACCGCGCCTTTAAGTTTGCTTTTTTCAATACTCACGATTTCACAATTTGCACAGTAACTATTACTCTAAGTTTTTAATGCACACATTAAGAATCGGTTAAATTATTATAACTTTGAATTGTGCCCAATCTTTTAATTTGGTGGAATTTGAATTAAGTTTTTCTACTAGACAATGAGAGTGTAAAACGGATCAAAACCCTTAGACTGCACTCTTTGCATGTGTACATTAATTACTATAGAGGGATAGTTTATGAGGCCAACGATTTTAATGTAACGTCGAAATAAGAACTTTTACACATGTTAAAGTCTCGAGAAAAAATAAAGCTTTCGTCGAGGTTTGTATACTATTTAGTTTCAATTAATAGCTAAGTAATAATATTGTGATTTCAAACGAACTCAATTTTTTTTACTCCTATATACGTAACACACGAATAACGAAACTCTCTACCGTACGAGTAAGTTTTCCATTGTGGAATACAGTTACGTAATGAAAATTAGAACTGGTATGTAATATATCGGGTTATTCAATAGTAAGTTTTACATTTGAAATGACCATTGCTTTGCTAATTTTTGAGATTATGAAAAAGTAAAAACACCATTTTGTTTGTAAAGATACGTGGTATTATTAAGAAAAGAAAAAGAACAAACAAGAAACAGTTAAAGATAACCACCTCCATGCTGTTTAATGAGTTATAGTATTTTTTCTATGCTATGAACTGCATTATTAGGGGTATTCAGTGGAATGTTTTCAATGACACGTGATATGGATTTTTTTCAAATCCTCACGAATAGCAGGTCTACGAAGAAACACCCTTTCTTTGAGGTAACCCCTTAACGAATAGTCAGTTCTATTAATATCTGGTGACCTAGGAGGCCGTCCGTTTGGAAATGTCTACTAATTACACGATCCGTTTGGAAATGTCTACTAATTATACGATCACCAAATGTGTTTCTACAGGATTGTATATGCGTGAGGGTGCGCCATCTTGCATAAAAACAATATTTTCGATATCATGATTCTGTAATGGAACTATTGTGATATTACAGGGTACTGTTGTACGAAGAATATATATATATATATATATATATATATATATATATATATATATATATATATATATATATATATATATATATATATATATATATATATATATAAGATTCAAATTCGAGGCTAACCATGGGGATTTCGAAAACGGTAAGAGATAGAGGGGTGGTTTAAATTTGGCAAAGTTGCGAAATTTTGGGAACAACAACATGCTGCTGAGAAACCAAAAAAATTTTATTCGTTTTCGAGATTTTTTAAAAAAACCAAAATCTCTCATTTTCGTTTTTATTTTTGCCTGACCTTATTTACAAAGATATTCAAAATTAAACAATACATTCTTAAGACAACTTTTTCTTGCCTACAAAATGGCGGCATCAAAATTTTAATACAACGTTTGGTCTTCTGCCGACCATCATTAACTTTTTTATTTCTTATGGCCGCCATCTTGAATTCTTAGACCACTAAATAGAACTTTTTTTTGTGATTTCAAAAATGTTAATTTGCCTACCTTATGTTGAACCGTTTAGCTAATATTATCAAAAAGGTAAAATTATTGTTGATTTTAAAAAACGATCTAGATACACTGTAGATGCGTGTACATATTATTTTTTATTATCAAGATACCTTTGAGTTTGATTATTCTTTATTGTATTTAATATGGCTAC
Source organism: Vesta saturnalis (assembly GCA_036346205.1). Classification (NCBI taxonomy): domain Eukaryota; kingdom Metazoa; phylum Arthropoda; class Insecta; order Coleoptera; family Lampyridae; genus Vesta; species Vesta saturnalis. The sequence continues at coordinate 162,302 of JARFJB010001962.1, read as the reverse complement.
TGTACTGTAATTGTATTTGTGTTTTTTTTTTGTGAATGTTGTAATTGTATTAGTATTTAAAATGCCATTTTCAAACGATGAAAAGCGTGACATGTTGCAAGTCTATTATGCCAAAGGCAGAAACTCGAGAGATACATTAAACACCTATTTTGAAATGTACCCTGAAAGAAATCAACCAAACGAAAGTTATTTCTTAAGACTTCACCGAAATTTGTCAGAATACGGACAATTTAATGCATCAAGACCGAAATACGGGAGTAGGCGCCCTTTAGCAGTTAAAGAGGAAATTCTTGATACAGTAAGCCTTTCTTATGTTTTTTTTTGTCACAGATCTATGTTTTGATTTAATTTTAGGTAAACCAAAACGCGTCTATTTCTACAAGAGAGATATCTGTAAATTTACATATCCCGCAAACAACAGCGTGGAGAACATTGAATGAGGCGATTTTCAAACCTTATAAAATACATACAAGTCAAGTTTTACATCCCGGTGATAACCAGAGGCGGCTTAGATTTTGCAATTGGTTACTTGACCAAGCAAACCACGATGCGAATTTTGTTAAAAAAATAATTTGGACTGATGAATGTCGCTTCTCCAATTTAGGCGTTTTTAATCGCAATAATGAACACGTGGGCAACTGAAAATCCTAGAGAGAACAGGCAAGTCCGAGATCAAATTCGCTTTGGGTTTAACGTCTGGATCGGTTTAACTAAGAATAGGTTACTAGGCTCTTGTATTTATGAGGATACGTTAAATTCAGTTAGATATCTAGAGTTCTTAAGAGGACCAATGCTGGGGTATTTGGAAGAAATGCCACTTAACGAATTAAGAGAACTTTGGTGGCAGCAAGATGGTGCCCCACCACATAACGCTGTTTTAGTTCGTAATTATCTAAACGAAATTTTTCCAAACGCATGAATAGGTAACAGAGGTGTTATCGAATGGCCAGCGCGTAGTCCCGACCTTACTCCGCTAGATTTTTTTTTATGGGGAACCTTAAAAAATATTATTTATAAGCAGCGCTACGAAAACATCCAAGAACTTCGAAATAGCGTTATAACTGCTAACTGCCTGCCAAAATATTCCCCGAAGAAGTATTCAACGATGAATACGTAGTGTAATCAAAAGAGCTAATATGTGTGTACAACAAAATGGTTTTCTTTTTGAACACCTATTGTAATCCTAAACGTTTAAAAATAGTTTAATTTATTGTTATTTTTCTTGCTTTACTTGTTCCTTTTCGTTTACTTGTTTCTCATAGTTTTTTTTATAAGTCAAAAGTACATTATGTGTTAATAGTAATTTTTTTTTTTTTTTGTAAATTTAGGTATCTTGATAATAAAAAACAATATGTACACGCATCTACAGTGCAATGGTATCTAGATCGTTTTTTAAAATCAACAATAATTTTACTTTTTTGATAATATTAGCTAAACGGTTCAACATAAGGTAGGCAAATTATACATTTTTGAAATCACAAAAAAAAACTCTATTTAGTGGTCTAAGAATTCAAGATGGCTGCCATAAGAAATAAAAAAGTTGATGATGGTCGGCAGAAGACGAAACGTCGTATTAAAATTTTGATGGCGCCATTTTGTAGGTAAGAAAAAGTTGTCTTAAGAATGTATTGTTTAATTTTGAATATCTTTGTAAATAAGGTCAGGAAAAAATAAAAACGAAAATGAGATTTTGGTTTTTTTAAAAAATCTCGAAAACGAAATAAATTTTTTTTGGTTTCTCGGCAGCATGTTGTTGTTCCCAAAATTTCGCAACTTTGCCAAATTTAAACCACCCCTCTATCTCTTACCGTTTTCGAAATTCCCATGGTTAGCCTCGAATTTGAATCACCCTGTATATATATTAGTGGAGTTGATCGGCCTATTTCCACAGTTTATGCTTTTTGAGCGCGACGTTTCGGAAGCGGACTCTGCTTCCGTCATCAGGCTTAGTCCTGAGAAGGACTGTTTTCGCACTTGAGTCGAATTTATTTGTTATATCTAATTTTTCTCAAGCACTTGACTACTCTCAGATTCGAACTTGGTACCTTTTACTTACTAGTCTGACACCTTTACCGTTGAGCCACTGAGTAATCCAATATATATTTTTTAGAACTTGTATATATATATATATATATATATATATATATATATAAAACTTTTTCGTGGTTGCGTAGAAGTTTATTGCGCATGTTGCGCCGTTACCTCTTGCGCAGGTGTATTGCGCTTAAGCTCTTCGCGCATTATTGGAATCCATGTGGGTTTCATTTCTACACTAGCTTGGCTTATTGGATTTTCTGCTAGTGCGATGAATGTGGCTTCCTTGAGTTTCCGACGAGTTGTATTCTCGTCCTTTGCTAATATATGTATGTTATCCCATTGGATGCGGTGGTCTTCGTTCCAGACATGTTCAGCGAATTCTGTTTCGCACTAGCAGAAAATCCAATAAGCCAAGCTAGTGTAGAAATGAAACCCATATGGATTCCAATAATGCGCGAAGAGCTTAAGCGCAATACACCTGCGCAAGAGGTAACGGCGCAACATGCGCAATAAACTTCTACGCAACCACGAAAAAAGTTTTATATATATATATATATATATATATATATATAAGTTCTAACAAATATATATTGGATTACTCAGTGGCTCAACGGTAAAGGTGTCAGACTAGTAAGTGAAAGGTACCAAGTTCGAATCTGAGAGTAGTCAAGTGCTTGAGAAAAATTAGATATAACAAATGAATTCGACTCAAGTGCGAAAACAGTCCTTCTCAGGGCTAAGCCTGATGACGGAAGCAGAGTCCGCTTCCGAAACGTCGCGCTCAAAAAGCATAAACTGTGGAAATAGGCCGATCAACTCCACTAATAGGAAACCACAATTACAAAACACTTATAATACTGTATATATATATATATATATATATATATATATATATATATATATATATATATTATATATAGTGAGTAGTGTAGAGTTGTATAAGTTATGAAGAATTAAATAACTGAATAAAATTGATCACTCTGCATCTTGGTTATAAAGAATCTAAAACTAATTGTATAGTCTATTTAAAACCACCTGTGCCCCTTACCTAGGTTATGATGTGTAAAAGTTGGAAAGTAACTACTTTCTAAGCCGATTTAAAAGTATTTACCATGGATTAGAAATACTACAGATAAGCCCTCCTTAGTAAATTTTTGTGAATTCTTCCATACTCAAGTTTTAAAAAGTAATTGCAGCTAGTGAATCTGCAAAAGGATTAATTTGGCTCAAAAAGTTATTTGAAATAAATCTAATATCTGAAGAGAAATATTCACCAGTTTTGTATGTGAATAATGCTTGCTTATTCGTCATGCGTCATGTCAGACAGAGTTTAACAGACATTTAGATGCGAACTTGAAAAAGTTAAAAGAAATGAAATAATTTTAACTACAACTAGCCGCAAAATTATCCGTTTAAAATTAAATTTAATGATGATAATAAAACGCATAATAAATTAAATACAAACGTAGGTATATAGGGTTAGTTAAAAGTATGGAGACGGCTATTTATTGTCGTTAATATTCATTTTAGGAAATTATGTTCAATACAAAAGTTTGTTATGAAATTATTATCTACATTTGAGAATACTTGAATTATTTTTTTCTTCAATTGTTTTTAAGTTACGACGTCATCGATATTTTTTTGAAATGACAACCTATATTTCTGATTATTGATTTCGATAGTACATTCTCTCTTTTCAACGGTATACAATTTTCAATATGTTACATTTGAAAAAAATTGAGAAAAAGTGCCTTAATGTTCAAATATTAAAGATCCATTAATTTTTGCAGAATTAATTAACACGGTAACTAGACTCATTTATTTGCAACAAACTTATCAGTCACAATCTTATCATTAAAAAAAATAAATTACAAGCGTCTTGTAAACTTCTGCGTCTATTTCCATAACCCAGCATCATAAGTATTTCAATTCTTTCACGTTCACTTAAACTCGCCATTGCTAATATTAACAGCAACAAATTGCACAATTGAAATATGTCAACTATTTGACATAAACAATAACCATTGATAAAGTTACCTCGCTCGAGTTTGTTTATCGCCTCGCTTTTGTCTATCTAGATGAATTCTGCTAATTTAATGGATCTTTAATATTTGAACATTAAGGCACTTTTTCTCAATTTTTTTCAAATGTAACATATTGAAAATTGTATACCGATGAAAAGAGAATAGAATGTACTATCGAAATCAATAATCAGAAATATAGGTTGTCATTTCAAAAAAATATCGATGACGTCGTAACTTAAAAACAATTGAAGAAAAAAATAATTCAAGTATTCTCAAATTTAGATAATAATTTCATAACACACTTTTGTATTGAACATAATTTCCTAAAATGAATATTAACGACAATAAATCGCCGTCTCCATACTTTTAACTAACCCATAACAATATTAGCATCGGATACTGACTTTTTCAAAAAAATTAAAACATTAAAATAAAATTCGTTATTTCTTTCTACGCAACCTTCATATCAAAAAAATCATCGAAATCCGTCTAGCGGTTGTCTCGCAATCTGCGTGAACTAAATGACCCGATTATTTTAATATATATAATTTATTTAGATAACTATGCAACCTCTTTTTTATACGCTCATAAAGAAAACGGATAACACTGTAAAAACAAAAACGATAATCTGTCATAATGACGTTTCAAACTTCATGCCAAATAAAGCTTAATAGACATAAATATATATTAACTTAAAAAAAATTGCAAAGCCGCCCACTTCTATAAGATATCAATAATACAGTTTAACCTTTTTTATTCGAATTAGGGACATTTGCGCTCCGAGACATTCGCGCACCCGTGCCTTTTGCGGACCCATATCTAATTCTACTTAATGATCATATTTATAATATAGTGTAGGTCAGACGTTTGCGCCCTTCGACAAATTGGTAATGAGATAATCATAGAAACACAGAAAAACAAAATTGTAAGTGTACCATGATACCAGCCCCAACATTAGGTAAAGTTGGAGGCCGTACTTTTTGGTTTTTAGAATGCAATAAAGAATAACTTTCCTTCTCACTTTTTACAAGCTTAGCACTGTCAACGTAAAATCGTCGGCTTGTTTAAAAGTTATTTATCCACTGGATATCGCCTGTGTTTATTTTTTAGAAGCTTTTGCTGATTCTGTTTTTTTTTATTTTTGATTTTGTATTTTTTTTTGTATGTTTATATTTTTGATTGTTTTTATAATGTATTGCACGCATAAGGATTATTGAAGTTCTTACACGTAAGCAAGAGCTTTTAAGCATTTTTTAGATCTTTTGATGTTTTGTAGTCTTGTAGTGTTTTCTGTATTCTTTCATATAGTTTTACATAGCATGTTCTGCGGCGTTTCCCTTCTAAATTCAAATATTTTCACCTTGCCAAAAGATCAGAATGTGTAGATTCTGCTTACAAACTTCTTACTGATCAAAAACGTGAGGATTCTGTTTTCTACCACTAGTGTTCAGTCTGTAGTTCCAACGTTCTACGGAGTTATTAGTTCTGTGCTGCTGACCAAAACAGATCCACATACTAATATCAATGACACTGTTCTCAATCCACTAATCAACGAAATAATAAAAAAATTCCTGCATTTGTTCTAAGTTCGGAGCATTTTCCATTATTAACAACCACGCATCTCCAATGTCTTCCGGATGTATACAATGTGTCCCAAATTCGCTTCTCTATAAAGGGATCTCGGCTTCTGTTATGCTTACGGCAAAGGTTAAATGGGGAAAGTTTTAAAGGAAGCTTAGAGCATTCGATATCCGGTTTCAGATTTACGATCGGTCAATTGGTTTTGAAAATATCGGCGAAAAACCGAAAATGGCGGATTTCGTTTTTCGCCAGTAAATCCGAAATGGTTAATTTGACAGCTGTCACAATGTGAGAGTATTCGGACACTTTTTTAAGACGAATAAGATGGCGTGTATGACATGTCACAATCGTCTTTTGTTATCCCACAATCTGCCTCAACTTTCATTTTTCTTATTGCCGCCATATTTGATTTTTCGATTTTTTGAAAGAGCGCAATATTTCCAGTTTATTGATGTCTCACAAGTGCATAAAAGATTAGTTTCATCGAAATATCACACTTTCTAAAGTTAGGTCTTATTTATTATTAGTAGGCCATGATTTATTTGTCGCAAAATAACATTAATAAATAATGTATAAAATTCTTTGAATTTTCAATAAAACATGAAATTAAATAACGACCTCTCAACAAGACAGATGTTTTGGGACAAATCCCCAGCTATGAGTGTGTTAAAAATAAAGCCAGAAAAATCGACATTAATTTAATTAATACTTGAACCTTTGAACAACCTACAATAAAATTACAATTACAATTAATTTACAGGTTTGCAAAATGACGTCCATTTACATCGAGACATTTTTGACGATTGGTGTTTTTCGTACAACCCTAGCAAGTGTATTCCTATTAACACTATTTCTAAATGTATTCAAAACTCTCTGTCTCAGGATTTCTATGGTCGCAGGAGGATCAAACTCGTAGACCTCATTCTTTGTGTGACCCCAGAGGTAGAAATCCAAGGGCGAAAGGTCAGGGATCTAGGAGGCCAAGATATTGGACCATTTAATGCAATAATACTTTCATCAAACTGCTCCTTAAGAAGTTCCTGACTTGAATGGTGTTGTGTGCCGGACATCCATCCTGTTGAAACCAGGTTCTTCTGAACTCATCTTCGGTGAGAGTAGCTCGTAAAGCCGGCACAATCTGGTTTCGCAAAAGCTCTAGGTACTTCTGTCCGTTTAAGTTATAGTCAAACAAAAATGGTCCTATAAGTCGATTTCCTGCAATGATTAATAATTTATAATACATAGGTGCCCAATTAAAATAGGTAAGTTAGATTAAATTACCAATAATCACACACCAAACGTTACTTCCAAATCTGGTCTGTAGACGTCTCTCTGCCACTTCGTAAGGGTTTTCTACAGCCCAATGATGAATGTTGTGCTTATTAAAAACCCCACAATTGGTAAACATACTCTCATCAGACCACAAGACATGATTAACAAAATCGGGATTTTCATTACACATTCTAGTATACCACTCGCAGAAGCGCATTCGTCTTGGAAAATCAGTTTCCTTAAGTTCTTGTATGGATAGTAGTTATTTATTTTGAAATGTGCAACAACGAAATCATTAATTGGTAATTAAAAAGGAATTGATATGCATAAACCAGTTTTTATTGTTTACTAATAGTGACATTAATTGTACATGCAGAACATAACGTACATTCTTGTAAATAAAACAAAACAAAATTAGAACTAAGAAGCACACATTACATTAATATCTGGAAAAGTATTTGAGATACCGGAATATTGAATTCAGTACCGAACTGAGTTCGTTGAAAACGTTTGGTAACTTCTGGAATAGGACTACATTTCCAATGTCTCAGAGTAATAAAGCGCTAAGCCGAAATAGAAAATCTTTATTTTTACAGACTATATTGTTTTTTAACACTCTTTGTACCGTTCATTTTGATACACGAATTTCCCGTTCTTACCGATGCACTGGGGTTTTCGTTGACAGCTTGTAAAATGTTTCTGTCACGATTTTCATTATCAATATTGTATCCGCTTTTTGGTTGTTCGAAGGCCTCATAGTTAATTAAATTAATTACAATTTTTCTGAAGTGGGTTTTATGAGGCTGCCGTCGTTCGGCGTACATCTCCAAATACCTCGCTGAGGTAATGTCAGCGTTTCTGTTTGACTGCAAGTAAAGCGCTAACGTGTCAAACTTTTCTTCATTTGAATAGGGAATACCGACCATTTTCAACAGGCTTTTACAATTTGTGTGTCACGTTTATGATTTTAATGACAGAAAAGCGTACTACTTATGAAAATACTACTTTGAATTATTTAACGTCAAAGTCAGAGCCGCCTTATATGGAAAAAATGAAACCCAATTTTACTGACAAATAAATCATGTCCTACTAATAATAATAAATAAGACCTAACTTTAGAAAGTGTGATATTTCGATGAAACTCTAATCTTTTATGCACTTGTGAGACATCACTAAACTGGAAATATTGCGCTCTTTCAAAAAATCGAAAAATCAAATATGGCGGCAATAAGAAAAATGAAAGTTGAGACAGATTGTGGGATAACAAAAGACGATTGTGACATGTCATACACGCCATTTTATTCGCCTTAAAAAAGTGTTCAAATAATCTCACATTGTGACAGCTGTCAAATTAACCATTCCGGATTTACTGGCGAAAAACGAAATCCGCCATTTTCGGTTTTTCGCCGATATTTTCAAAACCAATTGACCGATCGTAAATCTGAAACCGGATATCGAATGCTCTAAGCTTCCTCTAAAACTTTCCCCATTTAACCTTTGCCGTAAGTATAACAGAAGCCGAGATCCCTTTATAGAGAAGCGAATTTGGGACACATTGTATATGCTAAAGCAGCACACATTCGCACATGTAACCGAATTTCTTCATTTTCTTTATAACAAACAGTCAAACCCAATTGTTGCACCTTTCTCCATAAAGCTTGATTGAAGTGATAGTTGCAACCACTTATTTGAACATTACGGACAAGGTTTTCAAAGAAAGCATCGTGGCAATTGAGTCCCACTTGGGAAGTTTTCCTTTGATAATTTCAAATAACCTGGAGTACGTCGTTCTTTTCTTATTTGGCAAATGCGCGTACATCACCGGAATTATGTTTGTTTCCGTAATATTACTTCCAATATCCGCACACAATGAATATATTTGCGTAAATTGCTTGCTGCAACTTTTGAATGTACCATCTATAAACAAAGTCGTAGCGGTTTCCAAGATAGTTCGTCCGTATTGGGATGCAAATATAATTATTGGCTCTTCTGACTTGTCATCGACAAATAAAAGATCCATCCTCCATTTCAAGTATGATTTCTGGAATTTTAATATCAATTGCGTTTCCTTAAGAGGAATATCAGGTTTGCAATCATGCTCCACTGTATTTTCAATGACAATGTCTGAACTAGTTATTAAGGTTCCTTTACATTTTCCAGTTATTTCATTGGTGCAAATCCAACGAATATTTTCACTTTTTGCAACTTTTTTGTTTCTGTAGCTATGTCCTTCATATAAAACCATTGGCTTTTCCTTTGTGCTTTCGATTAAATCTAGTGAATCCATAACTCAAAAACCTTAGAAATATTGCAATAGGTAAACGACAGATGTGAGCCCAGTGATGCTACACATTCAACTATTCTAAATGGGTGAAAAAGTGCAATTAAAAGAGCAACAAACAAGTGAAACCCCTATACTCTCATTGGAATTATGAATTCCAATGGTAATTAAGGCGCAAATGTCTCACTCTCATTAAGTGCATTCCAGAAAGTGGAAGTATGTCTACAGACGATCCGCAAATGGGTCGGGTTAATTTTTAGACTTACCTTGCGTTAACACTAACACCTAAATTCTACCGTAGTAGTTTTTCCCGCTAAATTACGCGTCGCATTAAAAACTTGCATAGAACATAATTAATCGATATGTTTGAGGTCTATGTCTAGGTATTTTTATATCTTTGAAATATGCAGCTATTTTAGAAATATTTGATAAAAACCAGAAACTTCCCCTAATAAACCCCCCTCGCCGCCGCTGGATTTTTCCCAAAATCTAATCAGCTCTAAGCCAAATGAAAATAAGCTTATATACAAAATTTTAAGTACATAGGTGTTTTCGTTCTGGAGTTATTGTGGATTCTAACATACATCCACAAAGACATACACACAGACACACACAGACATTCAGACATGATGGCCGATCTTGCGAAACTTGACCAAAAGCTGTAAAATGAGCCAATAAGTCGATTTAGTGATTGTGAAAAAAAGTCGATTGCATAACCTTCTATACCAACATACATATGTATACAGGTGTCCTGATTCTAGAGCTGATTTTATGTCGATTTAACATAAATTATCTTAATACAAAAATACTTCCTAAGAGAGCTGGAGCTCTTGGAAAATGGCGCCCTAACATCGGTTTAATTCAAATATCTTCAAAATCGTTTCCCTTTAAATGATAGCGTTCTGTACATTTATTTAGTGGAATATGCCCAATCGTAAGGCGTGAATATGATTTTTTAGTTATACTCATAAGCGGCTCATTTGGGCGGGGTATTGGACATTGTTATTCATAAGTTTTTTGTGTTTGAAAATTTCGCAATTTTAACATAAAATTTAAAAAATCGCGATTTTTCATAAAAGAATGATACTCATGTCTGAAGTCGCTACGACGCACCGTTTTCGAAATAAATCGATTTGAACTTTTATGTGTTAATCATAGTTTTATAAAACTAACTAACTAATTCATTTACAATTATGAAAGATGGCTATGGAAAATAAACAATATAACTGCGTGAACGTCAAACTGCTGTAGACAGTAAGAAATAAATTCGGGTAAAAAATAATCGTTTTTAATACAAAAAAATGTTGCTGACACAATTAATAATAAACAAAATTCAAAATGACAACTGAAAGCATGAAACACAAAACTGAATCTACAAAAGATGCCCCACATGACGACCATCCGTTTCTATGCACAAATTTATTCGTTTATGCAAAAATTCCCCTATTGTTCCTAAATTCGTCGCAGGCATCCTAAATTCTTCTCCAAAGCTGATCGCGTGTTTCTATTGGTTGGGAATAAACCATTGATTTTAGATGTCCCCAAATACAAAAATCGCAAAGATTTAAATCTGAAGACCTTGCTGGCCAAGCAACCGGACCGCCTCTTCCGATCCATCGCTCTCGGTAATTGTTATCTAAAAAAGTACGAACAGTTCTGCTATAGTGAGCCGGACAACTATCATGTAAAAACCACAAGTTCCGCCGAATATTCAGATTAGTATCATCTAATAAATCCGGTAAAGTATTTTGTAGAAAGTTGAGATATTCTTCGCCGTTTAAACGATTAGGCAATTCTCTACAGGTCCAAATAAATTATCACTAAGAACACCTATCCATAGATGACTGCTAAACCTTTCCTGATGTTTACTTTTCCTTATCGCATGAGGGTTTTCATCAACATATGTGTAACAGTGTGCATTGTCCGTATTAAAAATTCCATCCTTTGTAAAAGCGGGCCTGGACTTTTTCAAACGAAAAGGATACAAGCATTCCTTATGCAGAATGTTTGACACAGAAGATTTTGATGCATTGAGATACATTGCAGCCAACCTTCTCACGCTTACTTCAGGATTGTACTCAATTTCCATTAAAATATCATCCTGATATCCTGATAAAAACCGTAAATGATTTTTCTGCTTATCTACGTGCTGCTGCCCGAGCGTTGTATTGCATTTCGCCGTACAATAAATGCATATTGACATATTCTTCCTTACTAAACGAAACCATTCTAACAATATTCAATTTTTTGTATTTACGATAATGTAACTAATCAATAAAAAATCTTTCACTTAAAACTTATTTGACACTTTAACCTCAACTAGTATCTGTAATACTAGTTATTTTGACGTTCACGCAATTGTTATTTTGTTTATTTTCCATAGCCATCTTTCATAATTGTAAAAGAATTCGTTAGTTAATTTTATAAAAGTATGATTAACACATGAAAAGATCAAATCAATTTATTTCGAAAACGGTGCGTCGTAGCGACTTCAGGCAAGAGTATCTTTCTTTTATCAAAAAATCGAAATTTTTTAAATTTTATGTTAAAATTGCGAAATTTTGCAAAGCAAAAACTTATGAATAACAATGTCCAATGCCCTGCCCAAGCGAGCCGCTTATGAGTACAACTAAAAAATCATATTCACGCTATACGATTGGGCATATTGCATATTCCACTAAATAAATCTACAGAACGCTATCATTTAAAGGGAAACCATTTTGAAGATATTTGTATTAAACCGATGTTAGGGCGCCATCTTCCAAGAGTTCCAGCTTTCTTAGGAAGTATTTTTGTATTAAGGTAATTTACTAGAATCTGCAGTTTTCTTTTGTGAAAAGAGTTTGTGGACACCCTGTATATAGGTTGGAAGGTAAAAAGAAAATTGGTGTTTTATGTTAATTTAAATACACAATATTGGACGTTGACAATAAAAAATGTACATGTAGTAGTTGTTTTTTGTTTTACTGTTTATAGTAACTGAACGAATGAATAATATATTGTGGTTGTAATTAAAAGTTCAATACAAATAAATCTTTTAATGCAAATAAATAATGAATAAAGTTTATAAAGTGTGTTGGTATTCTTCGGAAATCTATACTTTTTTTCGAGTACTTGATCATATTTTTTGGACATCATTAACGCAAAGGGGATTTTGTCAAAATTAACAAGTAAATCTAAAAATATTCTCTTCAAAGTTTTAGGCCTTTCACATCTTTCTAACTTGAATTTTTTTACCTGAATAGATTTCATTTAGTCTTTGAAGGGTGTCGAATATTATTTCATAATACAACCCAAAATACTATTCACTTCTGTTGCTTGAAAGTTTTAAAATACAATACGGCCATATATGCTTTACCTTTATTGCATACTTGTCGTTTAATGGAGTTTTGGCTATTAGCGTTTAGTAGTATCTTTGAAGATCGTTTAATATAATTAGTACCCTAATGGACTCAATTTACTGCATAATTAAAGTTATTATTAGGGAGGAAGATTCTTATCGTCAATGATTGTGTATATGTTTTACATATTCTAGTTTTGTTTAACTAAATACCATGTTTGTATAATACCCTGTGCAGATTATATATGGAATTAAACTTGGAAAAGATCCTTTCATATTACCGCTCATTATATATTTCATAGTTCCTGGAACTACAAAAACTAAGGAAAATCCCATGATGGTTTGTTTTTAAACTTCAGTAAACTTCCCGTTTTATCTCTGTGTATGAAACGTCTAGGTCATCCGTCTGGGATGTTTATAGCAACGTTTCTTCGAATTTTTTTATATTCAATTATATATAACAGTTCTAATATCTAATTTATAAGCGAATTACTAAGAGGATAATCAAAACAAAATTGCAATATTGCAAGTCGCTGACCCGATATTTTTTTAAATTAGGTCGTTGAGACGTCGCATTGAAAACAATGCGCATGGAGCGTCGCGACGTAGTAAATCGATTTCCTATACTATAACGACGTAGTTAAAATTTCCCCGCGTATCTATAGTAGACATGCGCGCATATATTTTGGCGGGTAATTGTTAATTTTTTTTACTTTCGTTCAACATTCTTTTAACTGTGTAGTGTTATTGGATCAAGAACAGATGTGATTATTTAAATGTTCCTTTATACTAACAAAAACAATTTTTAGTTTATAAAATCTCACAAAGCTTGCGTCTGGTAGTCGACGCTACAAACGTACATGTCTCACAATTTTTTCCTAAATTATAAGTATTTAACCGCTAATAACTTCTTAAGTATGCCTAATAATTAGTTACTGTACCGGTCTTTGAGTAAAGGTAATGTTCACAATTATGTGTCTGCCACCCTCTTTGACATTATTTATAGCTCGTTAATAATATTAAATCTTGACTTATATCGCATCATCTTTTATACGTTAATCTAAATTCCGACTTAGGCATGAGATACCCTTTTAAATTTAACGCTCCCATTACATGAATCGTCGTGTCACTCTTTTAATTATATTCAATTTTCAAAATGAAAATGTTTTTCTGGTATTGTTAGATTTTGTTATGTCAAATCAGAAGGTCAAAATTTTTAAATCAGTGTAAAACGTCGTTAGCAGATAAATTAGTCATTAAAAATATATTGTTAGAGTACAATGGACGTGTATGAATCAATTATATACGGTTATTCTTCACCAAAGCTGAACAGTTTTTGTAAATTTGTGTGATGGAATGATTTGAAATGCTTGTCAATAACATCGTTGATTTTACTGTTAATAAATTAGTCTTTGAAATCATACTATATCTTGATGGTATCATATACTTAGCAAAGTTACAATATATTGTAAGTTTAATAACTTAAAAATTCTATCAAATATGAATTAAGTTTACTTTCTTTACTTGTAACACACTAACAGGAAATATTTTTCTTTATGAACGGAAATTCAAGAGTAGTTCAGTCGTACTAGTAGCTTTAAAAACGAACTTGATTCGAGAGACTATAGGACTATTGCACAAACGTTGGGTTAAGCCCAGGTTTATTTTAATTCCGGGATTAATAAGTGCAAACATCTGTCAACTACATCATTCTGTAAAAAATTGGTCTATCATATTTCATTATCCATAGATTAAAGAAACATTCGTTTGCCCAGTGTGTATAGATTGTTTCTTTGGATAGTGCATAATTTAGTCTATAAATCGCTAATTTAATAGTTTTAGTGAGGTTTTATAAATTTTACTTGCACATTAATAATTCTTGAGTTTGGTATGCTCAACTTGTTATTGAAATGCCATCACCATGTTAAGTTAGATTGGCGAAGGTTCTGATAATAAATCTTTGTCTTTGAGCTTGTCTTTAATGTAAAACCATTTTGGAACTTTGCTGCACATTATTTAACATCAAATGAAGAAATAAAACGGTCAACGAAATATAAGACTGCGAGTTTCTGGGAATAACTTGAAAAAGCTATGTATGATCATGTAGTAATTCAACCCGATTATGATTATTATTAATACTTTAAACAGTTTTGTTTTTAGAGAATTATGACATTTTCTTAATTTATTTTATATGCCCTATTGTGATAAATTAAAAAAAAGTAACAAAATTTTCAATATACAGCTTTATCACTAAATAATTCAAAAACACTTAGAAATAGGTAAGACAAAGTGAGTATCTATTGAAAACTCGTAAAAAATGCTGTTGAAATCTGCAATAAAATACAGGATGTGTCATTTAAAAAAATGAGAAAAATAACGTTGAACAAAATGGACCGCCCTGCAATCTGAATGTAGAAGTTAAAACAACACACATTGGAAAAACAAATCCCAAAATTTCACTCCGATATCTTTCAAGATTGCGGAACAGGAGCCTGGTTAATTGACTAATTTTTTTACGTAAAAATGTCAATAACTTAGGAACCATTTGTCGTAGACCCACAGTACCGCATATCATTTTGCTCGCCATTTAACAAAGAATTCAAATATATAAAAATATATAAGGTGTTCCATTAGAAAAAGTCTGGTGTAGTCCTCGAAAATGGTCAATGCTGTATATACAAAAACTTGTTTACAAGATGCTCCTCATTGTTGACTACAATAATCTTTTTTTTTTAAATCAACAGCATAGGCGTAATCTTCCAACCCCAAATCGTTAGGATATATATATATATATATATATATATATATATATATATATATAGTGTCTAAAATCTACCCACGTTCTATGGGTATCTTTGTTATTTATTATAAGAGATACAGAGTCGGTTAAATTAGCAAAGTTGGGCAGAATTACATGATAATTCAAATACCGATAAGAAAATTCAACAGCCAACTTTCTAAGATATCTGAAAATAACTAAAAATAGTCCAAATTTTCAATCGGCTATATCTTTTTTAATATTCAAAATACGAAAAAGTTATAAGAGAGACTTCTAATAGCTATTTTTACGCAAAATGGGAAAATGCGAATAAAAATTTTTTTTAGTAATTATTTTTCGAGCTACAACCCAAACATACAGTTTTTAAATAGCAATTATAGATGGCTATGGACTCATTCGTTGGCTTATTTTTTTCTGATTTCAAAAGTGTATAACTTTGTATGTTTAATATTATTAGTTAACTCACAATTTAAAAAAAAAAGGTAATTATAATATTTATTAGCCAAATGAAAGTGTACTGTGAACATATCATTTCTTTCTTCAGAAGAATAAGCCATTATTAATTAATATTCACTATTTAAGTACGAACTATAACTGGTTACAACAAATAATTCAATATCTACTATTCGACAATCAATCAATGCAGAGTTTTGTTTTTAATTGTCACAGCACACCACGGCAAATATTGTATTTGTTTAGTAAATACTATAATTACAATTTTTTGAAAATTGTGAGTTAACTAATAATACTAAACATACCAAGCTATATATTTTTGAAATCAGAAAAAAATAAGCCATCGAATGAGTCCATAAACACCTATAGTTGCCATTTAAAAAAATGTATATTTGCTCGAAAAATAATTACTAAAAAAATTTTTATTCGCATTTTCCCATTTTGCGTAAAAATAGCTATCAAAATTCTCTCTTATAACTTTTTCGTATTTTGAATATTAAAAAAGATATAGCCTATCGAAAATTTGGACGATTTTTAATTTTCAGATATCTTAGAAAGTTGGCAACAATGTTGAATGTTGTTACCGGTATTTGAATTATCATGTAATTCTGCCCAACTTTGCTAACTTAACCAACTCTGTATCTCTTATAATTACAAAGATAGCCATAGAACGTGGGTAGATTCTAGACATCCTGTATAAATGGATGTATATACAGAGTAGCAAAGATCTCACTACGTTGTATGGGTAATTTTGTTGTTATAAGAGGTACAAACTTGGTTAAAATAGCAAAGTTGGCCAGCATTACACGAAGATTTAGAATCCGGCAAAAAAATTGACCATTGTTGCCAAGTTTCCGATTTCTTTGAGAAAAACTGAAAATCGTTAAAATTTTCAATCAACGTTGGCTATTTTGTTATTAAAAATACAGCAAAATCTTAAAGAGGTTTTTAATAGATAATTTTAAAATTAATTAGATGCACTACTCAAAAAAAATTTTTAATCCCTGCTTTTTGAGTTACAACCCTTTTTACCTTTTTTTAAAATAGCAACCATAAGCGAAAGTTAGCTTATTAAATTCCCCTTTTTTTTCTGATTTTAGCGATATAAAGTTTTGTATATCTAATTTTAATGAAAATTCGTACAACTTCAAAAAAAAAACCTTTTACTGTTACACCAAGGTTAGAACCGCCACGAGAAGGCGTAACCATTCATTTGGTGGTCTTTTGAAAATTGTAAACAGAAGAAACTATGATATACAGTTTTGTAACATTCGTTGCCTAACTACCCGTATATGTGTTACTGCAGGAACCAGATTTGTTTTTATAATTTACAAGTTACACATACAGACATTTCAAAGCAATTCAAATTGAAAATATAATGTCATCAAAGATTAGTTAAAGCAAGTTTGGAAGTAAATGTTATAGATAATGAACTTAATCGATCCAAACATTTACGTTTATACACAAGAAAACTCCAACAACCAGTTCTTTTTTGTTGATCGAAAAATTCGATGACATTCCGAATGATATTACGTGCTTCGGAGTGAATGACCTTTCCACGCGAACTCTTGTTTCAGTACACCTAAAACAACACAAAAGACAATTAGACTTTCTTAAATTGTTATAAAATTAACAACATACACTTGTAAACTTATTTAATAACATAAATGCTAATAAATTATATGTGTCAATCACAACATATTTACTTACCAATATTTATGTATTAATAGATGGCAAGCGTCTTCAAAAAGACGGTTTAGTGGGCAAGAGATGAAACTGGAAGCAAAGTGAAATAGAAACAAACAAATTAAGGAAAACTAAAAAGCGCGAACTGACAAACGCATTTCTTTAAATATGTGTTTTACAGAGAGTGTAAATCACAACCGCTAAATGGTTGTTAGCGTTTGTTATTGAAATTAGTCGACATATTTTCTGGGTCGTTTCTAAGCTTGGTGGCACTGTAATTAAATACATACTATGGCTATGATAAAAGAACTGAAAATCATTCAGTAAAAACAATACTCTAACGCATTGTCAAATTTCATTAAGTTTAATTATTGCATTTATCTTAATAAATTCGTTTTGCTTTGATGATTACTGTAGAAGTGCGTTTAGAAAAGTTTCTAAAATGTTTTCCACTGAAGAAACGACATGTTGTTTTGCTACTATTCATGCGAACGTGATTCAGACAGAGCTTCCGAATTATACTTTTAAACTTATATGGAACGACTTCAACCGAATAAGCGTATTTTTGGTAAAATGGAAGAAAATTAAAAAATGTATGGATCCTTTACCAAACCAAAGGATGCGCCAAAACATTTTAACTTGAAACTGAAACCTATGTTTTGGAATATTCAGATTTCAAACAAACTGCGTCTATTAGCGATATAGGTATGGAGTGTGGTGTTTGTAATGAAGAATGAAGATTAATTTGAAAGAAATATGGACGAAAGCCATACCGCTACCACATAGGAAATACTTTATATCCAACTGATTTACAGAGAAAACTAAAATATGCTAATTGATTTTGTTCGAAATTTTGAGATAGATCAAAATTTTTTGTATAAATCCCTTTTCACTGATTAAGCAAAATTCACTAACAATGGAATTCTTAATAGAAAAAACCACGTGTTTTGGCCTGAAGAAAATCCACATCTCACACTAGAAAGGCAGGATCAACTAGCGTTTTCGATAAATGTTTGGTGTGGAATTCTTGGCACAAAAATGTTGGGACCTTATTTCTCCAACGAAAATTAGAACGCAGTAGTCTACGAAAGATTTTTAATTACCAATTTGGAAGAAATGCTGACTTTGAATACAATTCGCAATCTGCAATATTTTCAGCAAGACAGAGCTCTAGCACATAACTCGTTTAGAGTTATAGATTTCTTAAATGAAAGATTTCCAAATACAATTGCAACACGTGGTACAATTTTTTGGCGCCCGGGATTACTGGGAACAGCAAAAGACAAGGTGTACAAAGAAAAACCAACTGATATAAATAATTAAACAAAAGATTTATATTGCTATTAATTCTGTAAGAAAAACCACGTTACGAAAAGTTCAAAACAACATTATTAAATGTTGTCAATTTTGCGTACAACGTAACAACAGTCACATTGAAACTTTGTTTTGATCTTGAATTGTGTTAAAATTGAACATTAATAATTGTAGAATTACTTTAAAATTAGAATTTTTCCTTATGAATGCTATTTAAAAAAAGGAAAGTTAGGGTTGTGACTCAAACGGCAGTGATTAAATAGAGTAGTGCATCTAATTAATCTTAAAATTATCTATTAAAAACCTCTTTAAGATTTTACTGTATTTTTAATAACTAACAAACAGTTTTTCTCAAATAAATCGGAAACTTGGCAACCATTGTCCATTTTCTTGCCAGGTTCTAAATCTTCATGTAATTCTGGCCAACTTTGCTAATTTAACCAACTTTGTATCTCTTATAATAACAAAGTTACCCATACACCGTAGTCGTATTTTTGCCACCCTGTATAGTATAGGGCACGTTATGCGAGGTTCACTCTATATATATATATATATATATATATATATATATATATATATATATATATATATATATATATATATATATACACAGGGTGTCCAGTTTAAGATGAAATGCATGGGGATATTGGAAACCGTTAGAGATACGAAGATGGTTAAATGGAGAAAAAGTTGCGTCATTATATTCCCAAGGCCTACTAGATTTTGAGATAATGCACGCAACTTTTGATTTTCTTATGGACGCCATATTGGATTTTTGCATTTTTGAATTCTTCATAAAAAATGCTTTTCAACCATATATCATATGTTTATAATCTGCCAATGAGAAATTGTCAAGTTACACAATTAAATTTATATCAAAGCAACCTTGACATATTATGTATTTTAATTAAATGAAAATTAATCTACAAATTAAACTAACTATTGAGAACAATATTATTGATTATTAACATAAATCATAATAATAAAAGTGACAAAAAACAACAACAAATAAAATTTAATATTATACTGAATTTTACTATTAATTAATCAAATGCTCGAATAAACCTTCATTCTCCTGCAAACACCATCTGCATCGAGTTAGCACTGCATCACAAGAGTTCCTTATCATCTCGCATTTTTGAATTCTTCATAAAAAATGCTTTTCAACCATATATCAGATGTTTATAATCTGCCAATGAGAAAGTGTCAAATTACACAATTAAATTTATATCAAACTAGGCCTTTGCCAATCAACCATCTATTCAATTATTGCAAGAGAATGGAGGTTTATTCGAGCATTTGATTAATTAATAGTAAAATTCAGTATAATATTAAATTTTATTTTTGTTGTTTTTGTCACTTTTATTATTATGATTTATGTTAATAATCAATAATATTGTTCTCAATAGTTAGTTTAATTTGTAGATTAATTGTCATTTAATTAAAATACATAATATGTCAAGGTTGCTTTGATATAAATTTAATTGTGTAATTTGACACTTTCTCATTGGCAGATTATAAACATAAGATATATGGTTGAAAAGCATTTTTATGAAGAATTCAAAATGCAAAATCCAATATGGCGTCCATAAGAAAATCGAAAGTTGCGTGCATTATCTCAAAATCTAGTAGGCTTAGATTTTTCAAAATCATTTTGAAATCCTCGCTACCTGTTACCCCCATCCTGCAAAAATCGTGGATGTATCTCTTGCAAGAAACAAGATATAGCGATTTTAGAAAACGCATATTTTCAGTTATCACCCTGTGTCTAGTAAATGGAAGGGATTTTTTGACATGTAACTATGGTTACTTCTTGGGTATATAATGACGCAACTTTTTCTCCATTTAACCATCTTCGTATCTCTAACGGTTTCCAATATCCCCATGCATTTCATCTTAAACTGACACCCTGATATATATATATATATATATATATATATATATATATATATAATATCATACATACATACATACATACTATATTCTGGACAGTATATATACGATACTAATGCTTAGTAGGATCAATAGGCTACCGGACAGTAATTAGAAAAAGTCTCAAATGTAATTAAAAATGAAGTTTCTAATGTTAAAATCATCAGTCCATCAAAATTTTTGTTAAATAACACGAATATATATTTTTAAATCAATAAAATAAAATCTTATATTTATATTATTCTTTATGTAAAACGAAACACCAATCACAGCGCATAACGTCATACGCAAGTAAACAAAACAAACGTAACAAGCAACAAGTGCTCTGAAGTTATTTTCTGCCTTCTACTTAAAATTTTATCATATTTTCACAAGTATAACACAGATCAAAGAGAAGGAACTCTGTGGTTTTAAACATGGAATCAGGATATATGAAAGCCGATAGTCGGAATCTCCCAAGAGTTGATATAATATTGGTCGGCAATTTCTTTGCCACTAATTCGAAATTTTATGCTGCCGAGTTTCGTAATGTGAAAACATCTGTGTAAGTATTTCGACTATTCGTGAATTAGAAATGATTATAAAATATCATAATTACTATGAAAATAATAATTGTAGGTTATTGTAGGTACTAAACTACTTTTACGTCTTTAAAACAAATACAAATTGTTATGCACACGTGTAAACATAACCTATAGAAACAAGCAATACAGTCCGCGCGGCCAAAGAATGCCTCGTGTCGCGCATGGATGTTCGTGCATTCGGCCGCACTCGTTAACGCAATAGCGACTGAAAGCATTACCAGTGGCGTCGGTGTCGCGTTTTCAATTATTCGTGACCACACCATAAGAAATTTTAAAATATTTTATTTATTTGAATTACATATGGACAGTAATAGAATAATAAAAACATTTTTGAATATTTGCTAATCTGTTGTTAATGATACTAAGGAATGTCAACTATTAGGATTTCTTTAATGAGAATTAAAGCAAATGCCATTAGCATTACATGCGCCGCAAAACTACTTATTTATTTTACTATGTATTGTGAAAGTATTTGTTGTTTATACATATTTGTCTAATAAATTTGAGTATTATGAGCTTTAAAATTCACATAGGACACAAAATGGTTCACTGTCGTTTTGTTGCAATAATTGTAATAAAGTTAAATTAACAAGTACGTATGTAAATTAATAACAGAAATAAATAATTAATTAGTGTAATACATGATAATAAACGGAATGCGCTTTTGGTGGCGACGCCATAATTTAAAATTTCTAGTTAGAGATAGTTTCAAGACTACAGAAAGGTTGCGCAGAAACCAATTTTATTCCGACGTACAAATACACTATCCAACTGAAAAACTTGTGCACTTTTCATGCGGCGTTTGATACAGCTGATGTTTTTAGTTAGAATTTATTTCGCATGATCGTCCAATTCCAAACTTATCCGACGCGCACCTCAGCATTCTTTAGTCTTGAAACAATCTCTACTATAGTACATAATATAAATTACAACCGCCACGGATTTAGTAAGTATGAAAAATTTATTAAAAGGTGATTATTCACAGTATAAAGTGACATTATTTATGTCAAATTAATATTATACTAATTAAAATTGAAGTAGAGGGTATTTTTACTGTTAACAAAAAACAATCACCGTCAGTTGAATGTTTGTGGGTGTAAATATCATCAGTTTATTTTCAAAGTGATTATGCAACGCTAAAATATACAGAGCACGCAGTATGTTTATAACGCTGACTGGTGCTCTTACCCTCGTTAGAAACACGACTGACGGTTTTATTTATAATTTAAAACGTAAAAAAATCAGCTATAATCCCCTATCTTCAATGTAGCTGATTATTATTTTTTAGTAAAAATAATCTAAAAAACTGTCCTAAAGTCCTGGCAATCCTAAACGCGTTGCACGTGCATATGACGTAAAAGCAGTACCTATGTAATAGTTATATTTAGGATTGTCATTAAAGGTAATATTCTAGGGTAAAATAATTCTACAAGTTGGCAGCATCATAAATAAAATTACAATGTTGCAACCAAGACATCTGTCATTTATGGTCGTTTATTATTGTGTTTGTTAGTTCCATTTCGTATTTTATTCTATTTCGTTTTTGTGAAACTGTTCTTTGCAGAACAAATTTGTGTTATTTTCCGTTATGTGACCTCGCCTAATATGTGTCCAAAGCATTCAGGTATTCGTGGAAGGAATCTGGTTGGTTCGTTAATAGATTTCTTTGAAAAAGAACGGGATGCAGGGGCCTCTTTTATTTCATTGACTTCTGTAAGAGAGGTAATGTATTGTTTTATAATGTGTGTAGTTAATCTAATCGTGGTCTTGTTGCAGAGGGTATCTGCAGCTTTAAACGTCAATATTGCTACTGTTAGTAGAATATCGCAGTCTCTTAAAAAGCATGAAATAGTTCAACCAGTCGCTAGATGTCGTGTGCACCCGAAACCCATCACCAATGTTGAAAACTTCTGCCAGGATGCGATCGAAATTTGGTTTACAGAATGTATGAGAATCGTAAATGTATATCAATTTATTGACATTGTAGCCAATAAATTTTTGTTTTGTAGGCGAACATATTACGGTACAAATTTTATGGGAGAAATTAAAAAAACGATCAACTAGTTGAAGGATGTCGAAGGTCTTTATATACTGTATTACGAAACATAGGTTTTCAATGGAAAAAAAATGATCCTCGAAGAGGTTTAATGGAGCTACCCGACATTGTTTTAAAACGATTACGTTTCCTCAAATTGTACAATCGTTTGAAACACGAAGGGTTATACGAATTTGTTTTCCTAGACGAAACCTGGATATTCCAAATTGGCACTGTTGGCAAGATGACAATTTAAAAACGGTGAAAAGTACAAAAGTAGATGGCAAAAGATTGGTTCGAAATAATGTTCATTGTATATTTTATTATAATTTTTGTCATTATATATATATCGTTCTTCATACTGGAAATAAAAATGGCTTTATACCTGGTACGGAATTGATATTTAATTCAAAAACACCAAATTCCGATTATCACGGGGAAATGAACGAAAGAAATTTTTTACAGTGCTTTGAGCCCCAGCTGTTACAGAATTTAAATCAACCATCCCTTATTGTAATGGACAACGCATCATATTATAGCACTGTAGTTATCAAAATACCGAACAGTTCGTGAACAAAAGGTGCTATTCAAGATTGGTTGACGGAACCAAAAATTCTATTTGACGCGCACTTTTTAAAAACCTAATTATTACAAGTAGTTGCCGAGTACGTATAAAGTATTATATTATTGAATCACTTTATGTATAATTGTAGAAACAAACCACCAAAACTATTTGTTGCAGATCAGCTGGCGGAAAAGTATGGTCATAGAGTACTTCGACTTCCTCCCTATCATTGAGTGTTTAACCCGATTGAACATATATGGGGAATCACAAAATCATATTATAATAAACACATAGGTAGGGATGGAAAATCAGTTGAAAATTGCTTAAATATGTGGCAAGAAGCATTAGCGCAAGTGACACCAGAAATGTGGGACAACTGGATCCAACATACTGAAGGTGTTGCTCAGCAATGGTGGGATCGTGAAATAAGGTTCGATCATGGTGATATTGCACCTATAATAATTTGTATAAATCGAAATGAATCAGATAGCGATTATGAAGATATTAGTGATTAAGTAATTGAACATCGTGTGAATTATTTCTTTTTATCGGATGGTCATTCTAATAGTTATTTAAGGAATTTACTGTGAATTGTCCCAACTTGCTTCAGTGCAATTTATTTTAATTAGTTACAGTGTGTTAAAATGATACCTATTTGTAGTTGTTATAAGTCGGAAATGTAAATTTACTTTTTTTATAAATTGACTTGTCTCGTAAATAATTAACAAAGAAATAAATAATTGCTCTATTTTATTTTTACATATTTAACACGTTAGCGCCATATACGCATGGCCATTCTCGGACCAAATCAAGTAGTGTGACCACCGGTGGTCACTTAATAACCGGAATCGATCATGCCACCGGTAGTCTCTGCAACCTCTTTGAAAATTAAGATGTCCATTAGTGCGTGGGCAGGTGGGGCTTAACGTGTTACAAACGCACACGAATACTTTCCACTGATACGTTTAGTGCCTTTGTTGTAACTGTATTTGTCATTCACATAACGATAATTTCAGATTAAACAAACAATTAAGAAACTTTTAACTGTTCAAGCTTTTTATTCTTTGGATGCATTTTGTGAACACAATTTTAAGTAAGCTAAAATTAATTTAGGAGCCACTATTTTATATTTTATTCTGTAACTTTCACAAGTGTAAATGGATTAACCCCACAATCACACAAATAAACTAAGAAAGCAATTACGCTTATCTTAAAGGAACTTTAAAGAACCATAACCTAAAATGACATAATCCATATGACAACACTGTTGACATTTTATCATTCTGGTGACGTGCAACGTTTTTTGCTTTGCCCGAACTTTATAAGTTTTTGTACGGAATAAATATACTCAAATTATAATTTTTTCACATGCTTTCACCCTTAAGTCTACCACGACTGGAGCAGCTGGCGCTCAGAACCATTAAATATTAAGGGAAAACCATTATTGTTACGATTTTCAGCCGGTATGAAATGACTTGTTCAAATACTGTTTTTCCGCATTTCCTACATTTATTTCTTTTAATCATCATTTATTATACGCTTTAAAGTAAATGGGGGTCCCTGATATACGTATCTGCTGTACAAGAAGTATAATTAAGTGTATATAGATCTTAATTCATTACAATCACGAAATTATAGCGTGTGGCAAGCGCCTTGCGTATATCTGAGAAGACGGTGAGAAACATCAAGTCTCGAGCTGCATCTAACCATGTTTTAACAAAACGACCACACAAGAAAACAAAATCTGACGATCTACCTGAAACATCCAAAATGGACATTGTGAATACAATATACAAGTATGCATGCACAAAATGAGTAATATTACATCACAATCTTTTGTACATATTTGACATACTAATTTATTTACAGAACACAGTTGCAAGTTTAAATGTAGAAATTCGTAACAGTTACATATTAATAAGTGATGGAAGTCTTCATCGTGCAATCCAGTCACTAGGATTCAAATTCAAAACAGACTCCAGCCCTAGAGCTTTATTGGAAACCAAGTTACATCGCAGAAATGCGAATTAAATTTCTTAAACAGTACATTAGAGAGATCAATTCACCTTATCGTCGACAAGTAAACTCTTTTAATTAAAATCATTATGGGCTAACTGTGTGCGACATATTGTAGAAACAAAAAAGAAATGGTATAAACAGGAAGAACATCACAATTTCCAAACTGATTATTAACATCGGAAGCTATTCTGAAAGCTCGGATGTAGATAGTGACTGATAAGAAGTTTTACACTTTGAAAACCATGTTTATACAACCTTCAATAGTAATAAAAGTGTGTTAGTTCATATTTAATACAATTTCTATTAGTAATGTATTTCAATTATGTAAATACAACATATTTTGTGGTAAAGTGCTTTTCATGACGTTAATTCACACATTTCCCATAGAATTTATGTACCACGTTAAATATCATCTTCGTACGAATAATAGTTCCATTTTATTTAGGCAGGTAACTTAACATCCATTTTGTGTAATAATGTTACCATCTTATTGTGGGTCATCATTGCTACTGAATTGGTAACAACAACAAGAACACTACACAAACATTACAATGAAATATTTACCTATCATATTATGTTAATATAAATTATACAAACTTTATGTTCTCTAGCAAATGCAACTACAGTCGTCAGTAAAGAATTAAACCTTTAATGTTTTAAACAAATTTAAAAACGAAAGAATAGACCTGATAGAACAATCAGGTAAATGTATTTGAAAGTATAGTGTAGAATAGTATTTTATTTTTGTAAATTCGATTAATAGATTATTTATTATTAAACGGCCGTGGAAACGACATTTCAGAATACAATTTACGTATAAAAGAATGCAAAAAAAAGAATGCAAAATGCCGCAACTAAAAAAGAAATTTAAGAAAGTCGCATGATATCAGTTGAACAACTGTATTATATAAAAGTGGCAATAGCTTCACAACTAAAACCTAAGTTGTGCCGTTGACTGAAAACTTATGGTTACGCCAATAAGGGCCGGTTGTATAATGTACGGTTGACCACAGGTTGAGACTGAACCGACGGTTTCGCCAACCGACAGTGCGAGTAGCGTTTGACGTATTCAACCGACGCGACGGTTGAAACAATTTAAGGTTATGTAATAAAAATGTAATAATACATTTATTTTAAATAATCAAAAAGATTAGTAATAATTTACAATGATGTTTTTAAATTTTGTATTTGTAAAGATAATAATTCATTTTTCAACTTTTTTTCAATATTTTGCAGGTGCAATTTTTCATTCAATAAACGATGTCCTTCTAAACGTTCCTTGTGTAATTAATTCTTCATTACGTTTATCTTCCTTTATTTACAACTTGCTCTTCAGTGCTAATAGTTCTGATTTCGCAATTGTTACTTCTTGTAATGCCTTCATAGATGCTGAACCAGCTACAAAACAGCAGTGAACAGTTAAAATGCACTTGTAAATAAATATACCAACTTTGTTTCGTTTCTGCATTTTTTTGCACCCTTAGAATTTTTTGTTTCTTAGTTTTTAAAAGTCCAGGACTGTATGTACTCTAATCTATAACATTCATATATTAAAATACATGAAGATATAATAGCCAGTTACCTACCATTTATTTTTATACCATCACTATCTACATCCATTTGTATATTGTTAGCATTATCAGCATCATCAACCTACAATAATATTATGTAAAATTGTGAAATTTGAAACTTAATATTTACATTAGTGATGTTGCACTGATTTTCTACTATAGTTGTAGCTGTAATATCATCAGTGTGCAGGTGGTGCACAGTTCTCCGAATTTCCATGCAGCGGCTCACATTCAAACATTAGATCACCTTTACATGGCAGCACTTCTGTAGGTGGTATTTCACAAGCTGTTAGTGCTGTAATTTAAACATTGAAAGAACAGAACAAAATACACATTTTCTAAAACTTCTGTTACATACCTATACTATTACTATCACCCAGTCGAGGCTCCATTCCTTGTACTGATAGATTTATAATTGCCTTGATCTTTTCATAAATATCTCTTATGATCGCTCTAACGTCATCTTCAACCGGCCCACCCCCTGTCCTACACAAATTCTGTCGTCTCGCAAAATAGCGCCTCGTTCTTTCTTTAAATTATCATATTTAGTACGCAGCTGTTCCATTGTTTTCGGTTCAGTAGCACCGCTACTAAATTCTTCGCATATTTTGTTCCATACTTCATCCTGTAATATAGATGTATTAATTTATTCTCGTTAAAATAGTAGCTATCTTTTACCTTTTCTTTCCACGTATGTACATCAGTTTTTTTACACTCCACTGTATTTTTATGTTTATAAACCAAATTTACTAACGTACATACATCACCATCGCTGAAAACCACGCGTTTTGAATTACTTTTCGATTTCGAACGTAAAGCCATATTTTACAATAACACAGAACAATAACAGTAATATTAACAAAAACTAATAACAAAAATAATAACGATAAAACACAGAAACAAAGATTACAAATGAAACACGAGTTTAGAGAAAACGAGGTAAACTTTTAATTTATGTATACCAACTATTACAAGGATTTTTCAACCGAAGGTTAGTCTACCGTAGCTGAAGTGGCGGTTATAGAACACAAGTGTAACTCAACCGTTGGTTGACAGTGAACCAGGGGTTGCTCAACCGTCGGTCAACTGTAGGCTTTATACAACTGGGCCTTAAAGATCTAGTGAAAGTAATCATATGTTCAACAGAAACTTATATTCAAAAAAATTTCCTTGGTACTTAAAGACTGCAATTATGATATCTCAAATTCGGAATGCTTACAGTTAACTTTATTTTTATTTTCTAAATACCAACTTAATGGACCCTACAACAAAATGGCACACCTCATTATGGTATGACGTGAACGATTAACTTCGCACATAACTGAATTAATGATGCTAGTGCAGATGATTTACTTCCGTTCGTATGGCACATCAAGTAGTCTGATCTAACATCATGCGACTTCACAGAACATTTGTGCCATGAAAAATGAACTCTTGATTGTTAAAAGTATAAATATTACAATGAGGTAATTAACACATGATCATCAGTAATTCTGCATTTTGACATTGGCCTATTACGCATTAACCTATTTTAGAATTTTATAAGAAAATATGGAATAAGCTCTTTATTTAAATAACCAAATATAAAGTACGTCCCAGAATATCAGAGAGTAATAAATCATGTTATTAGTGAAAAGATGTCGGTTTTTTTCCATGGAAGCGGTAAACAGAAATCAGTAGCAAACCGGGCTAGTTTAAACGAAGATGCTATATGTAAATGTGCGCCTGTAAAATATTGTGTTATTGTGTTCAGGTAAAAGGCAAACAGAAGACGACCATTTAATATTCGACTTAAGCCTGAAGATCAGACAACTCATCGACGTGCGGTTGGGATTTCAGTGTAGTAAAAATTATCAAACAATTGAAAGGCGTGAAAGTATTAATCATTTATTTTAGATGTGGCTATTTCAAAATGCTGATGTTTTGATTAATATAAATTAATTATAAATGGAGTTTATATTAATTTTCTACATTTAATACAGTCATAAAGGTAGGTTTTAAACAAATGCAATATGTAACTAACAATCAGTCTTTATCATCCTCATCCGATTCGGAAGAGCTGTCATCTTGTCCTACGGATATTATAACGGGTTCTATCGTTTCTTCCGCTAGCACATCAACTTCCCACATACGTTGTTCCTCTTTAATTACATGATCAACACACTTTTTCCAGTTTTCTACGTTGCCATTGACTGTGGCTTGTATTAAAAGCTGTCGCATTTCACTTAGTTTAAAATTGTTACGAGTTACTTTGCTTTTTATTTGGGCCCAAACTAACTCTATGGGGTTGAGTTCGCAGTGATATGGTGGTAAGAATCTCGCGTGAAGCACATAGTTCATCAATAACATCCCTAACAAATTGTTGCTTATTCTGATTTGCTATAACTAAAAGCTCTCGTTGAGCATACTTTCTTCAAATTGCACCTGTATTGATGTTAACCATTTGGCAATGTCTCCTTTTTTCCTAGAATTTGTTCAAAATATTCGTCAGAAACGTCAGCGTTCATATCTTCGTGATAATCCCCTGTGTGCTTAGAATCAAACACAAGTAAACCGTTTTTCAAGAATTCATAGCGCTACACATTACATGTGTAATAATTAGTCGTCAACCTTTGCCCGGTGGTGGATTTATTCCTGTTGACCAACCCTCTTGGACTGCTTGATGGCGACTGGTAACATTTTTATCTTGCCAATCTTTTTTACAGTGTATCCCTCGTTCAACCAAGTTTCATCGAGATAAAACATTTCCCATCCTTCGGCACGAAATTTCTTCTTTCACGAAGGCGTTTGCGTCTCCAAGAAACAATTTGAAGATTATAAATTAGCATTGATTTCCGATTCACTTTTTCCCACGAAAAGTTAAGTGCCTGTAGAGCCCTGTGTAGTGTCGGCCGAGACAATTGTAGTCCGTCAACGTCTATTTTGTTGAGAGTAGGAATTTCATTATTGAAGTAGAAGGAAAGGAATTTTCTTCTAATATGAATGTTTTCATCTTCACTTAAACGTTGTTTTTACTTTCCAACCTACATATACATATGTACGAGCTGATTAGATTTTGGGCGAAATCCAGCAGCGGAGAGAGGTGGTATATTAGGGGCAGTTTTTGGTTTTTACCAAATATTTCTAAAACAGCCGCATATTTCAAAGATAAAAAAATACCTAGATATAAACATTAAACATACCGATTAATTATATTCCATGTTATTTTTTGATACGACGCGTAATTTAGCGGCAAAACAATCCTAAGGTAGAATTTAAGTGTTAGTTTTTTCAATATCTGAATAACGATTAATTTTATAAGAAAAAGTGTAGACATATGTTTAAAAGAAAATTAATTTTACATAACTTTTGTTTATAAAGTTTCTTAATATGACGCAAAGTAAGTCTAAAAATTAATTAAATATGAATGAAAACGGTTAAACTGTATTATTGTTATTTTATAGAAGCGGGCGGCTTTGGAATTTTTTTTAAGTTAACATATATTTATGTCTATTAATCTCTATCTGACATGAAGTTTTAAACGCCATTCTGACATAGATTATTGTTTTTGTGTTTACAATGTTGCCTGTTTTCGTTATGAACCTATAAAAAAGAGGTTGCACAGTTATCCTAAAAACATTATAATTAAAATGATTTCATTTCTTTTAATTTCCACTTTGTAGGTTGGAAGATCGTGTGTTGTTTCACACCAAACATTTTTCTTCCTGTTGAGCAAACCGATTGTTTCAAAACATCCTCTTTTTGTGCCATTTTCACCACCGTTTTCAACCAAAACTCGGAAACAACTGAGCATTTTCAAGTACTTGTTGAAATAACAAATGTGATGATTGCATCTTAATGCATCCCTCATTACAACTAGGCATTGTAAACATAATTTAGTAATGAAACGGTATTTTCTGCCAGAAAGACAAAAAGTATAACTTGATTTTTCTCGCAAACGATACGAGATAGCGATTTCAAGAGCACATTTTGTATGGAAAATATCGTAAAGTGTTTAAATTTGATGTAAAATCCATAAAAAAATTGAAACTAAAAAATTTCCGTCAAAAAAAAGCTGGTTTGCCATTATCGACTTATTCGTTATACCAAGTTTGAACTTGTTACGTAGCGGTGTTTTTGAGATATTTAACAAAAAGCGACCTGACGGTGCCATCTTCAAAGGGCTCTAGCTCCCTTAGGAGGCATTTTTGGATTAAGGTTAAATCGACATAAAATCATGTCTAGTATGTGTAGTTTCCTTTTGTCACTCCGGAGTTCGATAACTCCGTTACCTTGAGAGTTACGATAAAAAGTTTTAAATAAAAGTTATTCTTACAGTCAAGCTGCACATTTTTAAATTATTTAATAATATATCGGGTATTTCATAAATTTTTTATTTTTATGTTTTTTTAATGGAACACCGTGTATATTATGTCAAATTTCAATTAGGCTAATCTTTCTTATTCCAAGATAAATGTTTTTACTAGGTTCTACAGGGTACTTTTAATGATATGACCATTTTTATGTGAAAATCGTAATGAAATCGTCACCCTATATTATTTAAAATAAACAATTGTGGGCTAATCTCCCATGGGCAAAATAATTTCATGGTAGTATGGTTTTGTTAAAACTTGTCACTTTCGTGATAACTTTTATTTTTTGTACAGGGTGGTCCAAAACTCACACCCATGAATGATTATGTCGGTTATTTTAAATGGAACACCCTCTATTTTATATCATCTCTGAAAAGTATTTAAGTAATACTTTTACTCTTCTTAAGCATTTCCCTATATCTAAATCTTATAGTTATTAATTTATTTAGATTTTTAAAACTAAACCCTGGAGTATAAATTGATCACCCTGTATATATATATATATATATATATATATATATATATATATATATATTACTTTTTCGCAATATATAAGTTGCATATGTATCTTTAGTTGTTTTAGGTGTTTTGCACATTTCATGTAGGAGCAAATATGAATAAGTTAAAAATATCCGTATGGCGTCTGATTTGATCAAGGTCTTGTCCTCTAATTACTAATATACCACGACATACGCATAAGAAAATTATGTGCTGGCCACATCAGATTCCTTTTTACATATTTTGAGTTCTAGTTTGATGTAAATAAAACAAACATTGGAGCTATTTGTTGCCAGTCAACTTGCTAATCTAATCAAATATAATCAATCGCAACTGATTGAACTATGAAGGTTCACGTTGCAGCGCTATGTTAACTGTCCCATTTTAATGAATACAAAAACAAATTCAAACTTAATTTTGCAAAATTATGACAAAGAATGGACGTGATTATTACAAAACTAACTATAATTAACTACGTAGAATTACTAAATTACTTTTGTATTCAAAATTTAATGATTTGCATGTATCTACTTCATGGCGATATACTTCCTTAATTGGATTACAATCTCATTTGTGTACTATTATTTAGAAGACATCATCCTAACTTGGCTTTACATTTTTTATAATTTGAACCTCATTTACTCGTAATAATTTATCATTTTTATAAAAATATTGATAAACTTTATAACAACTTTCTATCTTAGCTAATAGTGACACGGTTGGCAGAACAGTGTCTATAAGTTAAATTCGCAGTTAGTTGCATTTTCGTAAATTAGTAAATAACAAAAAAATTACATTAATTATGATTATTTCTTAAAAAAAACTTTCTATCTTGTAATCAATCCAACATGCTCCTATGCCCAATACATTTGATAAGTGAATTGATTCGTCTCATTTTACGAGAACAATATAATCATCACACGGTTTTTGCTTATGTGATGCCTAAACGCATGTATTTAAACCCTATAAAAAGGTAAATTAAGATATCTTTATCTTGTCTAAAGCATAAAATAAGTACGTACATAGTATTATCCGAAATATGATAACGAGACACTGACAAGCAACCAGCACACACACACACACACACATATATATGTATATATATATATATATATATATATATATATATATATATATATACACATACCCTAACTAATTTTCTATATTTGTATTGAACACTTATCACAAACATGGAAACTGAATAATTTGGATTGTTTTGTATATAGACATGTTAATTTAATCAATTAGGTATTAAGAGTCTATCCATGCTCGTATCTCATATAGCTCTACAAAATCAGTATTACTACACCAACATTGGATTTCCAAGAGTTTTAATATAATATGCGCAAATAAAGGTGCGTTAGCGTTAATCAGTATAAAACCTAATTAAACAAGTACAGATAAATGTTTCAAGATAAGAATACATATAGATATACTGTTAAAAATCTACATTTTGTGACGTCATTGTCATGTTTTTGTTTTATTCATACTTACGTTTCTAAACAAGTTCAGTACAACACATTACAAACGACATACTAACAAATAATGCAACAGTGATAGTACACTTAAAACCACGACTTTGATATATATATATATATATATATATATATATATATATATATATATATATATATATATATATATACGGGCTGTCTATTTTGTGAGAGCCAAGTCAAATATCTCCCTTAATATCTATTGTAGAAGAAAAAACTTTAGTAAAAGTTATTCCATTTTTTATGAGCTTTATTTCAGTAAAAAGATGTTTGAAATCCACAGCCTACTTTGTAAGATATTGTACAAAAACATGAAAACTAGGAAAAACACAATGGCTTATATATTATTTATTTGAGGAGATATGAAAAAAATGAAAGAGATGAATGTTGACGGCAAGGATTATAAGAATAATGATATGTATCAAAAAATCCAAAAAAATGCATTTGTTTTTGACATACGCTCTTGTACAGAAATAAAAATAACAAATCTCAAGGTAGGCCGTGACACCATTAAATCAGTTGCTTTTTTCTCTTTCCAACAATATAAGCCGTGAAAATTTTAACGAATAGTACCAAAATCAAAAATTTAGTGAAAACCATAATACATATCGTTGATTCGTAAAAATCAGCTATGTCATGAAAGTAAAAATTCACTTTATAATAATTATAAATCTGTAATTATGTATTACAATTTAATACAAACAAACAAATATCTCATAAGTAAAAATACAAAAAAAAGAAGAAAGAACTATGTATAACAGTAATAATTATACTGTCATGCTGACCAGGAAATGCATGTATTTATTTTGTTAGCTACATAAAATACTCAAATTCTGCACCATGCAACAAATCTCAAGGTTGGCCATGACATCATTAAATTCGCTGCTCTTTTCTCTTTCCAGTGATATAAAACATGTTATAACAATTTTAACTTATAGTGCCAAAATTTAATGAAATCTATAATACATATCATTGAATCAAAAATTAGCTATGCCATGAATAGTGAAAAATATGATTACCATTTATTGTCAGTGCAAATTTGATGCTGAGATGGCAATCACAGTTTACCGCGAGAGATTTCCAGATGCTACACAACCAAATCGAACTATGTTTGGAAATTAGTTCAAAATCTAAAAACACACGGTTCGTTTTCAAAAACAGTAGTAAGGCGAAGGCATATTACGGATAACGTAAGAAAATTAAATAGAGTATTAAATTATGTTAACCAAGATGAAGAAACCTCTTTGAGACAAATTCAGAGAAACTGTCGTGTAAAAAAAGACAGCTCAAGAAAAATAATTTAAAAAAACGGATTTCGATGCTACAAAATGAATAAAGTTCAACATTTACATGAAGCAGATAAGCCGAGGAGAGTAAGATTTTGTAGATGGTTGTTAAATAAGAAAAGGGTTGACCCACTGATATGCAGCAAAATTCTTTGGTCGGACGAATCAAACTTTTCAAATAATGGATTTTTCAATAGAAATATTTATTATAAGAGGACCCAAGAAAATGCACATTGGTGCAGAGAGACTGCTTTCCAAAAAAGATTTTCTACTAATGTTTGGGTGGGTCTTTTAGGAACTAAAGTAATCGGACCATTATTTTTATAATGGTAAATTAACCTCTCATAGATATCTTAATTTCTTGCAAAACGAGTTTCAAGATTTTCTGTATGAATTAACATTGGCAGAAAGATTAAATTAATCATATTTTCAACATGGTGGGACTCCACCTCACATTGCTGTAATATCTTCAAATTATTTAAATTAGTTATGCCAGATAGCTGGATAGACACCTATGGACCCATTCTATGGCCACCTCGATCACTCCTTTGGATTATTTTCTCTGGGGTTACATTAAAGACAAGGTATTTCAAACTACCCCTGAAAATATTGGGGACCTCAAAATCAGAATTATAAATGCATGCGAGGCAGTTAGAGATGTTCCAAAATGTAATGCGTGAGGTGTCCCGTAGAGCACGTTTGTGTATTAAAATGCATGGTGCACAATTTGAGCATTTTCTGTAGCTAACAAAGTAAATACATAGATTTCCTGTTCAGCATGACAGTATAATTATTACTGTTATACATAGTTCTTTTTTTTTGTATTTTCACTTATGAGATATTTGTTTGTTTGTGTTAAATTGTAATAAATAATTACAGATTTATAATTATTATAAAGTGAATTTTTACTTTCATGGCATAGCAGATTTTTACGAATCGATATGTTTTATGGTTTTCACTAAATTTTTAATTTTGATACTACTAGTTAAAATTTTCATGGCATGTATTATATCGTTGGAAAGAGAAAAAAGCAGCGGATTTAATGGTGTCACGGCCTACCTTGAGATTTGTTACTTTTATTTTTGTACAAGAGCGTATGTCTAAAATAACTGCATTTTTGATATATATCTAACTGTATATATATATATATATATATATATATATATATATATATATATATATATATATATATATACAGGTATGGAAAAACATTATTGCGGGTCTGATTTATCATAAACTAGAAAGAAACCCAATAAGCATTATATGAGTGAGAGAGACATAACTTTACCGATGTTGCCACTTGTACATATTTGCATGTAGGCACAAAATAGGAACTACTTAAAGTCTTTTCATTCTAGCTTCAACGAAACCAAAACAGTTAAGATGATGTTGAAAAGTCGCGTCTTCTTTGAAACTATTAAGTAAATACTTTACACTTATTATTTGATAATACCTCAAACATCGAAATTTATTGTAATTGCGAAATTATGACATGGTTCGATTACTACTCGTAAGAAGAACCAAAAAGAAACTTACGAGAGCTACAAACAAGAACATTTACATTTACATTGATAGTATAACTTAAGTTTAAGGTTTAACTTTAGCATTATAATTCGTATTGAAAAACCAACTCTTTTTAAAAATGAACAGAATGCACATTTTTCAAAATTCACAAAATTCCATACTCTTTTGATGATCTTCTGGAAAAATTTCTTATGTAGTTAATAAATAGCAACGCTATTTATTCCTTTTCAAGATATTGCGAACTGTTCTTGGTTCAATATTCATTTCTTCAGCAATTTTTGTACTATTGCACGGGAAATTAGTTTGTGCTCAACTACACACTGCTATTTCTTGGAGTTCGCGCTCTTTGTTTAAGTTACGACCAGGATGCTCACCATCATTACCATCAATGCTATAGCATTTTCTGCAATTATTTAAACATCCACATCTTTTAGATTTACAAACAGTACTCATAATCGTACTTTTTGATGGAATTGGCCTGTTTTCAAAAGAAAAAGCAAACCTGCCCATTATTTCTTGTGCAGTGCTCCCTGAATAATACCACTTAATAATCTGTATTTTTTCTTCAGTGGAATACATGAGTATTGTGTCGGGCACTGATTTTCAGTTCTCCTTGACAGTAGCAATTAAATGTGTCATTGATACTAGCCTACTTAAAAGACGCATGTATGGCATTAGCGCTTTTAGTTTGTTGTGTATTCTATCTCACTTAGCACTTGAACTGATTGTACTGTCTTTGTTTTACTTATTATAAGTCAGACCCGCGATAATATTTTTCCATACATATATATATATATATATATATATATATATATATATATATATATATATATATACGAGGGTTGCTATTTATGTATTGAGAATAGAAAGAATAAACAAATGAATTTGATGAAAAATATTTTGATTGCTTTTCAAAATAATCGCCTTTAAGATCTATACACTTTTGCATGCGATTGAACCACTCTTCAAAGCACTTTGTCCAGTCAGAAGATGGTAGCTCTAAAACATGCGTTTCGAAGGCATCAGCTGCTTCTTCGGACGATGAAAATCGTTGTCCACGCAGTTTATCTTTAATTAGTGGGAACATGAAGAAGTCATTGGGTGCCAAGTCGGCGCTATTAGGCCAAATACTCGTTAGTTGCGTGTGATGAGTGTGAGCTGGCATTGTCATGATGCAAAATGATTCGTCGTTTTGGGTTGGTTTCTCTCAATTTACCGAAAACTTCAGGCAAACAAATGGTCGTATACCACGCTGAATTAACGGTCTTTTGCTTCTTAACGCTTCGAGAACGAACAACTTTTGTTGGTTTTGCTTCACATTGAATCACCCAAACTGTGGACTGGCCTTTTCTTTCTGGTTCATACGCATAAATCCACTACTCGTCACCTGTGACGATGTTGTATACCGCTTTGGATGCACTACAGTTATATTTTGAAATCATTTTACGGCACCAATCGACACGAGCATTTTTTGAGCATCTGTCAACAAATGTGGAATCCAACGTTCACACAGCTTCCGAACACACAAATGTTCGTATGTTGGTCATAGTAATCCATAAACATCTCTCGATTTCGTGATATGTCACATGACGATCTTCTTCAATTAGTTTTCGCACAGCATCGATATTTTCCGGCACAACGACTGATTTTGGACGACCTTCTTGAACTTCATCCGTGAGCGAACTACGATATACAGTGGCTGTGGATGACGCTTCATCGCCAAAAGTTGAATTCAGTTGATTGATGCATTGTTCTTGAGTTAGACCACGTCGAAAGTCATAATAAATCATAGCTCGAAAATTTTCACGAGTTAATTCCATATTTTGGCGGAGATGAAATTTTCAACTTACTGTAAACAACACAAATAGTGCTCGCACGACAAAACGTTCTGAGTACGTATAACCTCAAAAATGTCAAACTTTAAGATGGCAGTGACAAATTTCACCTGGCAATACCAGTGTTGCCAATTCTCAATACATAAATAGTATCCCTCGTATATATATATATATATATATATATATATATATATATATATATATATATATTATGTGTGGGTTAATATTTGATTTAATATTATTTTTAATTATTTAATATTTCTGCGTATAATTTAAAATGGCCACGAATTTAATAAAGCTGAAAAATGTATTAAAATGTTATTATTCACAGTATAAAGTGACATTATTTATGTCAAATTAATATCATACTAATTAAAATTGAAATAGAGGGTAT
Source organism: Vesta saturnalis (assembly GCA_036346205.1). Classification (NCBI taxonomy): domain Eukaryota; kingdom Metazoa; phylum Arthropoda; class Insecta; order Coleoptera; family Lampyridae; genus Vesta; species Vesta saturnalis. The sequence continues at coordinate 123,447 of JARFJB010001962.1, read as the reverse complement.
TTTTTATTATGAACACAAAAAAATTAGCGTCAGCTGAATGTTTCTGGGTGTAAAGACCGTCAGTTTATTTGTCAAAGTGATTACGCGACGCTCAAATGCACGGAGCACGCAGTATGTTTATGACGCTGACTGACACTCTTGCCCTCTTTAGAAACACGAGTGACGGTTTTATTTATTATTTAAAAAGTAAAAAATTCAGCTGCATAAATTTCATGAGGTATAAAATGACTTTATATTTTGAAATTTTTAATATAGTTCATATACGTGACTGTGGTATAATCCCCTATCTTCAGTGCAGCTGATTATTATTTTTTAGTAATAAATAACCTAAAAAACTATCCCATACGTTTTTGTACGGTATAAATATACTTGAATTATAATTTTTGCTAACAACTTTCACATGCTGTCACCCTTAAGTCCACCGCGGGTGCGATAACTGACGCATATTTTGCTGATTATTGAAGATTAATCAACTATAAAAAAAAATTATTCGGCATAAAATTCCTAGAAAAAATGCAACGCTACCTCCAATACTATTATGTAGTATTAGTCAAATGAGAATTAAATTTATTTACATATGAAACAAACTGATTTCGCGTTTATAGGGTTACTCTTTCTACTACATTTCCATATTCAATACCGTATGTCGATTGCTTGAAATGTACTACGAATGTTCACCATCCTTATTCAATTCACTGTTTTATTTGAGAAGACAGTATAAGCAAATTGGATAGCTAAATTCATAAATTAATGACGTTGCGGTAGACACTCCTGGCGAGGATAATGTGTATCTGTTAGTTTAGTGTTGACACTACAGTTTGTTTAATTCGTTATCCTTTTTCATAGGTGGTAGAAAGAAAAACGTAACGCCTTCTATGTCCCTAAAAACACGTATTCGAATTTCGTCTAAAATTCATTTTACGGACTATATAGTGTAAATTTTGTATAATGAAACTACAATAAGAAAACAACAATGTTGAAACATTATTTTATGTGAAACTCGCCTCACTGTAATTGATAAAATATGAAACAATATTATTTCCTAATGAAACGTATCGTACAATTAATCGACGTCTATTAGACTAAGTACCAGCGCTCGACGTTTAATTAAAATACTCAGCAAAGTAAACAAACCACGTAAACTCGTAATTTTTTAAATGGTACCACTTCAGGCCCCTCACCAAATAAGGTATATGGTTGAATTCCATTAAATGAACGTTATGATTAAGAAAAGTTAACTACAAGGAATGTAAGCAGAAGAATAGTATCCAGCTAACGGCATTGGTCTTCTTACTTCTTATTTTTTATATAATTAATATAAAATTCGTATTGTTCTGAATCAATTATAAAATGTGGACATGTGCCTAAGTTATTAATATTGTGCAATCAATTACTTCATAATGAAAATTACGCTTTGTGTAGTTTGAAATGTACTCATGTATTATTAATAGTGTATTACGGTCGGTAGAATCTACCTTATTAACACATCCTACGGATATATCTTACTTTTGCACGTTATTCAGATACACAGAAAGATTTTATTACTGCAAACCCACATGAAAATCTCACAAAAACAAAAGCGAAATTATTTTCAAGAGTAATCTTGTTGGAGAAGATTTTTTATGGCTTTTTCTCACAACATCCACTCTGACAAACCCTTTTGGAAAGGACTGCCATTTTATTTGTGTTAAATCCAGCATATATAATTTATACTTTTTCCCTCGCTTAAGTGGTAATAAAATATATAGGTGTGTAAATTTAGAATTTTAATTAGTAAAGTTTCCACGATTTCACTGTGAAAAATTAGAATTAATCCTTATAATTATCATGAACTGTTGAAAGTTTGCGATTTTATTCAACTTTGTGTTAATGTCAATACTTTAAAGGACTTTGTAAAAGGAATTTGTACTATAAATTAAAAATGTAAGCGGGCGACTGTCGAGAACAGTTTTTAGTAAATAACTTTGGTTTATATTTAATTTTTTGGTTAATAAAGAATTTGCCTTATGTTTTTTTGTTGCTGGTATTAGACATCTTATTTGTGCACCTTTGATAGATTAAAGTAAACCCCTATTTATCTCTTGTAAAAAAATTGCTGTCTCCGTTAAGCATGGCAAGTAATCAGCAACGTAACGTGCGTTCTACTATTTCATTTTTATCCTAATCGGTGGTTAATATTTTTGTTAGCTAGTGGTACGAAGACAAAAATAGTAAAAGTTGGCAAATATGAGACTACTATTAGAGGCAATAACACTATACAGGGTGGTCCACTAGTGCGAGGAAGTCGAATTGCTCGTGAAGTATACCATTATAAAAAATGTTTCAAATAGGAGTTGTAGCAATTGCCATATTGCACATTTGTAAAATCGTTTCAGGTATACAGGGTGCTCTGATTAGTCCAGGCAAGATATTTTTTTTAATGGCATCGGTGGTATGTTTTCACATGATCTCTACTCACCATAGCGATCTACTTACGTCACTATATTTTCTCGAGGAAAGTTTGTCGCGTTGCCGAGTTATTGTCAAAAATATGAAAATTTACTGAAAATCGCTTCATTATAAATGAATTACATAACAGTTTGCTAATAACATCTCAAGCAAAATGTTTGTATAGTTACAAAGACAAAGAGTATAAAATGTATGGAACAAGATAAAATGTCGTTTCATACACAGGGTGTTTATTATGAAAGCACAAAGTTATCACATTTTAACGAACCAAAACTTAATTTTTTTAATGGAACACCAAATCCCTTCAATTTATGTATACACCATATGGTCTCTACAACTAGCACTTTTTGAGAAATTATCCGTTTAATGAAAATTTTACGCTTATACTTTTTCTACTGGAACACCCTGTAGGTATAACATTCCATAGTTTATAAAATTTTAAATCCATTTGGTCTATCTTAATAACTATGACCTCTAAAACTAATTATGTTGTGAGAAGTTATCAGTTTTCTAACAATCTGTAATATTCCATAATTTCTAAAATTCCTAAACCCCTTTGATCAATTTTATTAACTAGGACCTCTAAAACTATTATTTTTTCAGAAATTGCCAGTTTAATGGAAATCTTATTCTTTTTATTTTTGTCAAATAGGCTGGTACCTTGACATTTTCGAATTTTGTTATTATTACTATCGTCGCATGCACTTCGTGCAAAATACTTTGCGAAAATGAATTTTGACACTCAAGGGTTGATAGATATGATTTTTGTTTTGGGTGAAAGTCACAGACATTGTTTATTGGCCGCAAGAATATATCATTAAAAATATCCACTTAGAAGGCAGACTAAAAAAGAAGCAGTTTATTGTTAAGATTTACACAAACTGGAATTGTTGCTTATCCAAAGAACAAAAATTGTATTAACACCACATAATCAGATGACAGTTATGTTAAAGGTTGTAGAAAATCCTAACATATCGGCTAGAGACATTTCAAATCAGAGTGACATAAGTCGTACTGTTGTCCAATGAATTCTGAGCACAAACAAAATACATCCATACCACATTGAAAGGATGCAATAGTTATTACCCAATAATTAAAAAAAAAGAATAAGCTTTTGTGGATGAGCTTCAGAAAAAAATTGAACGGAACAGGTACTTTTTTGATGATGTTTTGTTTTGTGACGAATCGAGATTTCACAAAAATGGGTTTGTCACCAGACAATTTCCCTTATCATTCTCCCGAACAACCTCATTGTACAAGCACTATTAGTCAGACAAGGTGGTCCTTGAACGTTTGGTGTGCAATAATAGGAAAATATGTGCCATATTTTTTTGATGAAAAGATAACTGGAGAAATTTACTTGGGTTTTTTGCAAAATCAATTACCCCATTTACTACAACATTTCTCCAATCCAGTCAAGCCATGAATGTGGTTATTACATGATGGATATCCAGTTCATAACACCGTTTTAGCTAACATCTTTTTAAATGTGGTTAGGCAGAGCAGATCCAGTTAAATAGCCACCACGTTCCCCAGGATTAACGAAAGTAGCTTTATTTTTGTGGGGTTACATTAAAAACCAAGTTTATAAAACACATGCCACGACAAAAGTAGATATGAAACAACGGATAAGAAAAGCTTTCCGACATGTTAAGGAATGTTAGCAGAGCTTTTAACGATCGCGTGTTTTATTGTTTAGAAGTAAATGGTGGCCATTTTGAGGATTTAATAAAGTGATTGTTCTATATCGTTTCTTTAGCGAATTGTCATTATTCATTTAATAATTGCTATAAAATAATTTAGAATAAATTTTCAATTTAACTGACAATTTTTCAATAAAGATTTTACACTAAAACAAAGTATTACATGAATTAAAAAGATTAAAATGTGGGGCTGGGGCAAATGTAATCAATGATTACATTTACCACATTCTCTCTGATTACACTTACTCCGTACATGCACTTTTGCTACATGATTTTAGAGGTCATAGTTATTAAGATTAACAATGGAATGTTATACCTACAACCCTCAGAGCATTCCATTCGAAAATATGAACGAGCTGGTAGAGTAGTGGTGACACAATCTGCTTAGCATTCGGGAGGTAATATGTTCGATCCCGTTACCGTCTACTTTGTATGAGGTTTTTTCAGGGGGTTTTCCTCATACACATGTAGCGGCATGATCACTGTGTATATGCACACCATGTGCCACTTAGGTGAATGCTGGGGTTGTATTTTCCCCCTCAGAACCCTAACTCCGTTCCTTCCGATCCTATCCTGACCACACCCATCCTTAATCGCACCATGCATATATACGTAATGTATGTATGTGTGCTAGGAATCCATGATTGTGGCTGAAGGAGCTCGGAAAGCTCGAGCAGCCCCGCCCTCCCCCTTGGGATAGGAATGAAATACGTGGCCTGTTCCTCTTTTTTTTTTGAAAATATGAAATTGTACAAGCGTGAACTTTTCATTAAACGAATAATTTCTCAAAAAATACTAGTTGTAGAGACCATATGGTGTATACATATTTTCAAGGGACATTTTTTTATGTGTGGTATATTTAACGAAATATTGGACTTCCTTGCACTAATGGGCCACCCTGTATACTTCAAAATGCTATGAAATCCATGAAAATGTCTTTAAATTTGTAAATAAAACAACGTTTGAAATCATCAGTAAGCTATTTAGATTACACCTATTATGTAATTAACAAAGGACACAGTTTTCTTTTAGATGCCAATTTTAATTTTCAAGGTCTTCCATCTGAAACCAGCTCTCTAGTCGTATGTTCACAGTTTCCAATTTGACATTTTCCACAAGCTCTGGTGCACTCGAGTCGAAGTTTTGTACAGCTACATCGCATTGTGTTGGACCGTCCAGAGCAGTTGCACCTGAGCATTTTAAGGCTGTCTGTTGCTGAAATAAGATCCATCATCTCTGGAAGAAGTTCTCCATCTTTTAAAAACCATCACCAATTAGGTGGATCCACGTCATCATTCTTGCCCAACCACTGCATCACTTGTAAGTAAACTCGACGAGTGTGGAACTTTATAGCTGATGGTGTTGGAGGTAATCTTTCGGGCTTCACAAATTTATCTGCAGTTGATACTATTCTGCATAGGATGTCATGACGTGGGGACAATAAAGACTCCATGAAACATTGAAACCATTTCTTTGCATACTGTTATTTCTACAATATTTGGATCAGCGTTTCGAGTGCAAAATACTTTGGAACAACATTGCAAGATGGGATCGCATCTGATGACATTTCTTCTGACTTCTTAGTCCAAACATTCCTGATGTAGTGTCACAACCATAAAATGCGTTGGTGAACAACAAATCGTTGCATACATTGTCACCTAGTAACTATTTCAAAACTTTGTTTGTTTTTGCTTTACCCTTGTCTGATCCAAAGTAGAGATCTTTGCAGTCTTTTGTAGAGTGGTATAACAACAATATCAGTAGGTCTGTATCTTCTCAACTAAGGGTTGTTGACTTGAAAACAGACACTTATACTGTTACTTTCACAATATCAACGTCTGCATCACCTTCAGCGTGAAAAAACGTGACAGCCTTTCTGATTCAAACTGTCAGCGATGAGGTTCTTGTCATTAGAAAGAGAATCCTCCATCTTTCCAGAAAATTTATATTGACATCGTGTGCAGTTTTACTCGTTCGACGTCCTTTATATTTGGTCGTCCATTATATTTATCAAACAAAACTGTGGCCTTATCATAGTGATGTAAAGCGAAGTTTGAGTAGTCGTTAGCTGTTGAAGTGTACGGGGTGGCCAGATAAGAATGCAAAGTGTTGTTTCTCGGAAACTATTCGTTGTAGACAGTTGCGGTAAAAATTTTATTACTAAAGAGGCCAAAAAGACCGTGCAAAATATTTTCAAATTTGCAAGATGGCCGCCAGGGGGCGTAACCGTCATCCTAAACTTTTAAAGTAATTTTTTACCGAAATCCACCTAGTAAACGTACTTGTGCAACAAACATAAATTACACTGTCTGTCAAATTTTAATATTTGTTTACAATTTGATTTTAGGTATTTGTTTTTTCTCAATGGCCTACTCCTAATATTCTGGCTATTCTGCACTTGCGTACTCTATGCATTGATTATTATGCCCCTACATGTTTTTTTTTTAATTTTTGAAATTATGAAAACTTTTATTATTTACAAATTATAAAATGATGAAATTTTTCATTGAATCTTGAAAAAAGACAAATAAATACCGGTGTAATATCGACTTTTCAAATTTTGTAATAACTAAATTTTCTTTCTTCGATATTTTAGGGTATGAATAAGATATCGAGATGCGGTTTTCATTAACCTATTTAGGGATGATTTCGTCTCATTTTTATGAAAAAAAAATCATATTGTTGCATTTAATTATTTAGGGAATTTTGCAGTTTTCCGATATTATATCAAAAAAGGAGCTCTAGCGGCATCACTAAAAATTAGACATATAACAGGTAAGATGGATTTGATGGAGCAATAAAGGCTCGTTTCAGCGAGACTAAGTTTATTAAAATCAGTTCAGACGTTTAGGAGTTACACCTGTTTATTTAAAAAATCACTGAATCACCCCCCACCACTTTATTTTAATAGATACGTCAAACAAAAAAAAAACAAAAATTACTCCATTTACTAGGTGGATTTCAGTAAAAAATCACTTTAACCGTTTAGAATGGCGGTTACGCCCCCTGACGGTCATCTTGCAAATTTGAAAATATTTTGCACGGTCTTTTTTTGGCCACTTTAGTATAAAATTTTTTACCGCAACTCTCTACGACGAATAATTTCCGAGAAACAGCACTTTGCATTCTTATCTGACCACCCGGTACATACTTCCTTCTTTCCATTTCAAGCGATGTAGTCCCTCATCAAGTACGTAGTAGTCAGTCTTTGAAATGTATTGAAGTACAACCAATTCAGATGACTTAACAGAATCTCTTAAGGGTTCTTGAAGCTGCGCTTTGTTAGGTTTCCGCATTAAATATTTTTCTTCGAACAAAGACAGTAGGTAAGGTGGTAGTTTATTCCTCATAATATCATCGAGATTTAACTCTTCTGATTGTGATACAACTAGGAACATCTGAAACAACAGAGATGGGTTAATAGTCTGATTCTTACTAACTTTTATACCCCGACTGGTCGCTAATGTCCTGACTTTATCCTTTCGTTTATAGGAATACTGAAAAACAGTTGCTTCCATTTCTTGAATTATTGTGTTGCCTATATTAAAAAGATCTTGAACATTTACATCCTTATCAGCGTTTATACCTGTGATGATATTTCGCCAGGAGGTTTCCTCACAAAATGGAGTGTATTCTTCAAATTTTGGAGAAAATTTAGTCACATCCTTCTTGTCCCTCCGTGAAGTAGTAGCTTCCTTATATTGTTCACTTGTTGTGTAAGCTGTGTCAGTGTAGTCCTGCATTGCCTAGTTGTATGATGAACAAATCGGTGCAGACATTGTCCACACAGTTCTTTGGTGTTCAGTCATACCGCTTCCTCTTGTTAGTCCACCAGTGTTTTTTAGTGGTCGCATAAGGGTCTGTTCAATTACTAAGTCAGACCCAAGACCAGCCCAGTACTTATCACTACGCCGTATGACAAGGAATCCATTGGGAAATGTATGATAAACTTCAGGATGTTGAGTGTCTAACAATTTCATATTCTGTAAATACAAATAAGAAGATTTAAGAATTTTGTGTGAGCTGCTGCAGCAAATACGGGCAAGCACTTATTTATACATAGCGTGACAGTGCATGTCCCACGATCCTGTCCGATCGGCTTCCAGGTGTTCTCTCATTGTCCTCAAAATTTTGTCATAGCTCAACCAAAGTTTGGTCGTACTTGAACTATTGCTTAGCTCATTTTTCTTAAAACTTATCTGGTTTTTTCCTGCTTCAAAGCATTCTGGTTGCACTAAGTTATCCAAACCAACTGTACCAGAATCCAGGCATGTATACATTTCTTCCTGCATTGAACCCTGGTTCACTTTCCATTACTCTAGCTACAATCTGTTTTGTAAGGCACTAACGTACAAGTAATGTCTACGAACCACTTTTTGGACAGCTTTTCCACTAAGCATATGCATCACTGCGTTTATACCGTAAATCGTTCCTACAGCATCTGGATGCCACTTCCATCAATTAAAGTATCAATAGCGTCCAATAGGTTAGTCAGTGTATGAAAACTCCCTAGTAATAACACAACAGTTCATAACGGACTATCTTCAAGAACTTCGTTTATTATTTTAGAAGCTTTCCAGAACAGTGGCTGGTCAAAAGTTACGACTGCAGGAATGTTATACTTGGAAGCCAGTTTTCAAAAATAATTTAAAGTAGAAAAAATACGTCTTGTCACTAGAAGACATGTCGAGCATTGGAAGAAAAACCGGGATGTTGATGTTTCTTATGTGCTATGTTCATAAACCCTTAGCAGTTTGAAACTGGTTGCCTAAAGCAAAAAGATACCTGCCACATAATATCAATATCATGGGATAAGTCTGTTAGAACATACAGGTGATTGAATTTAAACGTACGACGTGTACTCTGCAAAACGGTAATCCGTTATGTTCGCTTGTGTTTGAATTATGTTATTCAGTTCAGATATTTTTGTTCTAGCAATTGTCTGTATGATTTTTTGTCCAGGGGTTATTGCTGCTATCATACCCATGCCGTACAATGTGCCCTTTCCATCTAAGATCACTGTGCTGTGGTCTACGTTGTCTGCTGCAAACAGTACCATTGTATTTGGTGCATTTGCACTACCTAAAATATCCGGAGCATCAGATGAAGCTGCATTTCCTTGAAATCTTAGAACTTCTGAGTATGAGAAGCAGTAACCCTTAGCATAGAGATCGTCTATCAAGAACCTTGATCGGAAGTGATGGTGCATTTGGACAGCTAATCCAATCTGTAATGGAGCACGTCTTGGACGCGCAGCTTGAACAACAGCTCGTCCAATACTTGCTATTTTCCTAGACATATCATACCGTACAAGAAGATGTTCAAGAATCAAATGCAAACTATCGGGAATGTATTCTAAAGCTGTCTCTAAATTGATTTCTTCGGTGGTTGTACATTTGCCCTTGGAAATTTTAATTCAAGTTTTAATATCACTCTTAATTAGTTGCAGCTGCAGTTCCTATTATAGCGAGCTTCTTCGTCAAATTTATTCATTACATTAACGTAGTCACGTAATATTATGATAGTTGTGTGGCGAAAGGTAACAGTATCATGCTATCCGTCATCCTCTGCAATAAATAAAGAGTCTCCATAGTATTCCAAAAGCTTGGACTTAAGATACTGCTTAGCGTACGGAACCGACTGAACGTCCTCCAACATAACTGTAGTCAGCATAATCAGGACTAGTTTATCTTATTTCCTTTTCACAATATAAACAGTCTCGTTTACTATTAAACGGCCATGACAAAATACGTCCACTTCTTTTCACGGATAATTTTCTTCTTGATAATGTAGTTCAAGCGAAACGATTTATGCACTGTTGTTCCAACACTCACTACTATGCTATCACTTCGCTCAATACTAGCCTTGCTTATTCCCTCAGCTCCTTTAATACCAATACTAACGATGTCTTCATTGCCAAACTCCTTCCGACATAAGGGACACACTTCTTTATCAGTACTCATTTTAAATATAACACAAACATCTCGCTAACTTTGAATAACCTCAAATCAATTATTTGTTATTGTTTACAACTTAAACTGCTGTTTGAGAAATCATGGAAGCTTCACACACTTGAGTTTTATTCAATAAAGTCAGCTGAAACAAGCACTTTATAGACCAGTTACAACAAACAGTAGTAAATAATTTGTTTACCGTTCGTTTATTTTTTTGGCAAAGCTATCAAATAAAATATATTAATTATTCTATGGCAAATCCGTTCGAAAGATTTTAAACCATTTTTACATAGATTATAGTATGGGGGTATTCCTACTTGTTATTTATTAATAGCCATGAATGTGTTAAAATAATAAATCTTTTTGAATTATGAGAACTAGGTTTTACTGAATTATTCCGAAATTACAATCGTAATTTTAATGCAATATTCGAACAAAATAAAACCATAAAATGTTTTTTTACAATTTTTTTAACGGTCCCTGTGTCTGTTTTTTTTTAGTTTATAATTCCCATATTAGAACTTTTAAGTGTAACTGAGACGGAGTCGGGTTAATTAATGATTCTATAGAATGCCTTCGATCTGTAAACATATAGATATTGAAAAACTGGATTTACAAACTTGTATGAAATTAGAAGCCTAATTAAGTTGTCAATGTGAATAATTATTGTGAAATTCGAATTGATTTTATTTAAGATTTAATAATAATAATAATATTTATTTGTCCAACAGTTTTACATCAATTACAGGACAAAATTCTACAGGGTATCCACAAACTCTTTTCACGAAAGAAAACTGCAAATTCTAGAGCTAATTTTATGTCGATTTATCGTAAATTACCTTAATACAAAAATACTTCCTAAAAGAGCTGGAAGATGGCGCCCTAACATCGGTTTAATTCAAATATCTTCAAAATGGTTTCCCTTTAAATGATAGCGTTCTGTACATTTATTTAGTGGAATATTCCCAATTATCGTATGGCGTGGATATGATTTTTTTTGTTGTACTCATAAGCGGCTCGTTTGGGGGGTATTGGACATTGCTATACATAAGTTTTTTGTTTTTCAAAATTTCGCAATTTTAACATAAAATTTAAAAAAATTCGATTTTTTTCATAAAAGAATGATACTCTTGTCTGAGGTCGCTACGACGCACTGTTTTCGAAATAAATCGATTTGAACTTTTCATGTGTTAATCATACTTTTATAAAATTAATTAACGAATTAATTAACGAATTAATTTACAATTATGAAAGATGGTTATGGGAAATAAACAAAATAACAATTGCGTGGACGTCAAACTGCTCTCATGTCATAAATTAATTTTGCTTTAGAAAGTATAATAATAAGTAAATAAACTCGGGTAAAAAATAATCGTTTTTAATACAAAAAAAATAATGTTGCCTAACATTCATACGAGTAACTAATTGAGGAACGTTAAAGTTTTAAAGATTTAAAAGAAAACAGATCGACCTATTATGATTTTTCTTTAAGCTTTCCACTTGTTGCTAGGAAGTAATGTCGTAACTTTGTTCGAACAACAATAAATAGAAAAATTTAATCATACTAAATTTTAAAACTATTAAACGACATAAATACTGGACATTCGAAGTACACGGCAATACATTTTGTTTACAGTTGCTGCAAAAAATTGATATAAAGACAAAGTTATGTAAACATTAGGTTTCTGATATTGTTCTGCTAGTGACGAAGAACAGAAACATATTTATATACCAAGGACGCAAAATTCTACTCCGGACGGCCGAAAGGAAAATCTTGAGGCTGTCAAAGACATTTTACGTCTGTGGCGCACAAAAAATGTTGTGTGCAAGCGTTGCATGTAAATGTGAATACACAATTAAATTGCATTTTACAATTGAGTATAATTCGTTGAATTCGATACAAAAGATTGAGGGTATATACCTACATTTATTTGTATACAAAGTCAGTACATGTACCATCTATCACACTGCTAGAAGTAACTGAGCAAACAGAAAGGCATTTTTCCGTCCGCTGCTCATGACAACGGACAAGAATCTAATTTGCGTTCGTTGTCCATGGTAACGGGCGCAAAACTGCATTTTGCGGCCGCTGCGTGAAGTGCAAAATGACATTTTGAGGACCTTTGCACACAAAGGTAATTTACGAGTTAGTCCTATAAAAGAGGGCTAGTGCTAATCAATATAAAAATGAGTAATAGGTACTTAAAAAAAATCTTAATCTTTTTTATATGTTTATTCGTCAGCAGTCCAGGTTTTTTTATAATTTTGATCTGCAACAGGCTTAGTATAACGTGCTAAAACACTGAGAAACACATACAATGGTGCATACGGGTATGCGGACTGCCTGTGAACGGATGCCTTAAATTTTTTATAACTAAGAGAAAAACAGAAACGAAAAATTTCATTTCTGAGTTTAAAAGCCGTGTAGAAGAATGCGGATTGCTCACATTTGGTACAAGTTGAAGTGGTACTGCATATTGATGATGTCGATGAGCCAATCAAATATTCGTATCGAGGGTGGCCCCAGATGATATCAAAGAATGTAATTGAATAGCACAATAGCCATCGTAATATCGACAGTACCACGAATTAAAACGATTCTTCTATGCTCAATGGACGATGTCAGAAGTTAAGGAGTGGTCAGTATAAGACTAATGAATACGGTCAACGATTTCGAGAGTATATTGGAGAGCACCAACTCAGAGGTGCAAATTATATTATAGATGAAATCGAAATTGGAATTTATATAGCAAAACATTGTCAGGAAGTAAGATACTGCTCTATGCAGGAAGCTGATTTTACGCCGAACTGCCTTGGTAGCTGATAGAGGATGATAAGTCAACCCATAATAGATTTGAAGATGTAGGCATTCATAACGTAGTAATAGAATCAGAAGAACTTAAGATCTAAGCTATTTATACTTACAACAGAAAATGATCGATTTTTTTTTGTAGACAAAAAGCATCACTGAATTTTGTTAACATTAAATTTAACTTAGACCATTCCTTCTTCATTCAATAGTACGTTTGATATCTGTTGATTGAAGCCGTCATTTCAGATCTAATATCTTGACTTACAATAGAAGGTGGGTTAGTTGTATGAGTAGACTGAGATGTTGCCTAACACCAGCGGTCACGTAGGGGTTAAAGACCCAGTATGTCACCGATTCTACTGACAGGCCTGCTGGCAATTTTACAAGTTAGTAGCGTGTAAAGATTACATTACATTGTTTATGGTTAGTTCGATTAATCAATGATTATACATGTGGTAAAAATATTTTCAAAAATAAGTGTCTACCGCAATTTTCGGCTCACTTGCTCCTCAGAAAAATGTCACAAAAAATAGTGGTCTCGTTTGCGCCCAACGTTGCAGTTCCTTGGTCATTACGACAATTTACGATACCTACTTCCAACAATTTATAAAAACACAAATTTACCACTTGTTTCCCATAACTTCAATGTGTTTTTAGAAGTAGTTTGACTGTTTAATTTATTTGGGGTTCATGGGGTATCTATGTGTTTTACAGTGATACATTTTCTTGACTAAATTGCTAACAATTCATATTATTCTATGGAATTAATTTCAATAACTTTCCTTCACACTTTATCCGGCAGATAACAAAGGATTTTGGTTATGCTGGTGTGTTTAAAAGTTGCGAAACAGCAAAGTCGATTGTTGTGATATTTTTTTTTTATTTTTTGCATTTTAGATTAGTATTTTCATTATTTACATACACGCATAGTCGTATACACTTTTTTTTTGTGATTGTGGACCTGAACAGGCTAATTTAGGCCTATCGTGCTAAAGCACTCAGGAACACTTAGGAGGATGGATAGAGGGATAATGAATTGCCAATAGATGCCTATGAACAGCTACCTTAAATTTTCTCATATCATAAATGAGAGGAAAATAGGAACTAGGGAGATCATTCCAGAGTTTAGAGGCCGTCTAGAAAAATGTGGATAGCGCCCGTTTGGTACGACAAGTGGAGATTTGTACTGCATACTGATGATGTGAATGAGCGAACCGAGTGTTTCTCGCAAAGATAGCCCGAGATGGTATCAAAGAATATAATTCAGCAGCACAATAGCCGTTGTAATAACGATAATACAAAGAAAGAACTGAAACCATCCTTCTATGCTCAAGGGACTGTATGTGAGAAGTTAAGAACGGGTCATTTATAAGCCTAACCGCTCTCTTTTGAATACGATCAACGATATCGAGAGCGTATTGGGGAGCACTAACCCAGAGGTGAGAATTATATTCCAGATGAGGCCGAATTTGGGCCTTATACAGCAGAAGGAGTTGTTGAGAGGTAAAGTACTGCTTAGATCTGTGCAAAAAGCCAATTTTACGAGCAGCTGTTTTGGTAGCTGACTGAAGATGGTCAACCCATGAGAGATTTGGAGATACAGTCATACCCAACAGAGTAATAGAGTCTGAAAACTTAAGAACTGAGCCATTCATACTTACAACAGGAAATGATCGATCTTTTTTGGCGGACATAAGGCAACACTCAGTTTTGTTAGCATTAAATTTAACTAGATTATTGCTTCCCCATTCGAGAATACGTTGAATGTCTTTGTTGATTGAATTTGCCATTTCAGCTTTAATTTCTTGATTTGGCATAGAAGGTGGATTATCACTATGAGTAGACTGAGATGAACTACAGTGAAGAGTGCTATCGTCAGCAAAGCAATGGATGGGGTTAGTTGTTGAAGAAATAAGCTCATTTATGTACAGTAGAAAAAGTGTAGGCGCTATAACGGATCCCTGTGGTACGCCCGCGTTAATGCTAACTTCTTTTGAAAAAAAGTCATCAACTACGACACGTATTCGTCTTTTATCCAGGAAACTAGAAACCCAGTTGATGAGCGTATCATTTAACCCAAACGAGGTGAGTTTGGCTAGTAAACACTTATGCCAAACTTGGTCAAATGCCTTTGAGATATCTAAAGCGACTACAACTGTTTCACCGGACTGCTCTACTGTATTGTTCCAAACTTGGGTCACATATGAAAGAAGATCGCCTGTTGAACGACTTTGCCTAAACCCACATTGGTGGTCACTAAGGAGTATCCAAGATAAGGCTTCTCACTATGGGGATCTCGGAAATGGTATTTTATTTTTTTCTGGCGTTATTACAAATATTAGAGCAAAAATACAAACACTTGTTACGGGCTTTAACATGGCATAGTCAGTTTTTCAAACGGACGTTTCCTATTTTTATAGCCATCATGAACTTATTTTTTTTAAATACGGTCTTTATATTTTGAAAACTAATTTTGAAAGGTTTTTGTTATTACAAGTTGAGCAATGTGTCACATTTGATTGACTGATCGGGTTTTGAACCTTTCATGGACCATCATCACGAAATTTAAATTAGTTTTTATTTGAATATTTGTTATCACATAAATCAATGCCCATTCTGTAAATTTTATTAAATAAAATGTGATGACAATATTGTGCTTAGTTACTTGTATTGTTTTCGCATTAAAGTTCTGGTGCCACTGTATCTTTTTTAAGTTCAAAATCCATATATTTTTTAAGTTGTAAAGATTTTGTAAGAAGGGAGCATAATATAATTATGGACTATATTTACGATATGTATTACTTAAACTTGGAAGGCAAAGGGAAATGTCTTCGCATTTTATCCTATACAGAAAAACTTGATTAATGACTAATAACAACATTGGCGCTAATGAATATATCCGGCGCCTATAATAGGTACAAGCTCAGTTAAGAGAACTTTATTCAATGCGTATTGCGTAAGTACTTACCCTGTTCCACATCCATTCATTTTTCCAATACTAGCGCTTATTTTTGATTTCACTTAATTTCTAACTCTCGTCAAGTGAAAATGTAAATCGATTACTTGTGCTTGACATTACTTCTATGCAGTATTTTATGTAGAAAGATATATTAAAAAATTTAAATTACCCCAAATTTTTAAAACGAATACCTTAACCGTTATTAATGACAATGGTATTGATTATGTATAGTAATGTATACAGGGTGTCCCATAACTATAGGGACACAGCTTAACTACAACTTTCTTATGTCAAATGGGATCGATTAAACCAAACATACCTTAGCACAAATGTGCTTTCTGAAGAAGTTACAGCTCTTTAAAGTGATAAAAAATATTTTTAACAATGGGCATATTTCAGAAATAAAATAACATAACTTATCAAGCTGAAAATTGGAACACGTCCACTTCGGAGGAAACTGAATATTCTCGGTTTATGAGCCATAACTGCATAATGTAGAGGGCACTGTCGACAAATTTTTTTTCGTATGTTTCTGTCATATTTTTCTTATGATCAACAGTTTCGTTTCTGCGGGTAAAGTTTATAATGGAGAAACTAATTTTACATAAAAAAATGTATTTGTTTCATATCCACAAAATGTACCGTTTTCAAGAAAAACGCACGTAAACATTTTAATGCACCAATTTAAAGCTTTTCACGAAATACGATTGTAACAAGTTACCACTTGTCACACTAATATTAATGCACTTTCTAATAAAAATTAAATTGAATTAAGTAGGTGTTATATTTTATTGGCTATTTACAAAAGATTTTTAAAATGGACGCCATTAGCTTCAATGCACTTTTGACAACGTTTAGCTAAATTTTGTCTAACACGGAAGAATGAGTGAGCATTATTTCTAATCTCATTTCCAGCTTCTCGAATTTTTCGTAACAATTCTATTCTATTGACGTTTGATTGTTTATAAACAATGGATTTCATATGACACGATAAGAAATAATCTAACGGATTGAGATCTGAACTTCGCGGTGGCCAGGCTAGTAAGGTGGGCAAAGTATTCTCCAAACAGTTGAGATATGATTCTGGATTCAACCGAGTAGGAACTTCACATGGTCCTATGTATTAAAGAATCCCCGACAATTCCACACCATGTGTTACTTGAACATTCGTGCTGAAAATTCTTCGTTCTAGCTATACGGAGATTGTCTTCACTCCATGTATGAGAATTTCGGTATTAATTATGCCTCGATAGGCAAAGGATGCCTCATCAGTAAAGAACACAATATTAAAAAGTGTCGGGTTATTATTTTGTTTAATACGCAACCACTGACAAAAATTCAATCTTAGTGCGAAATCAGTGGGCAACAACTCCTGTACATTTAAATGGTGATACGGATGCAGAAGTTAGGCAAGCCCGGGGCACAGGTGTAATTGCAGATAACTGCCGAATACTGATTTCTTCAACTCGACGTAAAACAGCTTCTTCCTCCCCAACGAGTAGAGAAGTTGGACGTCCAAAGCTCCCATGTTCTTTTCATCGTTGAAATAATTTTCTGTTGCGTTGGCGACGATTTTGGTACAATTCATGGCTCCTCCATTAAAATGCTCTTGGCAATAAGTCGCAACCATATCGCCCATCTCAGAGTTGGAAAATACATTGTAATGGGGTATTTTACAATAAAACAAGAAAAGGTATGTAATGCGGGAACAAGATGAACGGAAAGTTTAAGAACACTCGATAATAACTCAGTAGAACAACAACAAAATGGTTTAATATAAAATAACTGACAGATTACAACTTGCAAATAATGTAACAAATGCATTAATTATATTAGTGTGACAATTGGTAACTTGACACAATCGTATTGCGTGAAAAGCTTTAAATTAGTGAATTAAAATGTTTAGGTGCGTTTTCCTTGAAAACGATACATTTTGTGGATATGAAACAAATACCTTTTTTTATGTAAAATTAGTTTCTCCATCATAACTTTACCCGCAGAAACGGAAGTGTTGATCATGATAAAAATATGACAGAGACATACGAAAAAAAATCTGCCGACAGCGCCCTCTACAATATGTAGAATGGCTCATAAACTGAGAATATTCAGCTTCCTCCGAAGTGGATGTGTTTCCAATTTTTAGCTTGATACATCATGTCATTTCTGAAATATACCCAATGTGAAAAGTATTTTTTATCACTTTAAAGAGCTGTAACTTCTTCAGGAAGCACATTTGTACTAAGGCATGTTTCGTTTAATCGATCCCATTTGACCTAAGGAAGCTGTAGTTAAGCTGTCCCTATTCTTTTGGGCCACCCTGTATAATCAAAGGGCAACGTTGTCAACACGTGTACATTTAAATGGTGATACGGATGCAGAAGTTAGGCACGCCCGGGGTACAGCTGTAATTGCAGATAACTGCCGAATACTGATTTTAGGATTTTCTTCAACTCGACGTAAAACATCTTCTTCCTCCGCAACGGGTAGAGAAGTTGGACGTCCAAAGCTCCCATGTTCTTTTCATCGTTGAAATAATTTTCTGTTGCGTTGACGACGATTTTGGTATAATTCATTGCTCCTCCATTAAACTGCTCTTGGCAATAACTCGCAACCATATCGGCCATCTCAGAGTTGGAAAATACATTGTAATGGGGTATTTTACAATAAAACAAGAAAAGGTACGTAATGCGGGAACAAGATGAACGGAAAGTTTAAGAACACTCGATAATAACTCAGTAGAACAACAACAAGATGGTTTAATATAAAATAACTGACAGATAACTTGATTACAAAAGCATTAATTATATAAGTGTGACAATTGGTAACTTGATACAATCGTATTGCGTGAAAAGCTTTAAATTAGTGAATTAAAATGTTTACGTGCGTTTTCCTTGAAAACGGTACATTTTGTGGATATGAAACAAATACCTTTTTTATGTAAAATTAGTTTCTCCATCATAACTTTACCCGCAGAAACGGAAGTGTTGATCATGATAAAAATATGACAGAAACATACGAAAAAAAAATCTACCGACAGCGCCCTCTACAATATGTAGAATGGCTCATAAACTGAGAATACTCAGCTTCCTCCGAAGTGGATGTGTTTCCATTTTTCAGCTTGATACATCATGTCATTTCTGAAATGTACCCAATGTGAAAAGTATTTTTTATCACTTTAATGAAGCACATTTGTACTAAGGCATGTTTCGTTTAATCGATCCCATTTGACCTAAGGAAGCTGTAGTTAAGCTGTCCCTATTCTTTTGGGCCACCCAGTATAATCAAAGGGCAACGTTGTCAACACGGTAACCACCCTAAATCCTATTACAATCTTATCACAATTGTAATTTTGATTTTTTCTCGATTTTGAATTAAAATATTCAAAATAGAGAAAATATTATAAGAAACTCGTATCATATGACCCCTTGGTTGCACGAGTTCTTTAGAAACCCCACCGGTATATGGTTCTTTTTCTATACTTGGATCCGTACGATAAAAATTTGTGATAATAAACTTGTTTTTTTAATACACTTGTACTTGAACAAAATTACACAAAAACATAAACATAACATCCAAGTTTGAATACTGTTTTCTGATTTACAATTCAACTTATAACACCCATAAAATTGCGTTGGAAAGAAAGTTTTTACACTACAAAACATACGGAGTTTATCCCATCATAATGAATTATTATTAACGTTTAACTTCCAATCACTAGATTCTAGAAGGGTAATGCACAGTATCATTTTTACACAACCATATTGACTGTCCACAACTACTCATCTATGTTATATTCCACATACCACGTTCCTCTTCTCGAAATATAAAAACTTTTCATTATCCTAGTTCTCGAACAGAGATATTGCTTAGATTCCCCATCGTTGCTATTAGTCGCAACTTTAATTTCATTAGCCATAATTGTGATATCAATCATTCCAGCCTTTCATCTCTCCTTTCCGTATTACAAACATAATATGTAATCAATTTTTGAATTTTTTTTTCTTTTATTTGTTGTATTTTTTTTCTACATTAGATTTATTTTTATATATTGTTATTTAGTGTGAAATCACACTGCATTGTGAGATTTCAGTTGCACTACAAATTTTGTATTAATTTAAATTTACTGTCCTATTAATGGATGTATTTATTATCTGGATATTAAACATTATCATTATTATTATTTAAATTTGTTCTTAAACACCGTTATGCTATATATGTGAATTATACATTTTAAATAATAAAAATTGTTTATTTTTACGTATTAAAAAAATAAAATTGTTTATCATAATTTAAATAAAAGATAACCTCTTTTTATTTGTTAAGTTGGTGTTTAACATTAAATTTGCTAGAGTATAACTGTATTAAACCGTAGAGATTAAGCCCTACTGCTACTAAATACATGTGACCATGAAAGGAAAGCCTTAAACATTTATCAGTGTGGATGTGATAACTTAGACTTAGACTTAGACCCTTTGTTAATCGCAAGTATGCGTGTCTTAATAAAACAAAATACATAAATTTGGAATTTAAACTGTTGTATAGAAGATAAAGCTTTAGACATTGGCTTTAAGCGTATTACCCGAAATATACATCAAATTGATTAACTAAACTTGTACAGGGTGGCCAACTAAGAATGCGAGGTACTGTATGTGGGAAACTATTCATCGCAGGGGCTTGCGGAAAAAAAAGTTATTACTAAAACGGGCAATACCTGGAAAATATTTTCATGTTTCTGAAATGGCCGCTAGGGGGCGTAACTGCAATCTTGAATCTAAAAAAGTGATGATTTCTGTGAATTCTGCTATATTACCCTGATAAAAAAATAACTAATCTTTGAAGTCGAGGATAATCTGAACTTTTTTTGTTTGGCACTTTTTGACGTATCTATAAAAATAAAGTGGTGGGAGGTATTCAAAGGTTTCCTTAAATCACCCCCTGTATCTTTGAAACGGCTAATCCGATTTTATCAAACTTGGGCGCATTGAAAAGAGCTTTTCTTGGGCTACGAATGTTAAAATAATTGAAGTTTTGTTAGTTTCATATGTCGTCGCTAGAGGGCTTTGTTCGACATTCCGACAGAAACGGTTAATTTTCGCAAAAAAATTAAATGCATTGGTATGACTTTTTTTCATGAACAAATAGCTAAATGATGCCTAAACAAGCTCGCGAAAACCGCATCTCGATATCTTGTTCCTAACCTAAAATATCGGCCAAAGAAAACTTTGTACGAAAATATCTTAAATTTTTATTCTTTTTTAACTATATTTTTCTGGAATTGTTTCTATTATGTAAGTTGTGGCCCTAAAAAGGACCGATTTAAAGGAGGAAGGTTTTTAATGCCCCCGTAAATGCTCGAAATGCTGACCATCACTCTGTGCATTGCTGAGGCCTCTTATTATAATTAATAGAAGCAGGCAATGGAAACAGATACCTAAACAAAACATACATAATCCTCAAATTGTCAATAGTTGTCAATACTTTCGCGTACAGCGTAGTAGCTAAAAGAGTTTACGCGGCTCGATATCCAAATCAGCGTCCTTGCTATGTAAGAGTTTTTTCCCGATTAGTGGCGAGCTTACGAGCCAATGGTAGTTTTCGACCTACGTTTCAACGGCAAAGAATTGGAAGAACACAAGAAAATATTAACCGTGCACTGGGCTATATTGAAGGAAATCCTCATGTTAGCACAAGAGCATTATCCACTGAGTTGGGCATATCACGGACAACGGTTCAAAATATTTTGAAGGACCATAGGTATGTTCTAATGGCCATCAAAATATATAGGTATTCGTTTAAACTTTTTTTAATTACTTTAAGAATGCACCCATGTCATTTCGTTTTGCATCAGGCCTTGAAAGAGGAAGATTTTGATCGAAGGTTAGACTATTGCCATTGGATGTTAGGCATGATACACGAAAATAGAAAATTTTTATTTCAAATTCTTTGGACCGATGCAGTCACCTTTAGTAGTGACGGGAGAGTCAATGTGCACAATATGCATTATTGGTCTGCAGAAAATCCCCATTGGTTGCGTGAAGTTCAGCGCCAAGGACGTTGGAGTTTAAATGTATGGTGTGGCATACTGGGACGCAGAATTATTGGGCCATATTTTTTCGAGCAACCCCTAAATGGCAGTGTATTTCTTGACTTTTTGGCCAATCAATTACCGTTGTTGTTGGAAGATGTGCCTCTGGAAACAAGGCAAAAATTGTTTTTGCAGTTGGATGGTTGCTCAGCACATTTTGCTATTAATGTGCGAGAGCATATTAATGCAGTATTTCAACAGCGGTGGATTGGAAAAGGAAGTCGGACTCAACCTACTACTAGAGAAGATATGAAAAACCGGATTCGTAACGCAATACGTAACATACAGAGAGCCGAAATTGAAGCTGCAGTTTTGTCTAGTCATGAGAGGCTTCAGCAATGCATAGATCGTGATGGTCAGCATTTCGAGCATTTACGGGGGCATTAAAACCTTCCTCCTTTAAATCGGCCCTTTTTAGGGCCACAACTTACATAATAGAAACAATTCCAGAAAAATATAGTTTAAAAAAAATAAAAATTTAAGGGATTTTCGTATAAAGCTTTCTTCGGCCGATACTTTAGATAAGGAACAAGATATCGAGATGCGGTTTTCGCGAGCTTATTTAGGTATCATTTAGCTACTTGTTCATGAAAAAAGTCATACCAATTAGGTTAATATAGCAGAATTCACAGAAACGTCACTTTTTTAGATTCAAGATTGCAGTTACGCCCCCTAGCGGCCATTTCAGAAACATGAAAATATTTTCCAGGTTTTTGTATTGGCCGTTTTAGTAATAACTTTTTTTTGCGCAAGCCTCTACGAGCGGTGTGACACGTCACTCTATTTTATAAATCGAATTCAATTCTTAAAATGACTACTAGACGCCAGTTTTATCTTTTTGTGTGCGAAGTAGCAAACTTCGTACACATTCTTCTAAAAAAGGTAAACCACTATACTAATAATCCAAGCGTAGCTTTCGTGCTGAGCATCATAACTGGGGTGTCAGAAAGCAAAGTATACTTCACACATCTTCGCATCGAACATCTATATAAATTGCATCTTTCTCTTACGCTGTCTTTAAATATAACTTATTGCCAAATGACATCAAAATAGTAGCCATAGAAAAATTTAAAATAAAACTCAAGAGAATTACTATTTGGAGGTTTTAAATTCTAAATCAGTCAGTATTTGATTAAACCTTATGATTATGTTTACCAGATGCTTTGATTGTAGTTTTACCTATCACTTATTTTTATAACCACAATTATTATTTAATAAACCGTCGCGCAGGCAGAAGCTTACTTTTCGGACCTTCTAACTTTGTAACTTTTTAACGGAAGTAGAAGGGGGCCAGCTGAGTAACTACGACGCCCCCGTTTTTCAACCCCTAGTCGGAATTTTCAACCCCTTGAGGGCATTTTCACCCTAATTGCGGTCCTATTGACAGTCCAGCCCCTGGAGGATAGGCAAATTCGCGCGCATGTAGTGGGACAGTTGCTTTTTCAACCCCTTGGGCGTGGTTTTAAATCTTAATTAAGGCCCTTTTGGCAATATTAAGAGCCTTTGGGCGTTGTAACCCTCTGGTATGGTCTAGCGGCCATTTTGTCTGCGTTAAAGTGTGGATTTAAGGCCCTTATGGCTTCATTATGGCGTGGCTATAGGATTAGACCTCACCCACTTCCTTTTACCTGATTGACTCGCGTAAAAGGGATGGCCCTTTGCTGATTGGTCCTTAACCCATTACTCAGCAGCCGTGTTCTGATTGGACGATTAATTCTTTGCATTGTGATTCATTATGGCTGGGGAATTAGAATTTGTATTCTAATATAGGGACCTAATGCTAACTTGTAAGACGGATGCAGGGCTTCGCAACTTGCTCTCGGCGCTTCAGCCCCTTGTCGTGAGCGGAACTTGTTCGGGTGCCTTAGTGCATTGTCGTGACCCCATTGGTGGGAAATTTGAATTTGTATTCTAATAAGCGGACCTAATGCCAACTTGTAAGACAGATGTAGGGCTACGCAACTTGCTCTCGGGGTTTCGCCCCTTGTCTCTGAATTTGTATTTAAGTATCTACAGGTTATAGTGAATATGTATTCTAATGCTAACTTGTAAGACAGATATAGGGCTTCGCAACTTGCTCTCGGGCCTTCACCCCCCTGACGGGAAATTTGAAACTGTATTCTAATAAGGGGCCCTAATGCTAACATGTAAGACAGGTATAGGTCTTCACAACATGCTCTCGGGGCTTCGTCGAAGTTCCATTGGCGGAAAATTTAAATTTGTATTTAAATCTCTGCATTTCTGCTTGGTTATGACAGAAAATTTTAATTTTTATTCTAATAAGGGGCCCTAATTCTAACTTGTAAGACATGTATAGGCCTTTAGTTCTTGCTATCTGGTCTTAGCCCCCTTGCCCCAAAATTTGTATTTCTTTGTGGCGCCACCTACGGACTAATTATTGCTGTCGGTTTGGTTATTGACGGGGAATTTGAATTTGTACTCTAATATGTGGCCCTAATTCTACCTTGTACGATATGTATAGGCCTTCGGAGCTTGATTTCGGGACTTAGCCCCTCCTTATCGTGATCGGAACTTGTTCGGGGTCTTCGCCCATTGTCGTGAACCCTTGGAGGGGAATTTGAAATTGTATTCTAATTATATGCCCTAAAGCTAACTTGTAAGACAGGTGTAGGGCTTTAAATCTTGCTCTCGAGGCTTCGCCCACTCGTCCTGGCCCCTAGGTGTGAAATCTGAATTTGTATTTAAGACTGCAGTTTATAGAGGGAAATTTGTATATGTATTCTAATAAGTGGGTCCCTAATGCTAACTTGTAAGACAGATAAGATAAGATACATTTATTCTGGACCACAATTGGTATCGAATACAGGTAGAAATAATGCGTCATAAGATACAGTAAATAACAGTTACATAACTAAAAAAGGTATAAGGACAAGTATACATTAATTACAACAAACAGAAACAGTACAGATATAAAAAAACAGAAAAAAAAAATTTTTAATATAAAATTACATAATTTCTTAATAGTATCTAATATAATACTTTTCAAGAAACTTTCAGGCTTTTTAATACTTCGTTAAATTCGTCTAATGTATATAACGGTTTTAGAAGCAAAATTCTTCGTAATTCCTTTTTGAAAACAAATATATATTTTAGATGTAGGGCTTCACAACTTGCTCTAGGTCCTTCGCCCCCGTGGCTGAAAATCTGAATTTGTATTTAAGTCTCTGTATTCTGTGTGGTTCTGGCAGAAAAGCCGAATTTGTATTCTAATAAGGGGCCCTAATTCTAACTTATAAGACAGGCATAGGTCTTCGCCCCCTTGCCCTAAAATCTGAATTTGTTTGTGGCGCCGTCTAGTTGTGTATAGACTAATGAATGTATTCTGCAATATAGCTGGCTCCACCTAGCGGTATATTTTAAAACTACATACAGATCACTGTACTGGTTATGGGGGAAATTTGAGATAAGAGGTCTAACACTAACTTGGAAGGTAGGATGTATGCATCTGGGTCTCAGCACACTTTTACGCACAATATATTTTGGGTGGCGTTATTGGAAATGGAAAAATGTTAATTAAAATATTTTACATACAAGATCTGCCTTAGTGGAAACACCTCTATAAAAAAAGCCCTTAGATTTATATGCAAGCCTGAACGTCCTAAGTCGTTATTAAGCTGTTTATAAAAAAGATAAAGGATTTGTATCATTTATTATAAGTAATACTATTTTGAGATTTAAAACTAATGAATGTTTTCTGTAGTATGGTCTGGCGTTATTGGAAATGGAAAAATCACTCTAGATCAAATCAAACAATCAAAGCAATCACAATTAATCAAAGCAATTAGCCATAGCAGTCAAATCAATCAATCTCGATCAAATCAAACAAGAAGCTGTGCTAACAATTCTTCATAACCGTCATGTAACGATTCTCCCACTGTATATACCTATCTCCTATGAGCGACTGCTTACTATGAAGATAAGGCTAACCGACACTCAGAGCTGGTACTCTCTCTAAACGTGAGGGCACAGGCGGGGGAAAACAGTCGATCATCCGCAAATGAATCTCAATCAATCAAATCATAACTTACAGGTTGCAAAAATCAGCTTACAATTCAAAAATACAGGTCTTGCGTAACTTACAGCTTGTTGAAATCAATCACAATTCAAAAATGTATGAGATAGCCTTCGATATTACTGTCAATATACGAACACCAAATTAGCATGATAAAAATACCTATACAATAAAAGTTATAACCAAACTCGAAATCAGATCACTATATTATTTTACATAAAAGGAATGCCTTATTGTAAATACCTCTGCCAAAAGGGCTCTAGATTTATAAGCAATCTTGAACGCACTATTTCGTTTTTGAAAATGGATAAATGCCCGAGGGCAAATAAACAAGTTAACCTCCATTTTCAATTTTGATAATACACGGATGATTTGAAACTAACACCAGACCCTGTGTTTTATTTTACACTACGCTTATCACTATCATTAGACAGTCATAATGATAATATCACTCAAATTCGGAAATACCTAAAAAGGCCTTAGATTTTATAAACAGGTTTGAACGCACTATTTCGTTTTTAAAACGGTCAAACGGGTAAATAAACAAGGTGACTTTCATTTAAAATTTTGGTAATACACATGTGATTTGAAACTAACATGGTTTCATTGCGTAAGACAACTACAGGCCTCTGTGTTTTTATTTTACCCAACGCATTATCATTAGCAAACCATCGTGTATTACTATTGTTGAGTTTTGCATATGGTGATAAAAATACGTTTACAACTAAAGCAGTAAAAAAAAATAGCTATGTAACAGGTATAACCAAACTAGAAATCAAGGCTCTAGTAATTAAATAAAGCAAATAAAATATGTGTTAGGGTTAAAATAAAAACGATCACTTACCGTGGTTGCTGCTGATAATCGCATTGGGAGAACGCATTCACACGGTCACACTCACAGAACACTCAATTTCGGCGGCAACTGAATAATATAGAAATACTTAGAGGCCTCCGGTAATTATTAGCATAAAGTAATTATTTTCTGAATTTCTCCAATTATGTAACCACAATAACAGCCTTTCACTATTCAAGTACATCTAAAAAACCCAATTAGCTAATTACCTGAAAAGTTGGACTGTCCACGAAAATGGAAATATGATGTTCAGGTTCTTTGTGCGAGTGAGTACAGTTATTTGTAAAAGCATACTTGTTTGTGACGTCATTTAGTGGAGTATTTTTAAACTAGTATTTGTTTTCTGTAATGGCAGTTGATCACGGCTCTACCTAGTTGTGTGTTTTAAAAGCAGATTGTTTGTTTCCGACGCCGTCTAGTGATGTATTTTTAAACTAGCGAATGTTTTCTGTTATAGAAGTTGATCGTTCTCGTCTCCCTCACCTCTCTCGTATCCCTCGTCTCTATCGTTTCTCTGCTCTCTCCCGTCTCCCTCGTATCTCACAGCTCCCTCGTATCACCCGTCTCTCACCCCTCTCGCTTCGCAGGGGCCCCCCCCTCTCTCTCTCTCTTAGATGTGCATAGCATTTTTTTGACTACCAGGCATTTGTCTATCTTCAATAACGACTTTTTCGCTCAATTGATTTGTTTGATGGATGGATTTGTACACAGGCACACATACGCACAAATGCTCACACCTCCTATACTATGTACAAATTAGGTTAGATTAGTGTACGCAAGATCTTAGGTTAGATCAATGTACGTACAATGTTAGGTTAGATTAATAAACGCACGGTTTTAGGCTAGTACAATCCTTGCTAATCCCGTACAGGTTGTAGCACCATAACAAACAAGGAGGTCCGACAAGGGGACGGACATCTGAGAAGAGTCGAAGACTCGAGAACAAGTTCCAGTGCCCTATTTTTGTATTATTGTGACCAAAAGAATATGACATTTACTCCCTTTCACTTCTTACCCGCACCAGAAATCACTGAGGTCTAGACACTTACGCCATGAACTCGTGAAATTTAAGTGCAATTGCTTTTCAAAATTTATACAATATATTCAAATAATTCTTTATTTATACTTTTTATTCGGTGCAATATATCAATTACAATTTTCAATTTAGAATTTTAGAAAGTTAACAATATATAGGTATGTAATAGATATTACAATATTACAAAATCATAAAGTATGTGAGTATTACGTATTTAGGTGGTGCTCTGTTCAGAAGTTTTCGTCCTCTTCAGCGCGTGGAATGTTTGGTTGATGGGTTGGCGTGGTGTTGTTGTATGCCTGTGACATCAATGTGTTTCGTTTTGATATTTGATTGTGGAGTTGCGTAGAGTTGAGTGGACTGGACAGCAGGATTACTGTCGCTCGATCGATGTAGGTGATGCTGATGCCCGTGTATCCGAAATAACTAGAAACTAATATCAGTTATGTGATTAACAAGAGTATCGGTATGAACAGAACATAAAGTAAGAAGAAATGATACGGTTATACTTATCCTGGGTCGCGGCGGACCATTGTATGTTCACTCGAAAAAAGAAAACATCTCCTCACCGTGTGTGAAGATCTGCACAGGTCAGACACAGTTTTCGCCTCAGCGAGTGCCACTACCACCTGTCGGAAGACAGGTAGGGCGTTCTCCATGTCGAGACTCCCGGGATACCCAATAGCCAGTCGAACGCTAAGGCGCATTGGGTGCGCGTGATAACCGATTACAGTCGAAACCACTTTCGGTACTGTCAGCGCTTTGACGTAACTGTCCTCTACGGTCGCTGTTGATCTTCCATCTTCTTCCTTGGCGGAAGTCGAGGGAACTTTGGGCAACCTCTGTAGCTCGCGGGGTTTCGTGTATTCACTGCAGTGGTGATCGCCGGCGCACTTGATACAGCGCACTGCTACCCTGCAGCAGCGCTGTGCGTAACGGAAACCCTGACATCGGTTACACTGCTTAATGTGTAGCTTTGACATCACCTAAAACAATTGATCACTATTTGCCTGGTAGGTATGATACGGTTTATCATGCCTATCCATAAACCTGTGTAGCTTGTTTCGGTCCTTGGATTCCCTCGCTGCAGGCCTTGGCTCGGCTGAAAGCAATCCCACTCCGGACAGGGTCTCAGGAGAAATTAACTCAGTTCTCCCTTTGACGAAGGATTACTGGGTGTACCTGGTAACGGTCTCCATGGCTTCCTGGGCGGCTTCCAGGGACTCAAACGCATTAGTGGTGCGTTGGTACCCGGTCCTTCCCACGGTAGGTCGAGCAGCGACGGTATTTCGTACCGTGCCGGCGATGGAGGGGAGGGGGGCTGGTGTGATCCGCCATCCAGTGTGATAATCTCGTGGCCACTGTTCTCTGCTGTAGGGCCTGCCCATCGTGAAAACGATGTCGCCTTGTGACGTCGCCTTTTTTGAGATGACAAATTTGTCTTTAATTCGTTGAACCTTTCAGTTCGGAACCCAACTTTTATATATCATGAATTATATTTATATAAATCATTTTATATTTTATTTCTTCTTACTAAAGCATTACTCAATTAATATACGTTAAACTAAACGAATGTTCTAAATACATCATCACTTTTTTGAAAATAAAACAATATTTAGACCAAATCATCATTTTAATAGGATTGATTTTGTGAAAATTAGTGTAAATACATACCAATATACCGGGTGTCCAAAGTGTCACGATTGTCAAGATTGTGGTTCCAATACGTGCACAACTTAAAAATACTTTAGCACCTACAGGGTGATTCGTAAAAGTAAGGGGGTATCAACTTTTTTATTTTAAATGGAACACCCTGTATATTATTACATTTTTGGATAGCCTAATGAATACGCTTTTCAACGATGTATACATTTGTACATATAAAATGCAACGTTGCCAAGTTATTTAACAAAAATGTATTTTTTTCCTGAATGTAAGGTTAGCAATAGAAATTAATTCTTGGTTTATTATCTAAGTTAGTTAGTTCAGGGATATAATTAAGCTAGGTATAGGCTTTAAAAATATGTAAACGTTTTATTGATATATTGAATAGGGGATAGAAGGCTCCGCTAAAATTTATAGTTTTTAAAATGTTTCCATTTTTTAAATTTTTCTATAATTATTTTATAACGTTACGAGTGCCATGATTTCAAGTCACAATACCAGATTAGTAATAGCAATAATTAATTTTATTAAATATTTTTAACAATAACTAAACAATGTAATATTGAAATAATAAACAAACAATTAACAAGAACAAGAAGTAGGTAAGTCAAACATATGCAAATTTGCACTTAAAAAAAATTATAAATAAGGTTCAAACAAGCCTCGTCTTTTCTCAATGCACTAATTCAATCGTTGCTTGTAGGAACGTTGTAAATTATGCAACATTTGTTGGGTTACATTACAAAACACTTGTTGAATTCTTTCCCTCATATTTTCTGCAGTAGTCGGCGATGTTCTATAAACTTCATTTTTAATGTAGCCCCATAAAAAATAGTCCATGAAAGTCAGATCGGGTGATCTAGCTGGCCACCTGATAGCCCCATAACGACCTATCCAACGATCAGGAAATTGCTGATTTAAAAACTCCGTCACATCACGAGCCGAATGTTCAGGAGCACCATCTTGTTGGAACCATATTTCCTCATTAGCGAATGGCATGTTCTCTTCAATCCATGGTAGCACGTTGGTTCGCAACAAATTTAAATAATTTACTGAATTTAAATTGTTTTCCAAAAAATAGGGTCCTAATAATCTGTTGCCAATAATACCAGCCCAAACATTGAGACTCCACCGATGCTGATTGTTTTTGTATCTAATTATATGTGGATTTTCCATGGCGTAATAATGACAATTATCTCCATTTACAAAATAATTATTATGAAAAAGTAGATTCGCCTCTCATCATAACTGTATTTAAAAAATTATGTGGTTGTTGCAATCCCCAACGACAATAATTTAATCTATTTTCAAAATCATGTTCATTCAATGCCTGGTGGAATTGGATCTTGTATGGATGGTATTTACATTCATTAATTATATTGTGTATTGTTGATTTTTGTAAATCATGTTCCACTACAATTTTTCTAATACTTATTTGAGGGTTTTCTTGTATATAAAGTTGATACCCCCCTACTTTTACGAATCACCCTGTAGGTGCTAAAATATTGTTAAGTTGTGCACGTGTTGGAACCATATAACTTTTGTATAATGATTTTAAAGAAAAATCAACAGCGAAGCCACAATCTTCCGTCGCGTAACGCTTTGGACACCCGGTACCTATAGTATATTAAGCATCAAGAATGGTAACGGACGTTTACCAGTCGACGATAATGTTTGGAGACTGATCGTAACAAAGTCTCGAATTCACCGGAGACCGATACAACTCCTAACATTCGTCAAAGTCAAAAGTGGCGTTTATATTTTGCGACGAGTCCAACTTGTCAAATATCATTTAATAGCGTTTAAGTGAGACGTCGGTATGTAAAACACGTCGGTAAGTATTTACTTACCGACATGTTGGGCCTATCAACCGGTAAACATATTCTACCGTCTTGAAAACAAATATTGTAACTAATAAAAAATGCTCGATCGTGCAAAAAAATAATATAATTTACATTAAATATGACAAAATGCTCGATTGATCAGCTAGATAAAACAATTAAAAAATAAATTATACAAGTGATTCTGTAATAAAAGGAATTTTCGTATTTCCACGAAAATTATATTATAAATAAATAAACGTTATTAATGTACAAGTAATAATTAGAGTACCGCGCGGTATTCTAGCAAAGTTCAGGTCGTAGGTTCAAATCCTACTCGAGGTGACCTTTTTATTTATGTATTTAATAAAATTAATAATAATTTTTAATTACATATTTACCTTTGAACTTATTCGTTCTTACAAAACTTATAATAACATACATTCTAATTTTATTTTAATTTTTTAATTTCAATTTTGTTTATGTAAATGTATTCACAATTTGTTTATAACAACTCGCTTGCTAAAATATTATGAGCATTTAATTGTATTCCACATCTGGTTAATGATAAATTAGTATTTTTTTTCAATCTTGAATGTAACAATAGATTACATGACAATGCATACTTGGAATTACATCTTTCAAAATCACATATTTAAATATCTCAAATTCTCGTGGAATTCTATACATTTATTTAATGAATATACCTATCCGTATGGCGTGAATACAATGTTTCAATTGCAGTTTTTTTTGGACATAACATAAAGTTTTCGATTACTTTATTAAAAAATCACGCTCTCATTTGAAGCCTCTATCACCTGCGTTTCGAAAAAAGTCGATTTTAACCTTGTATAAGTTACCATTGGCTAATAAATTAATTTCACATTATGAAAAATGGACGCGGAAAATCAACAAACAAATCGTATTAATGTCAAACTGTTGTACAAAGATGTTTCCAAGTAAACTTGGCTTCCCTGAAGTAAAAATAAATTCCAGTAAAAAATAAAAATTATAGATAATAAAATTAATAGTAAAGAAAAGTTACACCTAAATTGCAACTGAAACCATAAAACACAAAACTAAATGTACAACCGGTGCTTCACATGAGGACGGTCCCGCACCATAGGGATGAGAAGTAATTGAAGTTCAATACAAGGTAATAACACTTTTATTTACAATATATTCAATATGGTTTCCATGTAAGTCAAAACATAATTGAAAACGATTTCCAGCGTTCCGGAGAATATTCGCCACTAATCCAGATGTAGTTGAACGACACACCGTTTGCAATGCGCCTTCTTTAAATGGTCTTTGTCTCTAATATTCATTGCGTACGCCTTAGATTTTGCATAACCCCACACAGCACTATCCATCGGGTTTAAGTCTGGGGGATCGTGAGGCCCATTCCACTCGTCCTCTACGACTAATCTACTGGGGAAAATTTTCATCTAGCCAATATCGAACTTGTGTACCCAAGTGTCGCGTTGCACCGTCTTGCATGAACCAGTTTAGTTTTCCCAAACCCTGGAAATCCAAATCAAGAAGCAATTCATCTCCGAGCATGGTCAGGTACATTTCACTGTTAACTGTGCCGTCAAAAAAGACGGGGCCTATGATCCTGTTTTTCCACAAACCACACCGAACCATGATGCGATCAGCTCTTTGCTTCTTACTGTCGCTGTACCAGTGAGGGTTATATTTCATACTGTGCGTCGAGGAACACCTAGTTCCAAGGTGGTACGCCTGATTGATTTTTTGGGACTTGCAATAACCTTTGCCAAAACTCCTTCCACAACCTCTTTTGAAGTGACCGGACGGCCGCTTCTTTGATCATCAGCTACTCTACCTGTAGCTTTGAACTTTGATAGTAATCTGCCAACCGTTGTATACGACACTGGCTCTCGTTCAGAATACTTCTTATTAAATTCATCTGCAACGCATCTGTTAGAAAGACCTTCTCTTCCACAGAGAATAATAATCTACCCCCTTTTCAGTGCACAACATTTTTCAGTCCTGCAACGATAAAAAAAATTAGTACAGTCCTATGGTGCGGGACTTTTTGGACACCCTTAGATTTCCGAATTCTTACGAAAAATTCCGTATTGGATTTTTTCGAGTCGGCCGATTCAATTTTTGTTGTTTTCATTAATAAACTATAGTCCCTAATAAATACACATACTAATTTGTCAATTGGCAGTATTTTCGCCAAACTTCACAAAACAGAACTAGACCAGTCTGAATAAGTTTAATTTATGAATAATGGGCGTCGGCGCAGTTTTATTTTTGATCCTAGTTCATTGAGATGCGCACTTTAAGGATATGAGTACCCAAAGTTCGACCGAGTGGGTCAACAATATTTTGTTTAACAATGTACGAGGAGGAATCTGGTTTTTCGCACATTTTCTAAAATAATTCGCTTCTGGAGAACCATTTACGAAAAAATCACAAAACACCTTTTTTGTTTGCTGAAATTTCCCATCGAATACACGTTGTCAGATAACTCGAAATTTGTTTATATGCGTATAAAACGTAACAAAAATATATTGTTTAAACATTAAAAGGTAGAGTTAACTTGTTGTACTTTCTACATATACATTTTCAATCCACTACACCGACTTCTTCGATCTGATAACGTGATTATAAGCGCAAAATTTCACCGCGGCATGAACTCGATTCGTCGAGCGGAGACTCGCAGAAGACGAAGCATAGGGCGCTCGGCAATCTTCGGCGCATCTCGGACGGGCTCGTTACACAAAAATACATTTGTCGGCGACTGCGTGTACGATATTATTTTCGATACTGTGTATTTGTACACATAGGGATATTAACAAAATAAATCAGTTGATGATCAACAAAATAAAAACAGTTGGAGCAGATAATAATATATATTTTACAATCTCAAGTACAGTTTATTGTCCGTTGTAATTTTGTAAAATTGTCGAAGAGGCATATTAACAAAAACGTGCACGCGTATATTATTATGCAAAGTAAAAGTTGCTGCAAAATTAAAAATAATTAATTTAAAGTACTTTCATCGACGCGTTTAAGAGGTAGCCACTTTGTTATTTAAGAAATCAAGCTGCGTAAACAATTATTAATTATTGACGTACAGCACCTGGGTTCCGGATGCTTAATATTCAACCACAATACAACGTTTTTACAACTTTACAGCAAGTTTACTCGACTTTTTAATGTTTAAACCATATAAAGACGAAAAATGTTTTTTTTACGTTTTATACGCGTATAAACAAATTTCGAGTCATCTGACAACGTGTATTTGATGGGAAATTTCATTACAAACAAAAAAGGTGTCTTGTTTTTTTTTGGTAAATGGCGAGTTATTTTAGAAAAACCAGATTCCTCCTCGTACATTGTTAAACAAGATATTGTTGTCCCACTCGGTCGAACTTTGGGTACTCATATCCTTAAATTACACATTGCGATGAACTACGATCAAAAATAAAAGTGCACCGACGCAAGAATGACCACAGGTGGGGTTTTTTGAAAGGAGTCAGACTGGTCTAAACTGGCATCACCGCAAGAGGAGCGTATAAAATTACGTCACCCACTACAAATTCTTGTAACCTTATATCCATACATTTGCATCTAATCAGTACTGCCACGACAACTTCTTGTATGCTATATACCAATGTTCATTTAAGTAACCACTGAAGAGAGAGAATTAAAGCTAAATGAGGTAACTTCAATCAAGGTGGTGACCACAACCAAAATATAAATAATCAATTTATTTACATTTATCCGCTCGTAAGTAGATAACATACTAATAGCAAAGCAGCATATTCATTGGAATGTGAGGTTTCACTTAACAGTGTTGCCTATCAGGATGCATCATTAGCGTGCAGTACACGAATTCTATTTTTCATTTTTTGAATAAAAAACGTATTTCTTTATCTATTTTATGTTTTTATTTCCATTTTTAAACCGTATAATTTTCTAGATTAGCTGTGTTAAATTTAAGAACAGATTTTTTTTACAGTTTGACATTTGGGCGTGTGGTATGTATTTTTGGCCTTTACAAATAGTAAATTTATGATTTTGTGTAATTTTGAACATTTTTTTGGTTATTTGATTAAATTTAATAAAATAATAAAGAAAGTTTTATTAAATTTTTATTCTGTATTATAAGTGTTTTGTAACTTGTGACGGAAGCAGAGTCCGCTTCCGAAACGTCGCGCTCAAAAAGCATAAACTGTGGAAATAGGCCGATCAACTCCACTAATAAATTTTTATGTACGTTCACAATTAATTTTTATTTTTAATTTTTTAAGAGATCTCCAAGAAATAAGACTTTCCGTTACGCGTACTTGTATATAGCCGAAATGCGTGTATATATATATATATATATATATATATATATATATATATATATATATATATATATATATATATATATATATATATATTGCAACATTTTTTCATCAATTTAGACAAAAATATTAATGGTTGGTCTAGAATTATCTTCTGAAGTTTGAAAAAGAAAAGTTTTGCATTTATCGCACTTAATTAAATCACTTTGTTTTGGGTACTAAATCGTGTATTTTTTATTTATCTTTTCTATAAATTTAGGCGTTTGGATTACAATTACAGTAATCGTCTTCGATAAATGGTAATAGCTTTAAGAATTAATTAGATGTCAACATATATTCATGAAATATAAAAATGTAAATATAAGCCTGTTATTAATATAGCAGTTTGATAAACGTGTAACGTCAACTATAGAATCTAATTTTATTTTGGTAAAGAATAGCCAGATCTTTAATAAATTAAATATTCTGAATTATGTGTTTTCTAATTGTGATCTCATTCTAGTTGAGTTGATCGGCCTATTACCACCGTTTTTGTTTTTGTACCGCGACGTTTCGGAAGCGGACTCTGCTTCGTACCAATATGCAAAGAAAAACAATATTTTGGACGTTTCTGTTATACAGGGTTTTCGTAAACGCTTGACCCCCATGTCATCAATTTATATTTCGCGCATTAAATATGTTTGCTCTAGGTTGGTAGTTGTTAGCAGATCGATGAAAAAATTACTAAATCGTAATATTTGGTTTTATAACCTCATATTTGCGTTACTTCTGTTTGTTGTCTCTTCGAATTTCCTCTACATTTAATCAAAATTTAAAAAGGTTCTTTCAGAGCTCTTAACGTTACGAAACTATTATGATGTAAGTTAGCATTTTTAAAGGTGAATTGTCATTTATCTTAATTTGAATTTGTATAGTGATACTATACAACAATGGTGTTCTCACCCTTTATCTTAATGGCACATTTCCGCAGTGGCACCCGAAACCCTGATGGAACTTGGAGCTATTCGTTGCAGTCCTGAATTGAGCAGCTTTCAGAGGCTTTTCCCAATATCGAATATGATGTATTTCAAAAACTTGTCACGTCTTATTACACGATACGAAAACAAGCACTGTTTTAATCGAAGAAGTTGTTAATGACATTCGTCAAAGAATGCTGCAAAGTCCTAAAAAATCTATTTCACAACTATCCACTCAAACAGGTACCATTAAATCTACTGCGTTTATGAAACCAGAAATATGAACAGAATGTTTGAACAGGTTTGTCCATTGCTACTTGCCACAAAACTTTAAAAAATACGTTACATATGCATCCTTACAACATTTCTTCTGTACAACAATTACATGCACCCGACTCTAATCTTCGAATGCAATACTGTCAATGGTTTAAACGAACGTTTAAACAACAATAATTTGTTAGACTTAACATTTTATTCAGATGAAGCATGGATACATTTATCGAGTCATGTGAGCAGTCAACATTACAGAAGTTGGGCAGCAGAAAATCCACACGTTTGCATCGAAACACCTCTACATCCCCAAACAGTTGGCATTTGGGTGGCTATGACAAGAAGGAGGATAATTGGGCCTCTTTTCTTTTATGAAACCGTAAATGGAGAACGATATCGTGATATTCTGTGTCAAACTATTGAAGAAAATTTACGTGACGATTAGCAACAACTAGGTTTTTTCCAGCACGATGGAGCAACTGCACACACCGCTAATGAAACTATTAGGTATCTGGAACAATTTTATAGCGACCGAATAATTAGTACAGGTTTGTGACCTCCAAGAAGTCATGGCCGCACGCCCTTAGATTTTTTTCTGTTTGGACGAAGTAAAACTAATATATTTATGGCTACATACTCTCGAAGAATTGGAAGGAGCAATACAAGAAATAAACAATGTAACTCCAATTGAACTTGAACGTGTGTTTGAAAATATGAAGCGAAAAATTAATTTGTGCCTAGAAATGAGTGATATTCATTTTGAGCACCTTTTGTAAAATACCAATAAATTATTATTGTTGTTTAAATGTTCGTTGAACCATTGACAATATATTGCATATTGCACTCGAAGATTATAGTTGGGTGCATGTTATTTTTGTACGGATGCGTATGTAACGTCTTTTTTAAAGCTTTGTGGCATGTATCTGTGGACAAACCTGTAGAACAATTATGTTCATATTTCTGGTTACATAAACGCAGTAGACTTAATCGTACCTGTGGAATAGATTTTTTAGGACTTTGTTGCATTCTTGGTTAAATGTCATTAACAACTTCTTCGGTTAAAACAGTCGGCCTGTTGACTTGCCTTTGCAAATACAGTGCTTGTTTTCATACCGTATAATGTGATGTTTTTTGAATACATCATATTCGACATCGGGAAAAGCCTCTGAAAGCTGCACAATGCAGGACTGCAACGAATAGCTCCAAGTTACACCAGGGTTTCGGGTGCCACTGCGGAAATGTGCCATTAAAATAAAGGCAACTTGTTCTGATGAGAACACGTTGTACAGTATCACTATACAAATTCAAATTAAGATAAATGACAATTTACTATAAAAAATGCTAATTTACATCACAATAGCATCGTAACGTTAAGAGCTCTGAAAAGAAGTTTTTGAAATGTTGATTAAATGTAGAAATTCGAAAAGACAGCAAACCGATATAACGCAAATATGAGGTTATAAAACTAAATATTGCGATTTAGTAATTTTTTATTTTCGACCTGCTAACAACTACCAACCTAGAGCAAATTTATTTAAAGCGCAAAATTTAAAATTGATCACGTGGTCAATTCAAGTATTTACGAAAACCGGGTACAAAGTCATACTTTTCATGACAATTTTATACGAAAGGAGATTAAAGATCGTATAAGTTATTTGACAATACAGTTACAATTTCAATATTAAATGTTTGTATTAAGTTACACCAATTTTTATTTTTTTACAACCTTGGTTGATTTTCAATTTCATGCACGTTTAAACAATACAATCAAAATATATTCAATCATTGGAAAATAAAATGCGTATCCCATTGTTACTGTAAAACTTTACCAAGATTTTTACAAGTTTTGACAGAATTACAAACAAGTATACTACATTACCTTCATTGTTCTAATAATCCAATTAATCCTTGGGAAGCAGAACTTTACTAACTTCAAGTTTTCTACTGTTCTTTGCACATTTCTTGTAAATTAGATTTCATGTTGAAGCCAGATTTCTATTGGATTCTTCTAGATAACACCAATAAGACATTTCAATGCTATGTTGTTAGGAGGTTATGACTATTATTGATGTTGAAGTTAAAATACTATTATTAATAGACATCATTAATTTACTTTTAACTGCGTTTACCGCGTTATATTAAGAACATCAATCTCTGAAGACATGTTTCTGTTTGAAATAAATGAAAAAGATTCGAAAGGAAGGTTAACGTCGACTCTTCTTTGTCCTACGCATTTCTGTTTTAACGTATAAATTTTAAGAATTTGCTCGTAAGGCAACAGAGTTTCTATATGGTCGAGATACTCTTGCGACTGCGATAATCAAGAAAATCCAGACAAACGTGTAAACAATCACAATCAACAAAGTATCAAATGACTATATCTAGACGCTCAGAAATTATTTTTAATTCAAAATCCTCAACCTGATCGTATTTCACACTACAATAAAGTGTACGTTCTTGTTCATATTTAATGAGTCTAGTCCTTTTCATGCCCTCTACTCATTATACAATTCCAAACTGCTCATTTTATTTCCGACAACCGTCATTTTAAATGGTTATGAAACATTACGGAACCTTATATGGGGCGGGATCATTTATTATTGCTATTAAGCTAATATTTCGGATTTCTTACTGGAATATATTTTTATTCCTTCTTA
Organism: Vesta saturnalis; assembly: GCA_036346205.1. Taxonomy (NCBI): domain Eukaryota; kingdom Metazoa; phylum Arthropoda; class Insecta; order Coleoptera; family Lampyridae; genus Vesta; species Vesta saturnalis. The sequence continues at coordinate 83,868 of JARFJB010001962.1, read as the reverse complement.
ATAAAACAAGTTTATAAGTGTCGGTGTTTTATAAAGAATTTTTTAAACATTCAATATAAAAAGTAGAGATTTCTTGCATTCAATTAAGATTGAATTATCCATGCATTTGCGTATACACTTGAAAACGTATAAGTAAGTGGTCTTGTTGCAATGTCGCCTGTAAACGATGTTTGATGTTTGTAAATTGTTTCAACTTATTAAGAAAGGGTTAGAAGTCAATGTCCCTCATATAAACCATTTATCAAATACTTCAAGTCGAATTTTCTTGGCTTTGTAATTTATTAGATTTGCCTATATTTTCTTTACGTAAAAGTTATCCTGATCAACTATTTGGGATAAAAAAAGTGTTGGCGTATTTTTGTTTTAATACCTTTCTACGTATACCTCAAAAATATTAATAAACATTATTTGTCACCACTTTTGTAAGCTACGAACGCGTTAACTATAATTTACCTTATCTCAATCTTAGCTCAAGTCAAGTTCAAGTCAACAAAGTTTATTAAAATTTTCATGATACATAACAATATATAGGATTTACAATACGTATTACAAGATATAATATTGTACAATAAAATACAATAAGTAATAATGCATTGTGTATTGTTGGTGGCGCGCTGCTCAGGATTCTTCATCCTCTTCAGCGCGTGGATTGCGTGGTTGTTGGGATTTGTGATTGTGTGTAATGCCTGTTGACATCTTTGTGTTGAGATTTGTGGTATTTCAAAAAAAAGCGGTAGTAGTGATGCTGTTGGTGGTGTGGTTCTTGTGTGGACTGTCCTGTTGTCGCTCGGTTGTGGCCGATGTTGATGCCCTGCGTATCTGAAATAAATGGACACATGCGTTAGTTGTGTAAATACATTATCGGTGTTAACAGAACAGAATTAATAAATTATCGATACTGTATACCTCCGAGGAGACCCAATATGTCGTCGAACCCTAAGGCGGGTTGGGCAAGCGGGGTAACGACAGCGGCGGTAGCCGTTCTCGGTACTCCGCCTTCTCAACCTTGCCTGCTGTCGTCCGGGCGTAACTGCCGCCGGTCCGGGTTGAAGAAGGCGCCACCGTCCTCTTCAGTAGCTGTTGTCCTTCCGCCTTCTTCCGTTGTGGAGGCCGAGGGAACTTCGGGCAGGCCCTGTAGCTAGTGGGGTGGTCTCCACAGCAGTTAACACACTTAGCCCGGTCTGTACGGGGTTTCGTGCATTCACTGGAATGGTGATCTCCGGCGCACTTTACACAGCGTGCTGCCGCCCTGAAGCAACGCTGTGCGTGACGGACATCTTGACACCGGAGTCACGCGTAGATGGGCGACGTGCTTCACCTCCCGAATCTTCTTGTTGTCTTCCTCGGTCGGCAGCTCTACCATCACGAGGGGGATCGGGCGTCCTTGCAGCTTCATCCTGAAAACAGAAAGTACATTAATACCTTGCATTTTTAGCTCTGAGCTAACGTCAACCTTGGTTAGTTCTACGGGGAGGCCACGTATTACCACCTTAGTCAATCGCTCGCTCTTTGCCTGATAAGTGTGATACGGAGTACCACACTTATCTATATACCCCATCAGCTTGTCTCTGTCATGGAGTGAGGCAGGCTGAATCCGGATTCCCTCGCTGAAGGCCTTTGCTCTCGTGAAGGCGATCCGTTGTCGGTCCATTTCTCGGGAGAACGCGACTCAGTTCTCCTTCTGACGAAGGATTACCGGAGGCACTTTCTGCCTGGTGTCCTCTTGTGTCGTCTGCTCCATCGCTACAGGGCTGTAGGTGAAGGGTTGCAGGGCCTGGAATCCGTTGTACGTGGGCGGTAGCGTAGACGGGCGAACCTTCGGGGTCTTCTTCGGCTGCTTCTTCTGTATCACGAAGTTGTCGGGGCTGGTAGATCTGGGACGGGCCTCTTCTTGGATGTTGTCGGTTGCGGCGGCGGTGGTGGCCGGCGTGTTTTCTGTTCGGTGCTCCACTTCTAGGGGCGTGATGCCTTCTAACGCTGACGGTCTCGTCTTTTTTGCCGCCTCCTTTCCTGTGCGGTGGCGAGAGGTGGCGCATCGCTGCTCGCTCTGTCGAAGGGTAGATCGAGCAGTGACGGTATCGCTCGCGGTATCCGGAACTCCTGGGACGTCGTCGGTGACAACTCTCCCTGAGCTGCCCGTTCCTCGAGGAATTGCTGGTAGCTCAAACATCGTGAAAACACGTTGTCTTTTTTAAAAGTAGACTAACTAGTCTTTTATTTATAAGTTGACCTTTTCAGATCGAGATCTCAACCTCGAATGCAATTTTAGCTTTGATTTAGATTATTTTATAGATTAGGTTAACACTAGAACTGCCGAGGCGGTCAATTTGACCGCGTGCGTTCTTTAAAATATTGTTTCTCCGTTGTGCTTGGAGTTATGGTGTTGAGGTATTATGACTTTTTCTAGATTTTTATGTACTTTTAGAATATAAAAAAATATATTAAGAAATTAAGCCGTTTTAGAGTTTTTTTTGTAGTATTTGTATAACTACCGGAACCGTCATTTTGACCGTTCATATAATCATAATCAGTTTCGAGGTTGTATAACAAAAATAATTACAACATTGAGATAAAACAATGTATTTTACTATTACCTATTGTGGTAATTTTTAGCAGTTTACTGCAAGTCAGAATTTGTTTAGTCGTGTCCGAAATTATTAATAATCTTCGCTATTTTTACCTACACGCCCGAAATATGAAAAATGCAAGTTATAACTTGTTTCTCTAGAGATCTATATATTTAAGTACTTTGAGATTTCAAATTAGTTGCAAGTGAACGTTCTTGTGAGGTACTTATGTACTTATTACGGGGTTAATTTCTTAGTAAAAAAAATGTGGTCGTCTCGCGGTTTTACACAACAGGCTTTAGATTATTTTGTGTAGTTGGAAAACTTATCTGAATGCGAAAAAGCATATAACCACTCCGAAGATGGTGTAAGTGATGAAGCTGTGCCTGTTGATGACGAAAGTAGTGAACAAAGTGAAGAATCTGATGTCAGCGTAAATAATGTCACTTCTGATCCTTGTACATCTAATGAAATTAGTGATGACATTGAACACCATCCCAAACGAAAAAATTACATGCATTTGCCTGTGGGGAGTAAACAATCATCCAAATCTGATTATATATGGGAAGTTGTGGAATCAAGTGGACCTTATGTTGGCCGTATAGTTCAAAGAAATGTTACTCCTGGACCAACTCCTTGTGCAAAAAGAAATGTTTTGCTAACTCTGTGCTAAGTGCATTTCGATTGTTAATAGATAACACAACGCTAAAACACATTCAGAAATGTACTGAAATTGAAGCTAAATGACAACTAGGAGATGATACAAACTGGTCATTGTCTCTTCAAGAACTTTACGCTTTTCTTACAATATTGCTAGTTCGTGGTGCTTACGGCGCTAGAACATTACAGCATGACAGTTTATGGTGTGTTACTTGGGGACCGCAATTTTTTTTGTGAGACCATGTCACGCAATCGATTTTGTGAAATCATGAGATTTTTAAGATTTGATATTCGATCAACACGAAAAGAACGTCTAGTTAGTGATAAGTTTGCTTTGGCGTCCAAAATATGAGATAAATTTATTAGTAACTGTAAAGCTTGCTATGTTCCAGGAGCAAACATTACAGTAGACGAACAACTGTTTCCTACTAAAGCTAGATGCACATTTACAAAATATATGGCGAATAAGCCTGGTAAATTTGGTGTAACATTTTGGCTAGCTGTTGATACGAATTCTAGATATCTCCTGAACGGTTTTCCTTATTTAGGAAAAGATGATATGCGTCCTAATAACTAACTCCTTCCAGAATATTTTGTTTTAAAATTAATGGAACCTTTCCTAAATATGGGTAGAAATGTTACTTCCGACAACTTTTTTACCAGCCAAAAGTTAGCAACAATGCTGGCAAGAAAGAACACAACAATAGTAGGAAGAATGAACATAGCAAGAAGGTAATTACCAATTTGTATCAAAAATAAAAGGGCAGAGTTATATTCTACCACAGTAATGAAAAACGATAAAAGCACCTTGTCATTTTATCAGGGTAAAGTTAATAAATACGTCATATTGCTAAGTACGCTACATCCAACTGTGGCTATAGATGATGGCAAAAATAAAAAACAATTATTTGCAGGTTAATGTGTTTCTATAATCAGCTGATTGTCTGTTGATCAGTAACTTATTATTGGTACATTTGGTATAACTGAGTACACTTCTGAAATTATTAACGACATACGTTTTCTAAAAATTAACTCGTACATTTCGTAGAATGAGTCATAAGACACCTCTCGTGGTCCCGACTTTAGATAAGATTACAAGCATACGTGGTGGAAGTCGCCATTTTTTTAACCCTTTTCTAGCGCTGTTTGCTAAAGTGTGGCGGGATACTGTAAAAATAATGTATTTTGTGATTAATTATAACATCGATGAATATAGGTAAAGATAAAAGGTTAAGTATGTTGTCATACATAGAGATACAGTTATTGAAATTTTGTTGTTACTGTTAAGTGCAAGAGACTCTAAATTGAATACTTAATCAAATTATATTAATCATCAATCACAGCAACAAATTTCTAGTATCGACTAATCAAAGTATATTCAGTATTTGCCAAAATAAACAGTACCGAAAACGACAGCTTTATTAATTTTTGTAATTTACATGTTCAAAATGAGCGCCATTGCGGCGCAAACAAGCGTCATAACGATTTTGCAGATCATTGAACATATTCATAAATAGTGTTTGACGCAGTTGTTGGAAACAAGTTATTGTTTGCTGTAGTTCTGCAATATCCATTGGTGCATCTTCAGAGCGGAATACTGACTCTTTCATCATAACCCAAATGTATGCATCAGGTGGCGTAAGGTCATGTAAATGTGAAGGGTAATCGAGGTCCGTTCCATGAGAAACTATTCTGTTTCCAAAATGCTCGCGGAGAAGTTCTGAGCGTCTGGATTGTGGCGCCATCCTGTTGAAACCTTTGCTTGTTCAACTGTAAATTTCGTGCGCGGCAAAAATTTCGTAAATCTCTCACAAAAGTTATGACGTTCTACCTGTAACGCTCTTGATTAACAGTAACTGTGCGTTGTTGCCCGTCCTGAACAAAATAAGGACCTATTATTCCGTGCCCCGATACAGCACACCAAATCGTAACTCGAGCACTGTGGCGTGGTTTTTCTATAATGAAGTCAGGGCGTTCCAATCAAACAAATCGAGTTGTTTGTCTATTGATATAGATATTTACGTGAACATGACTTTCTGACTTTCTGTCTGAAAACCATACATTTTTCAAGAAATCGGTATCTTCGTCTACTACGCTCAAGACGCGTCCACATTAAACTTTTCTTGAAAGTTTGTCCTCAGCGTTTAGTCTTTGTCCAGTTTGAATACGATATGGATAACCACCAATAGCTTTGAACATTCTACGTGTGGATGTGTCACCGATCTTTAATTTATACGCAGTTCGTCTAAGACTTCTTTATGAAGACTGCAAAACCTGGTTCTTCATTATCGTTGGTACAAACTATTCTTTGACGACCTGAAGAACCCTTGCGCTGATACAACACACTACCAGTGTGACGAAATTTCTCAACAATTGCTAATATCACGTTTTTGCTGGGTGCAGCGTTATTAAATTGCTCCCGATATTTTTTTCATTCTTGAGCTATTGCCCCGTCCACTTCCGTATGAACGGAAATAATGTTCTACTATGAATACATTTTCCTCGGTTGTCAGAACGATATTAACACGAGCGTAATATTATTATGACAGTTAATGACAAACAAGTCAAACATAACAAACAGACATCGCCCAGCCATTCCATGGCCCTTCATATTTCGGTACTGTTTATATTAAATTAGACAACTATAGATTGTGTTGTAATTTATACCTAATTTTGTGTCGACTCTATGCAAAAAAATTCAATTGCTTTGCTTCTATGCTAAAAAACACATAAACGCTGTATAGAACACGTTAAAAGTAGTGAGTGAGATGCGTCTGTGTAAATTCTAAAAGTAACGATGTTGCACGCTAAAACATTGTATATAGGCACAATATTTTGCAAACTACTTTAGATGTACAGTATCACAACTTACCGAATTTATCCACACGCATCTTAGTACTCTAGAAAATGCATGAGTTCCTATATACCGATTTTGATCGTGCAAGCCTATCATTAGTTTTAATTACAACTTGATTAAAATTTGAGGGCACTAACCTCAACCTGTAAGTAAGATAATTTTATCAACAGAGAATAATCATAAATTATAAGAAAATATGTTTTGTAATCTCACTTTGTAATGCTGGCGTATATATGTTTCCATGCTAAGTATAAAAAATATAATGTCAATATAAAATACCAATATTATCGTAGTGATTAATGATAACTTCATTAGTGCTATCGGTTATTTATAAAGTAAACATATATATCACTAAAACACGTGGAAATGATTTAATTGATTTGTGTTACAAGCATTCTTGAGATATTAAACGTATCAGGAAAAATAAATAAATAATATTAAGGTAAGAAATGGATACTTTATGCAAATATTTTATTATGAAATGAGAAACTTACATTTGGGTTTAGTAAATGTTTTGAAGAATTTAAATATCTAATTTGAGAATTTGTTGGCATGCGTGTTTTGGTTAAAAACAAATAAGTGGGTTCATATTAATGTCTACGTAAAAATCCATTATCATTAAACAAGTATCACGTTCACAGTCCAATGACCTACATATAGGTCATGTCATTGTTTCTTCCCACGTCCACGACACGACCCATATATGGATCACAAATTGTATTGCTATTATGGAGTAAAATATGACATGGACGTGGGAAAGAATACTTTAGAATTATGACTGGACTCTAGAGGAAAGAAAACTGTACATTTCTGTGAAGCATACCAAACATATCTAAATTGGGGCTCCAGAAGCAGAGATAGGAGCCGTGATATATTATAAAAAATTTTACATTAAAAAAAGTAGACGCAATTATAAACGTTTTATTAAAGTAAAATAATAGGTATCAGAACATAAATACATATAAATCAATGACACTTTGCAAAACATTTGACGCAATACGCTTGCTTGTACTGTTGGAAAATAGCGTTTCCTTTTTTTGCTTTCACTGCTGTCTGTTTTGCCGAACTTGTTTCCCTTAATTTGGTGTAACAACCTGTATATTTTGTTATCATTACTTCTCCATAATTCATTCAATTTGTGCGCAAGAGGGCGTTTTTTTTCCATTTGCTCGTGGCGTACTTCCTCCTGGCAACTCGTCTCTGTTATTCGCAGCAGGTAAAAGGCTTCTAATTAGAGATTATCTTATTTCTATAAGTGTCACTTGATCTTTTGGGTTATCTTTCATGGAGTTATATACAGGTTGCGTATTTATAACCAGCGTCCTACAAATTAGTTCTATTGTGACCAAGTTAAAGATTTTCTTAACGAGCAATAATAACTTGAGACCTGGTCTGAAATGTACTGAACTGTGGCCGACGGTTTCATTCTCACTCCTTTTGGTCTATTTATTCCAACATTCTCTATTGTATCATCATGGCAGGTAGACAACATGCATACATCTCTTTCGTCCTTCCATTGAAGTAGTGTTATGTACTGCTTCTGTTTTGACGATTAGACGACCCTGATTTATAGTGGTTCTACCAGATTCACAACTATGCTTCAAGGATGATCTAATCCACACACTTTTGCTTCTTGCCCGGAACAAATTTTTAAATATCATGTAAAACCCTCTGGCGTATATACTTTATACAGCTTAATCTCATATTTATGAGTCTTTTTGGGATTATACTGCTTAAATATCAGACGTCCCCGAAATTGGAGCATAGTTTCATGAATGACTATTGTACCTCCTGAAGAGAATATATCAACTGGATGTGGGTTTTAATGATTTCCAGTAATGTGCATAATTTGTACAATCTACAGTTATTCAACTGATTGTTGTCTCCTGAAATGCCAACATCTTAATAAAAGCACAAAACGATTGTATTTAATTGGTAGTTTGTGAAGCAAAGCATGATAATTTATTGGGTCTGATTTCCAGTATGACTCGATGGTAGGAAAATTGATAACTCCCATCAATAATAATATTCCTGAAAAATATGTTTATGAAGCTGTAACATAGCAGACATAAATTTATTATTCTTACCTATGAAACTATACATTTCTTCATCGTTTGTGTCGTACCATCGAGATATTCGAGCTGATCTAATAGTACCTTTTCTTTCCATAATTTCTTGTGCCTACACATTGGTTTCTACTACCATCAGTTGAATAACATTTGCATTGATAAATGTCGTGAAAATATGTATTTCATTGCTACTGTTTGGTGATATTTCCTAATATTCCACTCGTACCAGTAAAATCAAATTTTTTAAACTTTACTACAGGTATGACCCAAAAACTATAATCATACATATCTAATTCTTCAAAAACGCCCGCGTCTTCCAATTCCATATTTATGTCACTTTCCGTTTCTGAATCTAAGAGATAATCAGGATCGGCCACACCATCTCCGAATCTCCATCCAAAGAAACACCCGTATTTGATAAGTCTGATACGTCTTCTAACTCTTACTGACGAAGAGGACGTTTTCTGCTCATGATATCTCTTGTTAATGAAAATATGTAAACAAGTTCAAACACACAATATTTATTACTCGATGCTCTCGACTACAACCACGTGCAAACACACAATAGTATTTCCAATTGATTGAATGCATTTATTTATTTTCCAGCAATTAATGATGTCATTAAAAGGTAAATCTTTGAAAAGCCAAACTAAAGTAATGTTAATGAATATACTGCATTATTTCGAGATGGAACGCGATAACGGGGGGCCAAGTTTACATTTAACTTCCATTATCCAGGTACGCTAACAATTTTCACTATTTAAATTTGACAGCGCGGCTTAAATTTGAAAATAACCTAGAAACATTGACGATGTTTTGTTGGTATTCAAAATTACTAACTATATGAACCAATAACGACATACGTTTTTAAAATCTTAAACGATGCTTTACTAAAAGATGAGTCATAAGACACCTCTCGCCGGCCCGACCATACCACTTTGTAAGTCTCAAATATGATTGGACAAATAATTTGCCGCGTCAAAAATTTCAAAATATTATTTTAGTTGACATATTTTCCGACTATCTTATTTGCGGAGTGGAGCTGTATTTCATACGTATGTCAACGTAACCCGTCAACCAATGAAATAACATAAATTTCAATTTTTGAACCAATTAGATTTCAATTAACCTGTAAGTATTACATAACACTACCTAATCGTTTTCATGTTATCAAAAAAGCGCAGGTAACTACAACAAACAAATACAAAAAATGAATTATTTATTAAAATTAAATGTATAGTTATTATAATATACCCGATAGACAAGGTTAATTTTTTACACAGTTTTCATTACTAAACTTATGCAATAATCAAGTAAAATATATTTCGTGCATTCGGGTTTGTTGCGCTCATGCATCCCGTTAGCCACTATTATCCGCAAGTCATTATTTATGCACTTAATATATTACGGATGGAAACCAACTAAATCATATTAAGTTAAACAAATTGAATTTGCGCAATAACCGGCAAACAATTAACGCAAATTTAATAATACTATTGCATAATACAAAGATAACATTTAATTACTGCATATCTCATTTAAACTAAGTTAATTATGATACCCATTATCAACAACCTTCCACAGTTTCTTTTTTTATGTTTTCTTTCTGTGCGTTCTATTGTTTTAATTGCTTGGGTAAAATACCTTAATTAAGAAAGGCAATGTGGTAAACTGAATTTTTTAATGCTGACATATTTCAAAACTATAAATAACCAAGTAAATGTAGGTAAACAAGAAACTAAATATGATAAAACAATACATTTCTTTTTTTATGTAAGCCATAAAGTATTTAGAATTAAAATATCAATCAATTTTATTTTATTTAAAAATTGAGAAATCATAATTGTTTTGATGTAAAGAGACGTAAAGAGGGTTCTTCTGGGGATAAGAGAAGTTTATTGGCGAACCTCAGGTGAGCCTGTAAAATAATAACATATTTGCTATTAATGATAACAGCATTTTAAACTGTGTATGTTTAGCTCGATTAATGAATGTTTATGTATGTGTAACAAGTAATAGTGTATTACATAACAATTAACAAGGGAGGTAAGAGTGATAAATAGCATATTACGAAAGATTACAATCACGAGTTGTAAATTAAGCAAATGCATAATATGCGTTACCACCCGAGTTGTCTGCTATATATTTCTACTTCCATAAATTATAAGAGAAACGACGAACTTAAAATAATTAGAACTAGTTACGCCACTGGTTTTGTTGGTTACCTTGAAATAAAAACAAATTAACCCCACTTTATTTATAGTGAATGATAATATGAAACTTTATTCTACTAACCTAAGGTATTGTTCTAAAGTAGTGTTAAACTAAAATAAAAGTATTAAAATCTGCGAGTTAAAGGTGATGCTAATATATTTTTGAATTTCGAAGTATTGAAATTTATTTTAAAATGTTTGAAGTTTATACTAATGGGCTATGCTTTTAACACTGAAGTAGACAACAGACTCACAATGAGCGTCCGGATATCTTACCGAAGTCCCCTGGTCATTTCTTTATTTCTTGATCGCTTGATATATCTGTCTTTTAAGTAACCAGGAGTACCGTGGTAGTTGAAGACTAACCACTTGATAAACACGTATTTTGTTTATTCTAGCAACTTTATCGTACATTTAGCTATTCCTAATAGATTTGTAGTTTGCTTTAATTTCAAGTAAAAAAAAAAACAAATACAAAAGGTAGATTTTATGATTTATAAGAGTAGTTGGATATACCTATAAAGTAGTACTTTAAATAAAATAAAAGTAAAAGAGAGATATAATTGATTAATTATACAGTACATTATACGTAATTACTGTGCCAATGGTATGTAGATTTACTTGTAACATATGTAACATATTGCTAAATTAAATTATATTCAAAGTGATTAAATAAAAAACCAACAGTATACAGTGTGTCCCAAACTTTGGAAACGTTCAATTATCTCAGTTATTTGTAAAGTAACATAATTGAAAATTGGGAGTTTACATTAGCAATCATGCTCTATCCACCAAGAATATTTTCAGCTATGCAGTGTTGCCGCTTCTACTAAAAATTAAAAGCAATTTTGATAAAACAAACGGAACACCACGTATATTATTGAATTTGTTAATGCCCGGAATAAATCTAAATACATCTTGTGTATGAAGTCCTTTACCTATCTTCAAGAATTTACGAAATAATTGGCAGACCATTTCGACACTTTCACAGGCTGTAAAATCGTAATCTTAAAAGATAAAAAAAACGGTTTGCACACTCCTATCTTAGTTTTTCATAAGCTATCGATTGATAAATACAAAAACATCTAATAATCTTCTACACGGACTTTATTGGAAAATTGTTTAAAAAAATTACGAAACTATGTACTATGTACTAAATTAAACGTTCAAAATGTTTTCCTTGCACTTCTAGGCAAAAGGCTAGTAAAATTTTTTTATAACCTTGTGAACCATAATTTCGGTAATAAGATCGGACTCAATTTGTATGCGTTGTCTTAAATCGTCGAGGTTCTCCGGTTTTGTAGCGTATTTATTAGATGCCTCTAGTAATCTAATGGCGAAAAGTTAGGAGACCTCGCTGGCCACTCTGTAGAAAGCCTTCTGCTTATGCATCTGTTAGGAAAAGTTGTATTCAAATATTCTCGCACTATACGAGCATAGAGGTAAGGAGCTCCATCCTGATGAAACCATGTACTTTGATAGTTTGGGCCAGACAAACGTTAAATTTCAGGAACATTTAAATTTTGAAGCACATCCAAATATCTCTCAGCTGTTAAATTCCCTTCTATGAAAAATGCGGATTTTGATCTAACCAGTACCTATAATTATAACGATTCACAGTCCCATTTAGCATAAATGTCGCTTCATCAGAAAAAACAATGTTGTTGAAGAAATCATTATTCTCGTCCCACTTAGCCATTATGTCTCACAAAATTCGTTTCTTCTACCGAAATCGTCTGACAGCTCTTGAATAAGATGAATTTTGTAGGGGTGCAATTTATTTTTCTCTAGAATTCTTGACACTGATGAACGACTTATATCAATAGCTGCTGCTGACTTCCGCAGTGAACCATCAGGATTAGTGTGTTCCTGCATTTTTCACCACTTCTTGCTGTTTTGGGTCGTCCTGATCTAAACCTCTCTTTGCAGTCTCCCTTTTCCTAAAATCTTGAAACTGTTTTCTGTACCGTTGATTTTGCAATTGGGATACGGTTTGGAAAATCGTTATTGAATAAATCCGTCACCTTTTTATAGAACCTCACACGATCTCCGTAAACACTCATCATAAGCAGTATGATTCTTTCTCGTTCATTTAAATTAGTCATTATTAAACAGCAACGCGGATGGGATTGACAATATCTAATTTTACTTTTACGTCTGTCAAGTATGACGCGTTTTTACGGTTTTTAGTTCTAATGTAACAAAGGTGGATATCACCTATTTCATTTGTTTAACAATTTTTCAATAAATTCCTTGTTAAAAGATTAGATGTTTTTGTATTTGTCAATCGATAGCTTATGAAAAACTAACCGTTTTTCTTGATCTCTTAAGGTTTAGATTTTACAGCCCGTCGAAGTCGATGGGTCTGTCAATTATTTCGTAAATGGTTGAAGATAGGTATAGGACTTCATACAAAAGATGTATTTAGATTTATTCTGGGCATTAAAAAATTTAATAATATAGGTACATGGTGTTCCATTCGAATTATCAAAGTTGCTTTGAATTTTTAGTAGAAACGGCAACACTGTATCACTGAAGTATTTTTGTTGGATAGAGCATGCTTGCTAATGTAAACTCCCCAATTTTGATCTATGTCACTTTACAAATAACTGAGATAATCGAGCGTTTCCAAACTGTTGGGACACACTATATAAAACAAGTCATATAGGAAAATATGACCATTCTAAAAAGTAGCGTAGAGATTCCATTTAAAATTCTGTTTAACCTCAAAATGTGACTTACATCATAAGTTTCTGTATTATATTTTAAAACACATTTGGAAAACAGCAATTTTTGCTTTTTTAAATACAATTTATGTACGATTTACGAAACCCGTAAGCAGGTAAATAACTTCCGTTACTTAAAATAATGGTAACGCTGTCTACAATACATACGAAAGTATTTGAAAAGACAGTTTTCGTCGTTATGGGTTATGATTATAATAGTCACATTGCTAAGGATGGGAAGACAAACGACAAATCTCACAACATATAGCAAGAATCATTATGACAAATGTCATGTTAGTCATGTGGAAAAATTGTATTAAACATACAAAAAGTGAAATATTCATGTGGTGCAAGCAAATAATATCACGGTTTCTTCTCGTGTATCCATAGTCCACTTATTCTTAAAACAACTTTTGCCGTTTACACGACGTTTCAAACAGGTCCCAATGGTCATTTTCAAGTCATCTCTTGGTAATATATATACTACTTTCCACTCCTATATAAGTAAGCCATGACTAATGAAACTCTACTATGTGTGTAATACGGTTACGTAATGCAAATTAGAACTGTTATATATATATATATATATATATATATATATATATATATATATATATATATATATATATATATATATATATGTTTATTACCATTATTAGCGGGCGAGTGTGGCATTGTAAGTTACCTTAAAAGTAAACAAATAAACACCACTTTATTTATAGTAAACAATAATATGAAACATTACTTTGTTAACAGATGTTATTGTTTTAAATTATTGTTAAACTTAAACAAAAGTACTAAGTAGTAGTTGCGAGTTAAAGGTGGTACTGGTATATTTTTGTATATCGAACTATTGAAATTTATTGAAAATTTTTTGCAGTTTATGGTTATGGACTATGATTTTTAACACTGAAGCAAATGGCATAGATACATATGTGGGTTTAACGATAAATGGTACATCAAAATTCACCACTTTCAATGGAGATTCTATGTACTAAATTGCACTAGCAGTTAAGCTTTTATTAAATACAGAATTGTTGTGCTACGTTTATGACCTACATGTGATTTAAAAGCCAGCAGATCAAGAATGGTGGCAGAAGTAATACCCCAAGTTAAAGTAAGTTAGATGTAATGAATATCTTGTTACACTACAATTAAAAAGTGTGAATGAAACATGCGTTCATTAACGAAGAATTGTTAATATGACTTTCTGTTACGTTTATGACCCAGATGTGCTTTAAAAGTCAGTAGACCCTACATGCATCGATCAGAATAGTTCGCCAATAAACTTCTCTTATCCCCAGAAGAACCCTCTTTACGTCTCTTTACATCAAAACAATTATGATTTTTAAATAAAATAAAATTGATTGATTTTTATATGTATTGTTTTATCATATTTAGTTTCTTGTTTACCTACATTTACTTGGTTATTTATAGTTTTGAAATATGTCAGCATTAAAAAATTCAGTTTACCACATTGCCTTTCTTAATTAAGGTATTTTACCCAAGCAATTAAAACAATAGAACGCACAGAAAGAAAACATAAAAAAAGAAACTGTGGAGGGTTGTTGATAATGGGTATCATAATTAACTTAGTTTAAATGAGATATGCAGTAATTAAATGTTATCTTTGTATTATGCAATAGTATTATTAAATTTGCGTTAATTGTTTGCCGGTTATTGCGCAAATTCAATTTGTTTAACTTAATATGATTTAGTTGGTTTCCATCCGTAATATATTAAGTGCATAAATAATGACTTGCGGATAATAGTGGCTAACGGGATGCATGAGCGCAACAAACCCGAATGCACGAAATATATTTTACTTGATTATTGCATAAGTTTAGTAATGAAACTGTGTAAAAATTAACCTTGTCTATCGGGTATATTATAATAACTATACATTTAATTTTAATAAATAATTCATTTTGTATTTGTTTGTTGTAGTTACCTGCGCTTTTTTGATAACATGAAAACGATTAGGTAGTGTTATGTAATACTTACAGGTCAATTGAAATCTAATTGGTTCAAAAATTGAAATTTATGTTATTTCATTGGTTGACGGGTTACGTTGACATACGTATGAAATACAGCTCCACTCCGCAAATAAGATAGTCGGAAAATATGTCAACTAAAATAATATTTTGAAATTTTTGACGCGGCAAATTATTTGTCCAATCATATTTGAGAATTACAAAGTGGTATGGTCGGGCCGGCGAGAGGTGTCTTATGACTCATCTTTTAGTAAAGCATCGTTTAAGATTTTAAAAACGTATGTCGTTATTGGTTCATATAGTTAGTAATTTTGAATACCAACAAAACATCGTCAATGTTTCTAGGTTATTTTCAAATTTAAGCCGCGCTGTCAAATTTAAATAGTGAAAATTGTTAGCGTACCTGGATAATGGAAGTTAAAGCTAAACTTGGCGCCCCGTTATCGCGTTCCATCTCGAAATAATGCAGTATATTCATTAACATTACTTTAGTTTGGCTTTTCAAAGATTTACCTTTTAATGACATCATTAATTGCTGCAAAATAAATAAATGCATTCAATCAATTGGAAATACATTTTGCATTACAAACTAATAAATTACGAAGCGAAAGATAAATTATTATAACTACAAAACACGTTGTGATTATACGAAACGAAATACGAAGAATAATTTGAGGTTAAATAGCCAAGAAGACATCTGACAGCTTCATGCGCTTTGACTTTAGAATCGACATACGTTTTTAAGTCCTGCATTTAAAATATATAGCAGAGGTAATATTATAACCCGTCTTACTTTAAGTGGGAACTTCGCACTAAGATAAAGGGAAACAGATGCATTTCACAATAATAATTGTATCCCCATTCTCGAGTCCGCCATAAGACACCTCTCCCCGGCGCTACTATACATTCACAGTTAAAAGTAAATTATTACAGTTTACAGCTGACATTTTCCGCGTGCGTTTTATTACTTAATCCTTTTATTGTGTTACTCTTGTTTGTTAAAATCAGTTTTTTTGAAGACTTTGGTTGTTTTATTCGTGAAATAAAGGTATGTAGAAGAATTTTTATAAAAATGTAATTTTAATGTAATTTTTATGTTTTAAGGTTATCCCTATTATGGCTGGAACTACGAAGAAAACTATACATTCTGAGGCTCGAAACATTATCAAAGATGTTATACAGTTCTTTGATAGACAAAAAGCTGCTGGTGAATGGACATTCCCTTTGGTCATGGCAACCGAACTTGCAGCGGCTGCTGTTGGGAAATCAGTTGCTACTATTTTGAGGATCAGAAAAGAAGCTGATCTGGCTGATGGTGATTTACTCCATTCACCTTCGAAAAAAAGGAGAAGCAGAGGATCCAACAAAATAGTAATGGATGAGTGTGATTTAGGAATATTAAAAAGAACAGTGCAAGAGGTGTTCACGGTTGACAAGCAAGTGCCGACGTTAAAAATTTTAGTGAATAAGATGCAAGACAAGATCAATTATACTGGTGGACAAGAAACCATTCCACGAAATCTTTTAAAAATTGGCTTCAAATTTAAGCAATGTGACAACCGACGAAAACTGCTCATGGAACGCAATGATATCGTAGCTTGGCGTTCTCGTTATTTACGAAAGTGCAGAGAAAACTGCTCTCGGAGACAATAAAAAAACCAATCACGTATTTAGACGAAACTTTTATTCGTCCATCTTATGGGGTGAGTAAATGCTGGCAGTCAAAGGTCCAACCAGGTATATACAAAGCTGATCGTTCTGGTCAGCGGTACATTATTGTACACGTAGGTGGTGCATACGGGTTTGTAAACAACGCGTTATTAATGTTCAAATCTAAGAGTAAATCAGGGGATTACCATGATGACATGAATCATCAGAATTTTATGCAGTGGATCGAAAAACAGTTGATCCCAAATTTGCCTCCAAAAAGGATAGTTGTTATGGATAATGCACCGTACCACAGTGTTCAAATTAACAAACCCCCAACCCAAGCCACAAGAAAGCAGGAAATTAGAGAATGGCTTGAAAGTAACGAGGTTTCAACAACTGGGGATATGCGGAAAGCCGAATTGTTAGAACTGGTGAAACCGTTTAATCACACTAAAACATTTTATGTGGATGAAATTTAAAAAAAACATGAACATACAGTGTTACGTTTGCCTCCATATCATTGCGATCTTAATCCAATTGAGTTCATATGGAGTTTGGTAAAACATAAGGTCACAATGAACAACGTATAGCAAAGCGCCAGGGAAATCGAAGTGCTAGTGAGAAACGCTTTTGCTGAAATCACAGCATTAGATTGGCAAAAACATTGCAAGCATGTGGATCGATTGGCTCAAGAAATGTGGGAGAAAGATGGTTTATTTGACGAAGTAGTGGAAAGTTTGGAATTTGTAGTGAATACTGGTTTGCCGGAAGATGACACAAGTTCTGAACTTGAATCAGATTAAGAAAATAACATAAACTAATTTTGCCTTGATATTTTCAACGTTTTGATTTTTATATGATTTCGTTCCGAGTGTTTGTATTCAGTTTATTTTGATTATAACTTAACAATTAAATTGTGTTGGTAAACTTTGCCAAACAAATAACTCATCAGTTCATTCGATAAACTATAAAAATGTAATTACATTTTAATCAAAATGAATTGTAGATCTTAAATACAGTGCAGTGTAGTGTATTCAGTATCCCTGCTTAAAATGGCTTATTGTTCCATATAAAGACAATGGACATTTAAGTAGAAAACAAAAAAATTTTAATATTGCTTTGAATTCATGCCGTGTAGGTACTGAACTCACTCATTTGGTATGTTAAAGCAGAGATTTACACAATTATATTATTAAGATGGAAAACATTTAAGAGGTGAAATATGTAATTCGTTATGAATGTTTTATAATTAATATGCAATACATTAAATTGTTAAATCATTTTTCCGTTTTAATTCCTTAGTTCTTTCTTCTGGTATTTAATGTTGTTGCACTATTCGAAGAATTATTTTCCACATTTGTGGGCTAGAATTAGAACTGCAACTTGCTTGTGCACTATCTACTTGTATTAATAATTCCAGTCGGTTCTTCCCATTATCATTCGATTCAAGTAAGAATTCTGGTATAACAGACGACTTTCGTAGTATGCATTCACTTAATTCTCTACAAAATATCAATTGATATGATCATACTCCAACTTACAAAGACTTACTTCTCATAAGGACATATTGCACGTGCTCTGCCGGTTTTATTGTTATTTTCTGTTTTCTTCTTGAAAGCTCTTTCTAAAGTGTTCCTCCATTTGTTCTCAATTTGTAACGCACTAAAACAATATCCTTGATTTTTCATTTCTATTTCTCTAGCTTCCCACATTTTCTTTTTGGTCTTTAATTTTACTGTTTTTCCTACCTTTGGTCTGAATTCTTCGTACAACGATATTAAGTTTTACAGAAGAGTCGCACCACCCGATTTGTAATACTTCACTTGATGTATCTAGAATACATTACAAAAGAAATTATTAACGACTATCCAATAATATCCTACACAATAAGTAATTAATTTAATAAATAAAATGTGCTTGTTAAACAATTGTAAATTTTTAAGGAATGCTTAATTACCATTTGTATTTTCTTTCAGATTTGCATTTTCGATATATCCTATTTCTTTGCCTATAAAATTAAAAAGTAAACATCTTTATTCATGATCACATTAAACACTTACTTCTCAATTTTTCGAAGTTAAATATTTTTTTAAAAAAATCAGCAAAACACATATCCTAACCTCAAATTCTTGGTTCACCGTTTTGTGATTTTGTCAAGAAAATATTAGTTATGCAGCACACAATACATTTATGTGTGTCCAACAATACACATTTAAATTTAGCGCCCAAATATTTTTTTTTCGGATTGTACCTTAAAAGCTACTATAGCGCCGGTATCCCCTCTCCAACTGTCTTGTTTGCTGAGTACAGCTGTAGTCATTTCTGTATATTATTATACAACATTTACGTATAGTTCATAAAATGAATAAGGTTCAGTTTTGGATTAGTACTTATATTTACACTACCCCTCAGACAGCTTGTCCGCCTCGTTCTAACACATGTCATTCGAGGTAAAACTATTATTTTACAGCTTGCGTTATTGTGGGCGTTTGCTACGTTCTAGTTCAAATAGTATCGGTTAGAAAAGAAGGTTATATAGTCTGATGAGCAGTATAAATGTAAGCTCTGATTCGAAACTGAAACTTTCATTTTACTAACTATATACTTTTAAGTTATGTGAGAACAAGTTCCGGCGTAGGAAGGTTCACATGTAATCATACAAGAACGAGTAAAAGTGTACATACCTCCCGTTTTGAAATTACCTAATTTTTACGAATATGCGCTCTTAATGCACCATCACCGTATTGAAAGGGATGTTGAACCTTGTGGTACATAAAATATTTTTGTTTCTTTAATTTTTTATGTTACTAACAATCGTATAAGAGCGAATAAATACGTATATACCTCCCGTTTAGAAATTACTTAATTTTTACGAAAATGCGCTCAAAAAGAAAAAAAAACATTTTTTAGAATTAAACGGAATTTAATGAATCCTGGATCGTTTTGCATAACTCGCTCAAAAACCCGTAATGTTGAAAACCGGTAGAATGGCACTAAATTATTAGTGTTTCGAAATCTACAGTGCAACATGTTCTAAGCGATGAGCTTAAAGCGTAGGGGCTTTTCTTATTGAAAAAGTTCGATTAATCATTCTTCTATAGCTCTAAGACCTCATATTAGCAAAATTCAAGGTTTTGGTTGAAACATAATAAGCGCATAACTTTTCCACGAGAACGATAAGGAACATTTAAATTCAGTGTGATCTATCCATATTAGATTTTTTTGTATCAGTTAACACGAGAGTTGCGTATTGTCGTGGAAACCGAATTTACACCTCTGCACGTTAGACGTTTGGTATACAACGGGGTAGAACATTTCTTTAAATACAGTGTAATAAGATCGCATATCCATAAAACTGAGGTAATTTCAAAACGAGAGGTACGTACATTTTTGTTAGCGAGTATATTATTGCTGATGAAGTATTTGATGTACAACAGGGTTCAACACACCTTTCAATACGGTAATTGAGCATTAAGAGCGCGTTTTCTTAAAAAGTAGGTAATTTCAAAACGGGAGGTGTGTACATATTTATTCGTTAATATTAATATTGTTCTAATGTATTGTTTCAAACACATAAAAGAAGATTATCTATTGAAGAATAAGTTTGTTAGAGTGAAGAAAATAGAGTAGTTGCTGACTGATGGCCTTTTCCATGATTTTAGACGAAATGGAAATGAGGAAAATTGATCGGTAACTAGATGGATCGGTATTTTCCCCTTTTTTGGGAATGGGTTGGACATTTGCTATCTTGCATGATGAAAGAAATTCCTCTGAAGACATAGAAATCTAATAGATAGGACCGGAACTAGTTTCGGGGGAACATTTCTTAAAGACAATAGCTGGAATACCATGTGGGCCAGTCACCTTATTGGGATGAAGCCTCTTGATGATCGTTTCTAGAAGCTTGCATCGAAAATGAATTGGTTTCATAGACTTTTTACTGATGGATTTAGATATAGACCAATATTGATCACTGTCCGAAGCATATGTAGTTACTTTATTGCATTTTCGTTGTTCAAATAACTTTGTAGCTATTTTGTTTTATGGGAATTGTTACGTGCACTAAAGGATTGTGGTAAAAAAGGAGAAAGTGTGGGGAAAACGAATTAAAAAATTAACCGGAAGCTCAGTCAGTGGGTTGGGCACTTGGATGCGTGGGCGTTTTGGCGTAGGAAAGTACACAGAAAGATTAAAAGGGCACCACTTGATCTAGACTTTTGTATCGCCCCTGGATCAAGAAAAGGGCTACGGTACAAGGAGAGAGACGTTACAATTAAAATAAATGCTGGACTAAGTCCAACCAGGTAAAAGGTATGGCTAGGAATTTTGATCCTAGGTCACAGGAATAAAGAAACAACTGACAATCGTTTAACACCAACTTGTTTAATATAAATTTTTAATACTCGTATTTTAACAAAAATATTATTTACAGGGTAGATAACCAGATAATGTTTATATAAAACGCGATAATTTAAGAAACAATAATCTGAGTAATGCACACAATCGTTATCCTAAGTTGGGATCGCTGTCCGATGTGACCCAAAATTTTAGAGAAATTAAAGTAACTAAAATAAAATCTGACCCAAATGGTCTAGTAGTAACCCACTTACCTTTCTGAACAATACTAAACCTATAATTTAACAAAATATTGAACAAGCTTTATAATACGTAAAATCAAAATATACAAGTGCACTGTTGGACATCCGGTGTTGACCCTAAAAATAAAACAACAACACATATGTATAAAGGCAACCAAATAACTCTAAACCGAAGTCTTCGGAAGAGCTCTCCTTAAAACTGGTATTTCAGTTTTAAATCAACCCAAAACGCACTTTAAAACCCATAATATAAACTAAAACTTCCACTGTTCGACATCCGGTGTTGACCCTAAAAATAAAACAACAAAACATGTGTATGAAGGCAGCCAAATAACTCTAAACCGAAGTCTTAGGAAGAGCTCTCTTTAAAACTGGCATTTCAGTTTTAAATCAACCCAAAACGCACTTTAAAACCCAAAATATAAATTAAAACTTCCACTATATGTCTACCATTGTTCTATTTTTTTGTAAGCGCAAAGAAATTAAATTTACTTGCAATTAGCAGTATAGACAAAGCAAACATAATACATACAGGTTCAGAAAGGCCGAGTTTGTCACTAGCTTTATAAGTGTAAAACATAAATTTAAATGAGCACAAAGGAAAATCTTAAGCATTAGTTTCAAACATGTGGCTGAAGGTCGTAATAAAAAATTGAATAGCTTCCTTATTAAGATAGCGTTTGTAGCTTAAACAATTTTAACCAGTGACATGCAACACATGCATTGACGTAAATAAGCATAACATTTATGAAATTCTTATAGGAGCAATCGCCTAAACAAGCAATTTAAATTTATATAACCCAAACGTTACTATAGTTTAGGACGCACTTTGTACAATAGCGACTAACTTCAAAGTACATATCAGAACAGCTGATGGCTGAACTGTATGTACACAGGCATAAAACTATTCATACAAATTGTGAATTTTGTGTAGCTGTAAGACTAAATATATACAAAAACAGTTGAAAATTTAAGTTACAGGTTAACAGTTACCAACCCAAATTACAGGTGTAAGTAAGATAACTAGAATTTCTACTTAAACTTAACTAACGTTTGCAATTAATTAAAGTAAATAATCTCGTTCCATATGATCCTAATAAGAGGTTCACCAAAGCGGTTACAGGCATTAAATATAAACGTAGAAGTACAATGGTAATTCGTGATAATAGGGAGTTGTTCTTAGAGTAACCCCAGCAATTGTATAGGTAACGAGAGCCTCGTCATGCAGAATTAGTCATTAAAATGTACTCACTTGGTGATGTACGTGTGTGTATTACTTAGCCGAATGTATTATCAGATATAATTTATGTGTTAGTCAAGCGGATGGTACCATGTGAAGGCGTACCCATAAGATGTCCTATGCTTGGTTTCGGAGAGCAGTTGTACGTTACTTCATAACTCGGAGAAACGTTGGCCGACTATACTGGTAGCATCAGGCAATAATGTCTTGAGGACGGAAGAAAGACTATAAAATCCAATAAGACGAAAAGAACCTATATAAACTAATTGTGTTAGAAAATGAGTTGATACGAAATTTTCTTTTAAAATGTAGTTTAAGTTAGCTTACAATATGTATTTATTGATTTCAAATTATTAGTGTAACAAAAGAAAGTGGTCTAACATACCTCTTGATTCGAAGCGAAATGTGTATTAGAAACTAATTAGATCCGTAAAATACGACCACTAATCAAATTTAGTACAATTAGATATATAGAAAGCCAAATCCAGTTCCAAAACTGTTAATTTTAAGTAATATTATAATAAAATTATAGAAATCTTCTCCATATATCATGTTAGTTTTCTAACGACGCATCAATTTTCTTAAAAATGGCGTTCCCCTTATCAAAAAAAACCAGAAAAGAAGACGTGTGATTTTCTTCAACAAATTAGAAATTTTTAAAACTATCACATGTTCAAATTTATTTGAAAAAGCAAAGGTGTAATGTACACTGTTGCCAAACTTACTAATATTGAAGTTAATAAATAAGCATAAAAATTTCAACTCGTTCAAAAATTTCCTCACACAAAAGTTACACGTATCAGAATGGCTTTGAAGATGACTTCAGATACTAAAAGAGCAATGGCCGAAGACCGGAACAATCTAAAATAATATTCACGCCATGGCAAATCACTTCATTTAGCTGTTAATATACAATTTAATACAAGTTAATATAAAACCTTTTAACATAAAAATTAAATAAATAAAAATATTTGATGTACAGGGTTACCCATTTATTGAACTTATGAAAAAACTGATGTAGGTGTCATCAGATGTATTTGGGAGAAACTAAAAATGGTAAAAACAGAACTTAACAATATTCACTGGTTTAGAAAATATGGAGGTAAAACGAAAAATTATCGATTTTAAATTTATCCCCTGTATGTTTTAATACTAGTAATAGAAGAAAATGTTTCCTATGAAAGTTTCTTAGTTTGCTAAGTAGAATATTATGCCGCCGAAAAATCGCATCTACAGGGTCAAGTCAAAAAGTTATCGCATCCAACTTTCTCATTTTAAATGGAACACTTTATATTTTTAGCCAAAAAAATTGGATTCTTAATTGTCTTTTCATATATATATATATATATATATATATATATATATATATATATATATATATATGTGTGTGTGTATATATATACTTTATTATTTAAATAAGTAAATCATTTTAATTTTTATATTAAATCAGTAGTAGGCTATGCATTATGCATTTATCGACGAAGGCACTCAAATGGCCCTCCACTGCAATCAATACATTTTGGGCAACGATTTCTAACCGATCTTAGAGCTTTAATAATATGAGCGGGTTTTATTTTTCTAAATGCTGCATGGGTTGCTTCAAGAAGCTGTTGCTGTATTTCATTGGTTCGTTTATAGATCTCTGATTCTAGATGACCAAAAAAAATCTGGAGGTGTCAGGTCAGGTGACCGAGGCGGCCATCTAACAGGTCCATATGTTCCCAACCATCTATCTGGGAAGTTTATGTTTAAATATTCCCTGACTCTTAAGCCGTTGTCGCTGAGAGCACCATCTTACTGAAAATGCATATTAGTTCATTCATATGATGATTAAATAATTATGAATATTTTTTGTAAAGTGTATTTCAACAAAATTGGCCGTTGTGTTTGCTGAAAATGCATGGCATTATGGTAATATTTTTACTTTGAGTGGTTTAGAGCTTTCGACTTGCCACCTAACGTTTGCTGATTTTCAAAAACGACCATCAAGCATTACATTCATAGAGAAAATCTTATATTGTTAATCCTTATGTAATCTTTATCAAAAGTATTACTGAAATAAAACGCAAATTTTTCACAAAAAGGTATACTAAAAGTGTACATAATTTTGCAATAACGTCAACAAATTATAGTTATGCATATGAACCAAGTACTACCGTTGATTGAAGAATCTTGAAGATAGTCAACTACCGTACTAAAATGCGAACCGCGGTAAAAAAGCATTTGTGTGTGTAGGGTTGCGTTTCTGTTTACTATGCTTACTTATATAAATACGCTATTCGTGCATGTGGTCAGCACTCTAACTAAAATAGTTGATCAACAGCCGTAAGTTGCGCGCCGGTTCAATCAACGGTACTACCCAATTTTGAGACTGCGTGTTGTTTTATCCTTTGCTTACTTAATTTTTTTTTCTACTTCTCAGTTTTATTATTCAGATCCACGAATAATTGTTGAGCAGGATATTCGAAAAAGTATCAATACAGATTTCTACCAATATTATTAAAAACTACCCCGTCAAAACAATAGAAACACTCAAATTAAGCACGTGGCAATACAATTGTTTTACTGGATTGGATCGGCAGTCGTGACGTCACAGCAGGAGAGTAGTCATGCTGTAGGAACCCTTGGTGGTTGGTGCCGTACTAAAGTTACAATCGTGAGAAATCTCCAACTTACTGTACTTAAATTATATTAAATGTATTTAATTATTTTAATCAGTGAATTCGACATATTTGAATAGCCATCATTATAGGTGTAAATGTTGAAGTTTACAATAAACCATAGATAAAAACGTGACAACGCTGTAAAAATATAGTATGTAGTTTTTTTTTATTATTATTAAGTGAAAATGTTATGTTAACGGAATTTCTTGATGTTGAGCAGTTATGAATAAATATTAAGTTACAAAGAATGGAATCGTTGCATTAAATTTATCGGTCGCTAGCAGAATCCAAAATTAATAGGTTATTGGCCCAGAAAAGCGTGGAAGAAAAAGAAGTTTGTAATTTGGTTAGATATATTATACATGTGAGAACAAAACGACATGGCCATACAGGAAGATAATTACTGCAAGTGGAAACTTAGAATGGAGATGATACTACATGAAAACGGGGTAATGGATTGCGTAACAAAAGAAATTGACCTAACCACACTCAATGTGGATGAGAAGAAGAAGATGGAGAAAAATAACAGTAAGGCTAAATCATTGATTGTACAATGCGTTTCAGACAAACACTTGGAGAATCTACTGGAAAGCGCTAGAAGACCGATTTGAAAAGAAAGGGCTACTGGGACAACTGTATTTAAAGAAAAGATATTATCAATGAAGTTAGATGAAGGAGAACCGTTACAAGGATTTCTGATGCAATTCGAAGAAGTATTGAGACCACTAAAGGCTACCGGAGTGAGGATGGGTGATTAGGATATAATCTGCAGCCTATTGCCTGCGTTGCCCAAAACCTTTCGGAACCGTGGTTACGAAAATATGCCATCCGAGGATCTCAATTATGAAGTGGTGAAAAAGAAGTTACTGGCCGAAGAAGAAAAAAGAACTTTAAGCAAGAAAGCACATGGAATGGTTACAAATCAAGCTGCGTTTAACACAAGTATGTCATGTTTTAGATGCGAAAAGCCAGGACACTTCAAAAGGGAATGCCAAGTCCGCGTTGGAGGAGGCAATAGTAGTACTACAAGTAAAGGTTTTGGAGAGGACATTCGAGGTTTGATTACAACAGGGGAAACTTCCAGGCGAGTCCAAATCGAGCGCACAGTTATGGCAGGTTTCACCGAGGAAGAGCCAATTATCAATCGACAAATAAGAATCAATTTCAGCGCCAGAAAGGTGGAAGTAACTCTACAGAAAATGGACAAGTGCAAGGTCAGGTTAGTGATGCAGGTGAATCGATTAGTTTTATGACAGAATGTAATGAATTATGAATTATAAAGAAGGTTTAATAAAAGGTAATGAAGGTGAACAGAATATAACCACGTTTTGTATAGACTCGGGTTGTACGGGTCATTTGGCAAATGACAAAATTATGTTTACAGAATTAGTTATGTTAAACGAACCAGTCAAAATTGCTGTTGCAAAGAATGAGAATTATTTATTAGCAGTGAGAATTGGAAACAGATATTTATAATCATGTAAATAATAAGAAAAGAAATTGTACCATCAAGAATGTTTTCTATTCTAATCTTAGGAAAAATTTGTTATCGGTTAAGAAATAGCAGGTATAAAAGTAACATTTGATCGTGGTTTAGTTAAACTAATACAGGGTGTGAATGGTTTGATTGGTTTAGGTAAAATGAACAGTTTATATGAAATTTTAATTTTGAGGTAATAAACCGTACTTGTCAAAATTTAGTCGTAGAAAGTAACGATTTTAAGTTATGGCATAAGAGGTTCATACACTTAAATTAAAATGGTTGATGGTATTGATGAGAATATAAAAATAGGGCAGGTATATTTTTGTGAACCATGTGTTGCCGGAAAGATAACACGTTTACCATTTGGTACAAGAACAAAAAGTCACAGACTGCTACACATTGTTCACACACATATTTGTGGACCGATTTCACCAATAACGTATGCTGGGCATAAGTATTTTATTACGTTCATAGACGATTTCTCAAACTTTACTGTTATACATTTGTTAAAATCTAAAGTTGAAGCGTTTTAAAAATTTAGGGACTACTTTGAAATGACCAAGTCCATGTTTACTCAATCTATCGCTATCTCTATCTATTTGATGTTGGGCACTGGGCCAGATATATGTTTTTCGATCAATTACTTCAGTCGGTTTCAAGACAAGGTCAGTGATGAGGATTGGAATTGTCTAAAAAGGGTTTTGAGATATTTAAAATCAACAGTTAATTTTGGTTTGTAGTATTATAGAACAGGTATTAATGAGCTTTTTTGTTATGTGGATGCGGATTGGGGCGGTGACATGCATGATCGTAAGTCTATAACTGGATACAATTTTCATCGCGGAGTTGGACTACGAAAAAACAGACATGTGTGTCGTGGTCAACAACTGAATATGAATTGGTAGCATTCTGTTCAGCTGTGTGTGTCACTAATTAAGAATCCTACAAAGAACAATAGAGTTAAGCATATAGATTTAAAATTTCCAAACTGGTAGTATTAAGTTGATTTATATAGAGACATTTAATTAGCAAGCTGACATTCTCACTAAGGGATTGCCTAACACTACGTTTATTAAATGTCAAAGTATTTTAGGTTTACAAGATTTTAGCGTGGAGGGGTGTCGAAGTTTACACTAAAATCATAGATAGAAACGTGACAACCCTGTAAAAATTGTTGAAGTTTACACTAAAATCATAGATAAAAACGTGACAACGCTGTAAAAATAAGTATGTAGTTTTTTTACTATTATTAAGTAAGTGAAACTGTTATTTTAACGAAATTTTTTGATGTTGAGCAGTTGTGAATAAATATTAAGTTACAAAGAATGGAATCGTTTCATTAAATTTATCGGTCGCTAGCGGAATCCGAAATTAATAGTAAATTCATATTTGGTAATGGAGTTGACAACGATGTCCATTCTAAACAGTGATTTATGAATCACAGATTTACAGATAGTAAGTAACATGAATGAATTGTCTAGTTAATTTAAGCAATTTAGCCTTCGAGTTGTGGTTAATTAATGCCGGACCCTTAGTTTGTCACAAGTTCTTGACATTATCAGGACCTAATAATACCAAGATGACTATCAAACGACCACTTAATACTATCTTGAACCTACTATATGTGTTAAATCGAATGTAAAGAATTGGTCACGTCAAAAGGATGATTTTAATTTCATTTCCATCACATACAAAAGCGTTTGATGCTTGAAACCATGATATTCTGCAACATCGATTTTAAACTACAGAATGCATATAGTGCAAGCGCGTTGCATTACCTATTTGCAACCTGGGAAAGTTTCAAGCTGGGATAGGAATGTGGGTCAACATGAAACTGTAGGATGGGCTACAATTGAGATAATTACAAATTCACATTTTCACATAAATGTAAAACTGTATTAATTTTTTATTTCGTAGGTTTATTATTACGAAAAGTATATTTCAATAGTATGATACCTTAAGAAGGAAAATAAAGCTGATTTTAATACGTCAATAAGTATACGCAAATTAAATGTTGGTGTCATTTATTTATGTATTTTTTTTAACTGCACACTTGTACGAGAAAGTCATGTGCTGGCTACGTCAGATTTTTTTGTTTTTAATACGGCGCGATAAAAAATACCCGGCACGACCGCCTTTATGAAACATAACGTTAGTAACCATTTGGCGGCCTGCATATCATAGGACACCTCTGGTAAACAATAAACATAAGCTCCTCTTTCGTCTGCTTATTAGGCATTTTCTAGTGACGTCACAACGTATGACTTTGCCTGATATTGGACAACTTTAACACACGTTCTTATGGGACGTGATCGTTTTCTGATAATTTTATCGAAAATCGTAGGCGGTGAAAATGTTTCTGTGCTAATACTTGTAGATGAGGATTGTATTGATACAATTCACCAGAAATACGTGAATGAAGTGAACAATTATCCTACATAATATTGAAAAGTTCATGCGATTTTTAGGTTAGTTATCATCAAATTAAATAATTACATTCAAGGTAACGTTCATTTAATTGAACCTTGTATCAAAATTGCACCACAAGCAACAAATGAGTTCGATCACTTTTTGATAGTGTTAATAAAGCTCAGGTTAAATTATAATCACTTAAAGCCATTTTCTCTGGAAAGAAAACAAAGCGTACATTATTTACCAAACTTCACATGGGTTTTACCTTATTAAAGCAAGTAACAAAATACTTGCAATGTCGTAAAGGCACGTAAATACATAAAATACATTATTTTTAATTTTCCTTGTTGTTTTTAAAAATAGATAGTACATGTGCTATATCATTGTAAAGAGGATAAAAAAACACGATCAATTATTTCAAAGCCGACTTGCCGTTCCATAAGAAAAATTTAATTTAGGGATTGAAACTAAAAAATAGAAAGTGCAAATAAAAATCCAAATTGATATTTAAATTCTGCATAAAAAATATCTTAAGAAAGTGCAAATAAAATTTATATGTCTAATATAACAAAAAAGATATTACAAGAAAAAGAAATTTGACATTTTTCTTTTTCTTGCCATAAGTCTTAAAATACATGGAAATTTGGAAATTGGAGAGTGTCCTATAATTTCACTAATCCTTAGGAGTAATTCATCTAATTTAACCAAATCTGTATCTTTTATAATAAGCGAGGTCCCCATGCTGGAAATGTTATCTGGGACACGTTGTATATATATATATATATATATATATATATATATATATATATATATATATATGTATATCTTCAGGATACGTTTAACTTTCGCCTTATTACGAGTACACGAAGCAGCAGCCGAAAGTTAAACATATCCTGAAGATGGCAAGTGGGATCTTGCCGAAACGTCAAGTAAACAGTCTCTTAGAGAGTACTACAACACCAACGCGGGCCAGCACCTCAAACGCCATTTCATCACATAGATGACTCGGAAATTAGAATTCAACAGGCTTCTCTTCACACAGATGTTCACCATTCTCATTGACTCTTTGGTCTCCGAACATTCCTAGAATGCGTTCAGTATGTTCTTTCTCTCTGTACACCCACACATCCGTTCATATCCCCCACTATCATCACCCTTTCGTTTGACTTACATGCATTCAACACGTTTTCTACTTCAATATAGAAGTTCTCTCACTCCTGGTCTCTTTCTCCATTCACCGGTGCATAGCATGCGATAAGAAAAATTTAAGTTGAAAGAAGATAGATACATCGAAAAAAGTTTGTGTATTCCTATTTCATTGGAACTTGAGATTTGACAGAACTAAAATGTAACATGACAGTCGACAACTTGATGACATTTTCTAATGAACACTCGATGTTTTTGTGGCATATCTTCCACTATGGATACATTGTTTTCATGTTTGTATGATGGTAATTAATCACCAAAGTACAAAACTCGCGTTTTATTTAAAATGATAATATTTTGTTTTTATTTTGTCATAGGTGACTAGAAAAACGACAATGGTGAAAAATATTCAGTTTTTTGCTAGAGTTTAAATAAAAATTGAAATACCAGCAAAGTTGGTAAAGATAGGCATAGGAATTTTAAAAAAACTTTGGAAAATTGATTTTAAGTTCGCAATGTTGGCATGACCATATAAAACACCCTGTAGAAGAACATTAATGTGTGTTATCTTAGGGGACTTCTATTATGATTCCTCTTTCCGTTTTGTTTCCAGTTATTCTAAGTTAAAAAATATTACAAATTTCATTGATCCATGTTTTTTCACAAATTTAAGAAATTTTTTAATTGGCAACGTTGCAAAAATATGCTATACAAATTTCAGAATTTTAGGGTCAATTAAAATATGTAAAAATATACAGGGTCTGCCGTTTAAAAAATATAAATTTTTTACCGTACCGCCTTTTTGGAGTACCCTGTATACTTAAAAATACTTTAAGAAGATGAATCTCTTAACCCTTAATAACTCCTGAAAATTTTGTTTCCCTATCTTTGATGGTACAGGAGATATTGAACTTTCTCGCACTCTTTGGCCACCCTGTATGTATGTATACGGGAATGTTGAGTGGTCACACTCCAGATTTCTTTCTTATGTTTACTCAAACAATATGAGGCCTTTCAAGTTTGAATACTTATATAATTGTTCAGTTTTAACGATCACTGCCATCAAAATCGTCTGAATTGCGATATCATCATTGCTGCTAATGTTTCAGACTGCTGATTTTGAAAACCATTTCTTAATCTATGTTATTAGTGAAAGGTGAAACGGAATAAATTCTATCGTTATCCATTATTCTTAGTGATTTATATTTGTTATTGCATGTATGTGGGGAAATAAGAAAGAATTTATGTATAATAAAACTACAAAATGATTTAGTCGCTAATAAAATTTCCCCATAAGCATTAGCTTCTTGTTATTAATACGCCTTAATGGATAAAGGGAGTTTTAATGTCTCTTATAATATTATGAAATTGTCTTTCATTACAAGATCGTTCATTTGGAAATAAAATAATTGTTCTTCTCCATCTTAAAATGTAATAAACTTTATATATCGATACCTTATCGTTTGTTATATCGCAAATCTTAAACGTAAGTACTTGGAATTTGCAATTTCTTTTTCTCCACGACAAACAATTTCGGAGATAAAACAAACAATTTTGGAGATAAAAACGTATATTTTAATCAGTTGTTTTAAAATTAATTTCGAACGTAATTTCGAACAGCCACTATATCACTCGTAATATGGAAATTACAACTTTAAAATAGGATTATTTACTTATTGATTTATAAAGGTTTGTGATTTATTCATTTCGCAAGTGGAAAATTGAGTGAGCCCAATATTCTTTCATCACGGCAACTTTGAAGACGTGATAATATTGATGTACCGTGTGTCCCGATTTCGTTATGGCCGCCATGATCTGTCAATATTGGATTTCGTCCTCTGGGGTTTTCTGAAAAACATAATTTATTAAAACTCTCATAATAGCGAACTGAATGTTGAATCGAACGATTTGAGAAACGGTTTTCTAAATAATTTCTCACTACCAAAGCATTATGGGCTGGGGCACCGTCTTGTTGAAAAAAATGTTTGGAAGATGTTTTTCAGGAATGTTTGAAAAGCTAAGAAAGAACTACTGCTGATGGTTGCCAAGCCAATTATGATTCCCATTTAAAAAAATGCAAGTTTATATTATTACTCAAAAACAGCACTCCCCCTAGAAAAATTCTAGGTAAGTTTTCAGTAAATTGATTACCGTACTTTTAAATATACTCTCGGCCATTTCGGCTAAACTAAACGAATATTTCTAAACGAAGATTAAAACCTTAGTTTCGTTTCGTTCGATTTAGCTCGTGTCAGATTTAGGCGAAGTGTTTCGCTCCGCACTTCAGTATTAAGTTACCTTCCGTTGTGTGCACAAGGTTTCCTGATGTCCTGCAAAATATCACAAAGTGAAATGTTAATTAATAGAATGTGTTCGAAATCAGGTTGTATTATACGACACAAACTCAAAACAATATAGTGATGCTCATTTAAAAACTAAATTATAAGAACAAATAACAAAAGAATGCGGCTTTTTGGAAGGTAAGTTTTTTATTTTAGGTTATAATACATACAGTGATGGTCTTTATTACTTATTATCATATATGCCGATAGTAAACAAAGATGCATACAGTATAAAATGACGGAGTGGTGTGAGATATTTTAAAATTATGTTAAAAAACATATTTTTTTTTATTTAAGCTAATGGTTAAATATCTTAAAACCCAAATCAAATTAGTCTTATTAGTTTATTAAATTATTTACATAAAAGAATATTTTATTTAATTCTAGCCAACATATCTACTTACGCTAGGGATTTAAGGTTGATGTTGCTCGTGGTTGACGAAAGCCCAACCACTCCCTCATTTTGCGTATCTGTTCACTAGTACATGTTGCATGCGTCTTTGTTTACTATCAGCTTATGATACCATTAACATCACTGTACACCAGAAAATAATTTTACCAAGGTAAGGAACCCTGCGATGAGTTTAAGTATTACATAAAATAATTTCTGACTTCAAAAGCCTCTTGATCAGATCTTCGGAAAAGTCTGTTTGGAATATTTAGCAACTGGTTACGCACAGAGTCATTGGTCGTTTCAGTAGCGGAAAAGCTTCATCCACAAACGGCATCCATATACCTCCATTGTACAATGGTTCATCTGATGGCAAATTTTTTCCTGATTTTAAACGTTGACCAAGTTCGCTACTTGAAAAATCCCACCGTCGCTAAATCGGCCTTTGGCATCTATTGCCAGAAATTTATAATTAGCAACCACCAATGCCATGAGTACAATAGCAAATGTCTTTTTGTATTTAAAAATGAGGAACCTGATTTTGGGGGAGTTTTTATGGTCACGAGGCAGCAGCGGTCTAATGTTGCCGATTTATCACGTTTGTTGACCCCTTTAATTCATTTCATTTCTTACCATATACAACTGCGTTAAAAGTGACTGTGCCAGTAGTAACCAGAAAAGACAATACAAGTATTTTTTCAATTGCAGGCAGCCAAGCAAAAACTACTACGAAAGAGACGGGTATAGATGCTCTCTTAAAAGTGCAAAGGCGAGCAAAAGTGGTGATGTCGCAAAGAAAACCAAACCATGGTAATTTTCGGAACAAATGAATTTTCTAATCCCTTATATGAAGTTCCAACATTTCAGGTGATGGTGAGACCACATTCCAGTTTAATTATGAGACACAAAATCATGTTGATGCTGACACGAATGAAAATGAACATGAACATTCATCCGATAATGAGCCCGAACTTAATCAAACTCCATCCACATCAACTGAAAGGCCCCTTAAGAGAAAAATAATACAGCAGCAAACTAATCACAGTTTGGAGCTCCGAAAAAAATATTTGTAGGGACTAAAGATGACACACTAAATTTTGTTAACATACCAAGCTAGGAAACGGAAAGGAAGATCTGAAAATTGGCAACGCCATCGAAATGAACTGCTTCAATCATCACACAACAGTCTAAAATGGTTTTTTTAATTCTATGTATGAAGTCACAAATATTTTGAGATTAAATCAACAGCACCAAGCAAGAACAGCTCTTTTTGGAGCAGTTTCCGCTGCTGAGATATCAGCTGAAAATCATGCTGTTCGCTCTATACCAACAAGGATTAGAATGTCGGATCCGAAGATACTCGTATTTCTGTAGAATCTGTACCTAGTTTCCAGTCTACTCAGGGCTTTCAAACACATCAGATGACTACTAATTATTATTTTAACATCGCAAACGTCGTGCAAAGTTTGTTACCGTCCACTGATATGACCACAAATTAAAATAAAGATAATTTATCTATAAAAATGTATTATTTCTTTTTATTTGCTTACGTGAGGCAGATCGCTAGTCTCTCTTTGGTACTTATTGTTTGCCTAACGTTTGTATCTTGTTTCTTATTTCATGCAGTTCATAAAATTGTTCTCGGGTTACTCTGAAATAATTTTTTAATTTAAAATCATCTAGTTCATTGATCAATTTATGAAATTCTTCTCGATTCTTCATGTAAATGCTTATCCAACATTTGTTTCTTCAACAAAACTACATTGGCAATATCTTCCAAAAAGTCTGATTATTCAGATGATGATTCTGAATACAGATCTAACAACACCGTTTTTGTCGCAACAGAACTCATTTTAAATATATTTATACTTCCTGTCGCATGAAAACACAACTGACAAACGAAAATCGTTCCTAGTGGCCGCTCAAACTTAATTTAGTTTAGTAAGCGTTAGCTTCGTCTAGCACAGCTTAGTTTCGTTTCGCTCGCAGTGGCCGCCCAGCTTAAGTACCGTTGACGAAATATAGCAGTATAGTAGTATTACGCGAGGTATAAGACCTTGAAAAAAGTATAGAAATATCGACGTTTGGCTATAAGTCGAAAACAAAACAAGTTACTAAATTTTCGATTTTGCCATGAAATTCTAGGTCAACAAAGTAGTAAGTGAATGTAAAAACTGCAACAAAGGTATCTTTAAAAAAAACAACGAAATCGAGATACACTGTACTATGCACTTAGTATTAGAAACAACTTTTTTGTCGCTAAAAACAAACTGTAGTCAATGAAATTACAAGCTTTTCTTTGATTAAACATTGACAAAATGGTGTATAGCACAATTGTATATTTTATCACTATGTTGCATTTAAACAATCAAAACTTATGTATTATCCTCGCCAGGAAAGTTTACCGCTACGTCATCATACGGTGTAACATGAAACACATGAGTCAAAATTATTTTCGTCATTATAAATTCTGTTTAGAAAATATACCCCGAGATGGCAGCATTTAAAACTGCAGAATTCTAAAATATAATTACTTATATTAGAGAACGTTGATTATCGTAATGGCAACTGTTGAAAAACAATATCCTTGAAATCAAGGTGTTTGGTACGTGATTTTTGCAGCCTGCAGGTTATGTAGGTTATAACACATTGCTGCCCTATTACAAACAATGCAATTTTCAACATAATGTAAACTTTTAATAATTGCAGCGGAATTATAAAAACAGGAGGATGTTGTGTTGTAAGTTGCTGATAAACAATCATACAATTGATAATTTGAAAATTAAATTTATAGGTTAAACAATTGCATGGAACAACTTATCGTGCTGCACTGTTTCCACTTCGCAAGGCTACTACGTTTCATAATCATAATTTCTTATTGTTGTTACCAATTCAGTAGCAATGATGGCCCACTGGATGGTAACATTATTATACAAAATGGATGTTAGGTACCTAAATAAAATTGAACTATTATTCAGGAGGAAGATGACATTTAATGTGGAACATAAAATTCTATGGGAAATATTTAATGTGGAACATAAATTCTATGCGAAATGTGTGATTAACATCTTACAAATTTTACAAATATGTTGTACTTACATAATGAAATACATTACTATAGTCCGTAAAATGAATGATTGTGAATTTCGGCTTAGCGCTTTATTTGGCGTGCGCACTCGTAGTTTGTATCTATTTCGTTCTAACACACAGTATTTGGAAATAGAGAGAATGGGATGCTACATTATCGTCGCTACGGGTGGTGAACTAAAACCGACACTACACGTTTAAAACATCTGTATTTGTGTCAGGTGTGTTAGAAGGAGATAGTAATATTTGTTTTAGGCGTCTCTTTAAAGACTAAATTGTCTCTTGTAATCTTTTGACAGTGGTATTCAAAAGTTTATTTCGCGCGTTTGTAACTAACTACTGCTGAAATATGTTATATTCCTTCGATTTATAAAAAAAAATTAGAACGTAATTGAAAATATAATAATATAATTTATTTTTATAAACATAATTGGAATTCAATTATGTTATTAAATTGAATACAACATGGTAAATAATTTTCGTGATATTTTTCAACTACAAAATTACCTTATAATTACTACTCTTTCTCTTTCTCATATATCTATATCTCAATGGTAGTTACGTGAAAAGGTGTTGGGTATAACAGTAGAACCATTGGTAATTTGTATTAATGGCGATACTTCAGATGACAGTGATAGTTAATGTTTTAATTTTAAGTTTACGTACACTTTTTTTTTTAATTCTCAATAAAATCTTGTTATTATTAACAACACGGTGTTACAAATTAAGTTGTAAATTAGAACCTTTTTGGTTAATTTCTCCTACTCTAATTGTAAAAAAGCTTTTTTTATGTAAATATTACATTCTTCTAACTAAAACTACATATTAAACTACATGCTTATTTACAGTTATTACTTGTAGTTTTTATTTATTGCAAAATTACTGAAATTGAAAATTATAAATGGTTTGAACAAAATTAAATTATTTGCATACATGTTTGTGGACTTTGCTACATTGTGTAAAATAATGATATATTAATGATCCACATTCTTTAATGTACTTGTTTAGAAAGTAGTTCATTATAAGGTAATTCTGTTTATATTAATAAATTTTATTAATATATTTTCAATTTTTTATAAATTGAAGGTATATAACATATTTAGTTGTTAGTTACAAACACGCGAAATAAACTTTTGAATACCACTGTCAAAGGATTACAACAGACAATTTAGTCTTTAAGGAGACGCCTAAAACTATTACTATCTCCTTCTAACACATCTACAGATGTTTTAAGCGTATAGTGTCCGTCTTAGTTCACCACCCGCAGCGACAATAATGTAGCATTCCATTCTCTCTATTTCCAAATATTGTGTGTTAGAACGAAATAGATACAAACTACGAGTGTGCACGCTAAATAAAGCGCTAAGTCGAAATTCGCAATTATTCATTTTACGGACTATAATAGAAATTTATTGTATTAAATATGAACTAACACACTTGTATTATAATAATTGTAGGTTGTAGAAACATGGTGGTCAAAGTGTTAAACTTCTAATCGGAATCACTATCTATATCTGAGCTTTCAGAATAGTTTCCGATATTAATAATCAGTTTGTCAACTGTGATGTTCAACATTTCTTCCCGTTTATACCATTGCTTTATTGTTTCTTCAGTATGTCGCACACAGTTAGTCGATAATGACTTTAATTAAAAGAGTTTACTTGCCGATGATTAGGTGAATTGATCTCTTTAATGTATTGTTTAAGAAACTTAATTCGCATTTCTGCGATGTAACTTTTTTTCAATAAAGCTCTACAGTTGCAGTCTTTTTTGAATTTGAATCCTAGCGACTGTATTGCACGATGAAGACTTCTGTCACTTATTAATATTACTCACTTTGTGCATAAATACTTGTATAACGTATTCCTTACGCCCATTTTGGATGTTTCAGGTAGATCGTCAGATTTTCTTGCGTAGTCGTTTGGTTAAAACAGCTCGAAACTTGATATTTGTCACCGTCTTCTCAGATATACCCAAGGCGCTTGCCACACGCTGTAATTTCATGATTGTAATGAATTAAGATATAAACACTTAATGTCATACTTACTGGCAAGATACTGATATCAGGAGACCCCCATTTTCTTTAAAGTCTTTAATAAATGATGATTAAAAGAAGTCAATGTAGGAAATGAGGAAACAGACAAAGTATAAACAAACAAACGAAGGAAGGTTATGTAGAATTAGTCAAATGAGAATTAAATTCATATGCATATAAAACAAATTGATTTCGCGTTTATAGGTTTACTCTTTGTACTACATATGCTTATTCAATATATGCACCACGAATGTTCACCATCCTTATTTAATTCACTGTTTTATATGAGAAGACAGTATAAGCAAATTGGATAGCTAAATTCATAAATTAATGACGTAGTGGTAAACTTTCCTGGCGAGGACAGTAGAGCGTGAACATAATAGTCAATGACATCACATGTACTAAGGAATGTAAAGAGTGAATAATAATGAAAACTTTAAAAATAGAAAATGCAATTTGCAATCTAATTTTATTACGATGAAGTACGGAATGCTTTACGTTAATTACAGTTTTTGTTTTATTTCACGACTTGGTAGAATTATAATTAAAAGTTATAATTGAAAATACTGTCATGGCTAAGATTATGCAATTTGTTAGAAAATGAATTTACCACGTCTTTGTTAAGATAAAGTAATGAAATGGAATTGATTAAAACTCGCTTATGAAGTGTAGTATATTTGAAATTGTTAATACAAAAAGATTTTATCTGACCCATTTATGCAACCAGTTAAAATTTAAAAGTCATTTGACGCCAAATGTATGAGTCATACATTTTTATCAGTAATAGTACTATCAAGTTTTATGAATGGAAATCAAAATGTTCGTTGTAATCAATTCTTTCATAAAATATTGTCTTTGTTATGAAGTTTTACTATAATGATTTTTTTTACTTCATTGCAACTGAGCAAAGTAGAAAGGTGCACAGTTTACAATTATTGAAATACAACTAATTATTAAAATATGTAACGTTCATGAGGCGAGCATATCCTAGAGGTAAATGTGACGAGCTATCAATATTAAATAATGAGTTGGTTACAATGCTTTCAATTATATTCCAATATATATTCTATTTTTAGAGCTATAGTAATTTAGATATTCCATAAATCATGTTAATATTTTCATTTAATATAGTTACTTTCATTACATTCATGCATTCATTAAAATGCGACAGTAATAGGTTATGACATCATACTAGCACTGATATATTAAGTACAATATAATATCACAATTTCTTTTTTATCATTATTTCTCTACACGTTTCAATACAACATGCATCATTATCAAGAGAAAATATATAAGTAAAATAACAAAGAAGTAGTTATGGTAACAAATCATTAAGGTAAAACAGCCAACTTGATGTAAACTATAATTCGATATTTAAAAAAATTGTTAAAGGTGGAATCTATAAAATCAACCTGTCCGTTCATTAAAGGTATTTTCTGTTTACGTTTATAAATTT
Organism: Vesta saturnalis; assembly: GCA_036346205.1. NCBI lineage: Eukaryota > Metazoa > Arthropoda > Insecta > Coleoptera > Lampyridae > Vesta > Vesta saturnalis. Next base: position 44,276 of record JARFJB010001962.1, on the reverse strand, counting down.
CGAATGCTTCCAAAACACCTAATTTGACTTTTTTATTACAAAAATTTAAAAAATGTCAGAAGGTGATTATTGTCTATTAAATGTTTGTTTATGTGTTTATATTTGTAACATCTAATGTGTTCTTTGTATCTAACGTCAAAGTTCCGAAATGTTTGTCGAATATAAACAGAATTATAGAATGTGCAGTTCAATTTATAAATACCCGACTTCAAAATGTGGATAGTTGAATCTTTCGCATAAAACATATAAGTTAGTTACATGTAGATCATTAGAGTAATGTCATTAAACCATACAAATTTCAATAAAGCAATATGAATTTAAAAAAATTGCACAAGAAAATGTTTACATTTCATATGTAATCGACACTTTAGTGAAAAATCCAGAGTACAAATTGCAACAAAGATTTCTCAAGTTTTTAATTATTCATTTGATTTGGATTGAATTTTAGATTTTCTTATTAACCTTAATGGTATACAACTAAATATACATTGAATTACTTTCGGTTGCCTATACTTTTATACAAAACATCTTTTATTTTTGCAATGGTTTTTCAACAATTTATAATCTCTTGCGTTTTAACTTTACATTTGGCTAGTTTATAGACAGCACTCTTTCTTTTTACATAAAACTTTTTTAAATGAATTAATATAATAATAATTAATGTTTGGTTGCTGAAGCATCCCGTAATAAGTTTCTGAATTAATTCTCAATCTTCGCCCTGATATTTAAAAAGGAATTGTTTCACAAAGAAAATAAAGTTTCTACTCGAGAGTGCTGAGTATTCATTGTTTTCTTCTTATATTACAGTTTTGAAGTATACCATTCATACAATTTATTACGAACAGCTCGCCTTCCATCTTAGAGCTTTAATTTTTCTTTGACCTTGCCGTTGCACTTGTAGTTGCACTTGCAGTTATTTTTGTCCTGGTTATTATCGTTACTGTTCCATATTTATCTTTACAACTAAAAGAAGTTTAATAGTATACTATCTGTACTTCCAGCTTCATACATCTTTGATTCATATCGTAGAAAAGTAAAATATCATCCATCATTGTAGATATCTACAAAAGGTCACACGTTTTTAATCATAATTTTCAAACCTATAACCTATAACCTCATTACCTTTCTGCTCCTTTCCTTAATACTAAAATAAGAAAAACTACTAGAATAGCTCCTTGCTTTCACTAAATTATTATTTACCTTTAACCTTATCTGAAATTCCTTTTCCGTCCTCCTTTCTCTTTGTTTTTTTTTGTTTGCAATCTATAATTATAATTGTTAAAAATAGTGTATTACTGTATCACTAAATTACTTACTTTTTTATTAAATTATTATAATAATAAAAAAAAAGATTATAATAATTTAATATTAGTCAAATTGCTTTGGTATGTGTGAATCATTGCGATATTGCAGGCTCACATTCCATTAAAATAAGTAATTTGATTGTAATCTCATTATATTTAGAATTTACATCAGTTCTACATACATAAAGACAAAATTTACATCGGTTGGGACTTGAACCTTGATGGCGCAGTTGGTTAGCGCGGTACTCTAGCAAAGTACAGGTCGTAGGTTCAAATCCTCCTCGACGTAAACTTTTTATTTATGTATTTAATAAAATTAATAATAATTTTTAATTACTTTTTTTATTAGATCTTTAATTTAATATTTGTGTAAATCGTTCTTTTAACGACGACCGCTTTGTAAACAGCTGTCGGACATATTTTTATCTTTTAACGTTTATGACGTAGTAACTAACAAACAAACCTGCGCACAGTAGTTTAGCTTTAGTATTTTCCATATGTTATAAATTTTAATTTTATACTGGTAACTGATTGAATTCTATTTTTTTCATCACGTTCTCTTTCAAATTTCTTAAATTAAATTTTTGTTAGGACATAACAAGTATTCTGAATTTAAATTATCATTTAGCATAACTTTTTACGATTAAAAAAAACCTGCTTTACCTTAGGAACGTCTTGCGAAATTAATCAGGTTCCTATTTACCTACAATTATAATTTACTATAAAATTATCTTTTCCTACTTTTAATGTTTTACGAATTAATTTTGCTTTAATTTGTGTTGTCAATATATTTTTTTATTTTGTTTTCTTTAAAGTTTTAAATTAACCAATGTATCTACGTTATACACTTATAAATTTACTCTTGTTTATTTGCGTACTTACCTCATTTTTGACGTTAATTGCCAATTTATTTGTCTTTTGTTAGAATGTATTTATTTTGAAACACGTTTTATTTTTATGTGTATTGCTTACATCTGCAGGTGAGTAGTGACCCATCTCCTTTTTCTCTTTTTTTCCCCGCTTCCCGTTTCTGCACATAACAAAATTATCTATCAAAAACATTTACCCAATTAACACAGAACCGACAGAAAATAAATACATATCAATTTCATGTTGTGGTAAAATATCAGAATAAGTAGCTTACATGTTACAAAAGAATAAGAAGTACAAAGTAGCTTTCAACACTAATAGCAATGTTCTTAAATGTTTATTTATGCGAAAGATTCAACTAACTGAAGTCGGGAATTTATAAATTGAACTGCACATTGTGTAATTCTATTTATAATGAACCAACACTTAGGAACTTTGATATTAGATACAACGAACACATTAGATGTTCCAAATATAAATACACAGACAAATCAAACTATGCCAAACATTTAAAACATTTGAAAGCTACTTTGAACTTGTTCTTTTGTGATATGTGAGTTACTTTTTCTGATATTTTTCCAAAATATGAAATTGATATGTATTTATTTTCTGTCGGTTCTGCGTTAACTGGGTAAATGTTTTTGATAAAAAATTTGTACTCTTGATTTTTAACTAAAGTGTCGATTATATTTGAAATGTAACCATTTGCTTGTGCAATTGGTGTTATAATTGATCTTTCTATATTGAAATTTGTTTGGTTTAATGGTAATGACATTGTTTTATGTACTACTGATCCATACGCAGCCAACTTGGTGTGTTTTATGGTGACATGAATCGTTTGGAATTGTAATGTCTGTATGTGAAGGTTTCCTGAATATGGAGAACTCAAACTTGTTCTGTGCATTTATTTACATGTTTACGTGTAGAAAATGAATGGCTCTAAATTATTGGATGTGATATAATTTTGATTAACAGAGAGATCAAATAATTGTATTAACTCCATTCTTGTAAGTAATTCAACATTACTATTAAATAAAAATTACCATTAAACGAAATAAATTTCAATAAAGGGATATCAATTATAAAACAAATTCCACAAGAAACTGGTTACATTTAAAATATAATCGACACTGTAGTAAAAATGAAGAGTACATACTATATTTCAAAAACATTTACCCAGTTAATACAGAACCAACAGAAAGTAAATACATAATTTGGAAAAGTACTACAAAAAGCAGTTCACATAATACAAAAGTACAGAGTAGCTGACAAAACTGTACATTGTGTAATTCTGTTTATATTGGGCAAACACTAGATACAAAGAACACATTAGATCTAAACACACAGACAGATCAAACAATGCCCAACATTTAATACTAAACAATCACCTTATGACTTCACAAAACAACATTAAATTTTTACATCATTGTAGTAAAAAAGACAAATTAATTAATTAAAATAATTAAAATACATTTTGTAACTTTTGGATATGACGTTCATCGTTAGACTCTAAGCATGCATTATGGAGCACATCACAATCATTAACTTAGAATGAACGAATGATTCACAAAGAATAGTTTTTACGTTACCATTAAAAGCAAATCGGAAAGAGTACTATTTTGAGATTACCGTATGTTTTTTAAAGTCAACACCTCTTAAAATTTATCTTTACACATACAGTGTGAACGCTCGCTGTATAACGATTTAAGTAAAATATTAGCTCTGCCAAGATTCTCACTCCTCACCTTTGTGAGGTTACTTTTAAATTAAATTTTATTTTAATAAACCAAATACTACGGAAATCTTAAAACGAAAGATCTGAAACCAAATCCGAGCAGCTATCTCAGATGTGCCTCGTACCATGCCAAACGAGTTTATTTAAAACTTACCTCGAGTTGAGGAGCCGCCCTCTTGTTGGTTCGACTGTCCCGTTTTCGGGTTAGAAAGTTAAGGTGGAGTTTAGGAAGAGTTGGAGTATAGTGGAGTAGGAGTACCGCTCACAATGTGAAGTTAATGCTGATATTTTTATTTACAGTTGTTATCAGTTCTGTTTTTCAGGCTGCGATTTCGTTCCTTGTTCCCCAACCGCTGTCTGTTCATATGGGACATGGTCCAGTAGTTTTAACTTACAGTTGTATTATTTTACTCATTCATAGTTTTTATAGGTGAGTTTTATGGAGCAAATATTTGAGTTTTCATATTTTTCATATTTTATACATTTGTTTTAACTTTACTGAGGACGATAACTGCAATTGTTATCCAAACGTATAACATTATATAAACGATAAATACAGAAAATACACGATTTAATTACCCAAAAGGTAAGTATTTTAATTATGTGTGATTATCGTGAAAGTTTATGATATGACGATTTCGATTCAACCTTTCATACGATCTAACCTTTTATCTTCCACAACATTATCTTGTTTGTGTGTATCATTATCGGTATTGTCATTCTTAATTTCGTCGATAACGGGAACGAAGCAAAACCACGTGGTTTTTTCTTTTATGATATATAATCTCAAAACTGTTCCATTTGAGTTTCACAGCCCATCGAGACAACATCCTGTCGGATTGTTCAGTTCCGTTCTTTAGTTATGAAGCAAACATTTGTTTTTTTTTTACTCTGTGTATTATTTTTTATCTTTATTAGGCATAATGCGGGCTTTCCAAAAATGTGAAGCAAGCTTAGCATTTAAGATTTTCTAAAATTCTCTTTTGTGTCCAATTAGTAGGTAGTAGGCTATGGCTAATATTTATTAAACAAAAAATCCATGCAAGCAATTATTATACTGCTAAACTTAATTCAAAAGATCTTTTTCAATTCTCAACTCTTAATTATTTATTACAGCATTTTAACTTAATTATGATAAAATTATTGAATTTTACCCAAAACAAAACAATAATTACCTATCTTACTTAAAATTTAAGTTAGAGAAAGCAAAAGAGAAACAGGATTTTGAAAAAACAAAGAGTTTTTAACGGTAGTTTTCAAAATGACGGCCATTTTCCCTTATGCAGAATTGGCAGATTTTCGTTATTCTTTTAATAACGTTAAAAATAATCATATGTCTTCTTTGCAAATTTCGGAAAGTTAAATCGATTTCCGCATGAAGCTCCACTACAGACTGATATTGCATTTTATAGATTTTATATTGCATGAAATCCCATAAGAAAAAATCCAAAATTGGAAGATCCGGAGATCGAGGGCGCCATCTTACAGGTCTGTAGGTACCAATCCATCTTTGAGGAAAGTTATGGTCTAAAAATGCCCATATAAGCGCAGAAGTGTGGTTTGGGACACCGTCTTATTGAATATCAAGGGTCATTTCCATCGGTTCTGGAATAACTTCCTCACGGATTTCTCGGTACCGAAGCGCTGTAAGACCTCCTTCATAAATTCTGTTGACTATCCGTCTTCTAAAGATGAAAAACGAGACTCCTGCCCAGATAACGAGTCTGTCAAAAAATTCATCAGTATGTATTTGTTAATACCATTAACAAAACAACATTCGTCGCTCGGCAACGCCGGGGTGTAAATGTTGAATTATGTGGAATTTATGTGGGTGATACTTATATTTTTTCAAAATTCTATGAGCATCAGACTTGCTCTATTTGTTTGCAAGAGGATGAAATCTTGTTTGGTGTATACCTTAGGACGAGGCTTGATAAATGATCCGTGTTCTACAAAATGTGATTTAAGGCGGGAAAATAAGTCTGGGAAAAGTTGTGGTAAGGTAATATGAACAAAAAGAACTCCTAAGATGTTATCCTAACCATAGCTCCCAAAATACCTTACCTTTGTAAATATAATTCCGAAGCTTTTTGGGGATTTTCATTAGATTGTATAAAACAAACCATCATATACTTTTCATGTTTTCGTAAACCGCTATTGTTGTAAAACAATAAATTAAGTATAGAATATAGTAAAATAGAAACACCAAGGCCATAGCCTACTACCTACTAATTGGCCACAAAAGAAGATTTTAGAAAATCTTAAATTGTGAGCTTGTTTTTGAAAATAATTTTATACGAATAAATATTTTTGGAAAGCCCACATTATGCCTAATAAATAATAAATAAAGAAATATAAGAATAAATTTAAGAAAAATCTACTGGGTGTTCCATTAAAAAACATGTTTGCTTCATCATTAAAAAACGGAAGGTGTTACAAAAAAACTGATTACGACAATGGATTGTACAGAAAAAATTCTATAGCAATACGTTTTAACTTCTTCGATAGGTTTAAAGATAACTGAGATAAGAAGTGTGTCTCACACGTGATACTTTTTATTTCCACCCTGTATCTCAGATACCAAAAGGGGTTATGGAAGTTCTGTCGCTGCCATCTTTAATTTCACAAAAAAGTAGTGCACTGTCGCGAAAACCGCATCTCTCTATCTTTAAAAACAACGGAGATACACCGCAAAGGTGCCGAAAATGACATACCCTGTATGATTGGTCTGTACAATGGTTCCGGGGATGAACTCATATACTGATCATGATTCAGTAAGTTCATTAAACAAACCAGTGATGTTATGGTATCTATTGAAACAATAGTGAACTACTTATCAACGAAACTAACCAAAAAAATACGATCTACTTATAACTTTTGTCTTTTTTAGATTCTAATAAATAATCCTTATAGATCCTGATTTTAGATTCAGTTATAGATGAACGTTGTAACATACATGCGCATTAATTTTCAACATATTTCGAAATAGATGACTTCGTTAATGTCAAAAATTGTAATTAAGGAGAATTTTTAATTACATGTAACGAGATTGCTGCAAAATATTTTAGAGGCGATAAAAACGTTTCAACAAAGTGGTAGATGTACAAATAATAACGAATTTAATCCTATTGAATCAAAAACGTGTTTCGATAATTATAAAAAAAAAGTTAGATTACATTCTAATCAATTAACAAAAGTAGATTACTGGCAATTTCTTGTTTCTTAGTTATTAGTAAACATTTTTAATAAGGAAACAGGATTTTCGTGGGAATACTTCATTTTATGAGAGAAATGTGATATACAAGATGTGCTTAATACTCACCAAACTTTAAAGTTGTATTTCAAGATTTGAACTTGCGAAAAAAACGTTAGAAGAAATAATAATTATAATAATTGGGCTTCTTCAGCTGCTAATTTAAATTTATGTTATACGCAAGTTTGATATACGTAAAAAAAGATTCGATGCTATACGGATTATCAGTTATTTTCTTTTACAAAAAAAATAGCTCATTATTTTTAAAAATAATTAGACACGCGATATCTAATAGGCGTTTTTGCAAGTATTTTTCATGGCCTCAAATTAAATGGAATTATTTAATTAAATTAAAATTGTACCCAATATTTATCAATCAATTAAGTTTATTACTGAATTTAATTACAGATGTGTGATTTAGTTGAGTATATCTATATAGTTTGATTCAAATAAAGTTGGGTATGACTCATTCTTAAAATTACACGAACTAAGATTTAGGCGACATAAGTCTTCATTAAATCTTTTAGTTTATATTTTTATCGGCGGATGTCTCCATATAAATTTCCATAAAATGTCAAAGAAAGTTGAAAATTATTGAATGTTTTTTATATTTTAAACTAGAAAAATTATCATAATAAAATACTTATCTTTTTTGGGATTTTTTAATGGTGTACTTTAAATTATACAATCTAAACGTTTCGATAACACTTACAGTTAGATTGTATAATTTAAAGTACACCATTAAAAAATCCCAAAAAAGATAAGTATTTTATTATGAGTGATAATGGTGAAAGTTTACATTTTCATAGAAAAATTATCCATTATATCCACTTATTTTATGGATAGAGTCCAAAATATTTGACTGCGACAGTGAATTGTTATAATTTAGGACATGGTTTGATGATAATTACATACCATCATTATACGTAACCTATATATTTGTAAGTAAAAAAATACTTTTTTTATTATAAATTAAATCATTTCAGGTGGAAAAATTGATAAAAGTTGCAATTAGTTTGTTATTCTCAAGATTTATATCAACTCTTGTAGAAGCTTAATTATTGCTTTGTAATCGACATAATTCTTGTAGATACTTTACGATTACATAAATATCGATACATTTGTGATGATTATTTCATTCTTGTAGAAGAAAGTGTGTGCAGTGTAATATAGTTCGAAGTTCAACGAAATTATATGAGACAGGTTCAATAAATTACACGTTCGAGCGCTTTAGCACGAATGTTACTGTTGGTATAACCGCAGAAAGTTGCATAAGACGGTCGCCGGTAATATAGGTGTCTACTGTGACAGTTGACTCGTGATGGTTTATTTACTTTTTGGGCTTCTGTAACCCTTTTTTTATAGCAGCTAGAAGCGCTAAAAGTAGTCCTTCCAAGTATCATATTTTACACAATAATGTGCTACATACCTGCATAACAGATTCAAATGGAACGAGTGCCCCTTGATTCTCATGTTCCCGTTCAAAATAATTAAGCACGTTCATAACTGCGAGCTGCGCTTGTGATTTAGAGTTTTACATCGATGAGTCATACCCAACTTTATTTGAATGAAACTTTGCCATTAGTTTAGTTGTTTACTCAAAACTTTTGTGAATAATTCCATTTATCAAAATTAATTTAAAAAAAAAGACAATTTTGAACTTCCGAAAGTAACACTTTACAGCTCACTGTATAAATACAGTAAAACTATCCGATTCAACAAGTTAAAAAAATAAATTGCTTAAGACTCAAATTTACTGCTCACCTTGTCTAAAGCTGTTAAAAAAATGTACTAAACAGAAAGTGCATTTTTTCACTTATTTAACATAAGTAGCTCGAGAAATAGGAAAACCTAATTCATAAAAAAAATGCTCTAATAGTTATTTATGTATCAAGGGCGTAAACAGGCGTTTATGAACCGCAACGTGTAAGTAAAAGCCCAGACCAGGGCTATTAACACGTAAGGTCCTTAAACGCAGTTTGCGCCCGAAATACATAAGAAATTTTATGCAAAATAGTGTCAATGACTGTTTATTAATAAGTATGTATTCTGTTCTTCTTTTCATCTTCTGTTAGCAGTTTATTATAAATGTTGTTCTAAGTTGTATGAATTACATTTCTTGATATTATCAAAACTCGCCCTGTATAATAATCTACCAAATAATTTGTATTCGTTACAGAGAAAATAGTTATTCTTATCGTGACTATAGTAATGTGAGAAAACAATATACTATATAACGCGTTATATAGCAACTGAGTCAATAAAACTAGAATAGGTAATCGCCATCTTTATCTAACTACTAACTGAATGTGAATTTTGAAAACAAACCAAAAACATTTAATTTACAGCCGGGGCGCTGTAGTTCGCCGGCCAGATTGATTCATAAAATGTACTTTATAGCTCGATCTTGCATTAAAAAATTTTTACTTATTTCTTATAATAGCTATTATAGAACGTAAAATCAGTTGACTAGTAACAAAAATTGAAATTAGATCTGTTAGGTGCTGTTATTGTGACACTGACATGTCAATCAAAGAAGGTTGCTAATGGGAACGATCTACTTTGCTGCGGTTGTACCCACATAAATTTAATACAACTTTCAGCGATATTAACCGTTTTTTAACAAATTACAACAAAAATTTCACTTTACTGTTACATAAGTAAATAAATGTTAGTTTCCGGAGTCTATTAAAACCATGTTTTCTGTGGATTATCCATAAACCTTGCAAGTGATTGTAAAGTTGTAATGATTTTGAAAATCCTTCCAATAAATTTCCCTATCCTAGTAACTAATTCCTATCAAAACTTATTTCCTATTTTTTTCCGCAACTGTAATATCATTGTCAATAAATGTTATCAGTTGCACACTCTGTTCAAATTCCCCTATAAATACCCGGCCGTCCTCATCTTAACAATACTTGTATTAAATTTTCTGATATTATTAGTATTATTATTATCCTGGTTTGCCTGAATCTTAACCAGCACTATCCTGTTCATACCATTCCTGATATCATTATTATCCTGAGTTACCTTAGTCCTACCAATGATCACAACCTGTCTGTTAAATTAAATCCAACGATCCTTGATATCTTATATATTAATCCCACCACCAATTGTGATCAGAAGTAATCTTTGGTACGGTCTTCTTGGTGCTTAACCCCCGAGGAGGGTACATAAAGGTTGCCGAGAGATATCGTTATTACTGACGTTGGTTACACCCCGGATAAATAATTACTTCTCGACATCAGTTCTACATACATAAAGACAAAATTTACATCGATTGGGGCTTGAACCTTGATGGCGCAGTTGGTTAGAGCGGTACTCTAGCAAAGTACAGGTCGTAGGTTCAAATCCTACTCGAGGTAAACTTTTTATTTATGTATTTAATTGAATTAATAATAATTTTGAATTACATATTTACCTTTGAACTTATTCGCTCATATCAAAAACTTATAATAAAGTATCTATGACTGTCTTGCAAACTTTTTAGAAACGATGGAATTAAGACAACGGCTTAATGCAACTAACTGAGGTTTTGGTAATCGATTTGTACATAAAGTACTTATATGTTTTTAAAGCATTTTCTTTATTAACAAAATTACAAAATTATTTGTTTACTGATTATAATTTGTTTTAAATTTTGTTTGACGTAGTTTTTAATGCTACCGCTAATATGTTATTTTTAACTTTAATTGGCGTATTTTATTAAATTGTTATGTGTTAGAAGTATTTTTAGCTTTATCATGTGTTTTTGTTTAATATATTTGTGTGTTTTTTTAATTTTTTAATATGTTCATTTATTTTTATAAATTGTTGAACATTATAGAGTAATAAATTTTATTATAGATATGTATGAGAAATTTGTTATACTGAATTATCTCCTTGTTTACTAAGATTCCTCACTTAAAAATCATACCATGTTATATTATTAACATAAATATGTTTATATATGTTTTATTGATAACATTTGTTAGTTTACAACATTAATTTACAGTATACTACAAATATAGTAACTGTTTATAAAAATGTCAAAGAATCTACGAATGGTAACACAATGTATAAGTGTTCATTGTTTATACAATTTTTACTAACTTGTAAGTTAAAGATTCCGAATCAGTTGATTCAGATATTATTTAAACGGAATAATCTTTTTACAATAAGAAAAAATAAATAATCGGTACACACAAATTGTACTTTAAATTTGAAAATCATCTTAAGATTTTTAAATGTAATAAAGTTGGTAGAAGATGGAATCCCGGACGAGATTACGAGGGGGTTTATCAAGTGAGATGAATTATGTTGAAGTAACATTCTGATACTAAATGTTTCGGCGCTGGCACTTTTTAATGAGGTTGTTACTTTCTCAATATTGTCCTAGATCTCCAAAACGAAGTAGGCTATGACGCGGGCATTCTACAAAAAAAATGACATAATGTTGCTGAAACCGTGTCTCTATCTTCACTCATTTATGATACACTGAAAAAGCATAAAAAATGGTACGCACTGTACGCTACCATTCTGATGATCAATTTGGAGTATGAAATGTTGATTATTTGCTGATTAGTAATAGTGATAGGCACTATATAAATTCAAATTCCCGTCACTAATAAATTTACTATAGATGTTGTAATTTAAATTTTAAACTCTTGCAAGGTATGGTTTATTTAACAGTTTTTTATAAATATTTTTAGTTTAAAAGGATGGAGATATGCGGTTTTCACGAAATTATTTAGTGTTTAGTCAACATTTGCAATATTACAAATATACTAGAATTCTATTTTAAAATTTCGAGAAAAACCGAAAACATTATATTTTTAAACAAGCGCATCTAAGAGACGTATAGAAGGATAGTTTATAGTGCAGTTAATGGAGGAGAGAAAGCTCTTTTCAACGAGACTAATTTGTTAGTTGTAACGGAGTCAGTTTTTGTAAAGTCCTTTTATCATTTATATACCGTAGAACGATTGTGACCGGGAGGCGTTAACCCAGCACAATGTAGCAAGTATAACCCAGCAGCTAGCAAAAGTAATTAGAGCGCTTTAGATGCGTAGTCAGAAAATTTGTTATTCGCACTAGACTAGTATAAATGTTGGTAAGCATAAGCAATGAACATTCTCAAATACAACCCTAAAAACCCAAAAATGGAGTAAAGAGAGAGGGAAGGAGAAGACACAAACAAATCAAAACAAGAAATTAAATATCCAGTAAATAATAATTCCTTTGTTCAATAAAGGAAAAAAAAGTATCAAATTTTAAGTCCAATTATTGATGTATTGAATAACAATTTAATGTAATTTGTAGATTTTAGGTATCAACTCAATTAACGACTTACTACTACGAATATTAATTTAGAAAACGAAATATTAAAAGTGGCCAAATTACCGAAATTTTTAATTCTGCAGAAAGTTGTAACACATCAAGGTCATTCGTTAATTCTAAACTTTAATAGTGGATTTAAAGTAATTGTAAATAAAACTAAAAGCGTAATCAGAAAGTTCAGTGACAATTGTATAATTTATTCTACGAAGGGATCACACGACGATATGATCATAATGTTGATATCATTAGTCCAGAAAAGTCCTCTTTAAAACTAGATCTTACAAAGAAAAACTTTATTCTGAGACCAGCTCGTTGAAAAACGAATATATAGTAGACATTTATTACATTAATGCCTTGGATTGTGTCCCAATTTAATTTGGGATGTTTAATTAATACGAAATATAGAAAAGCACAATCACATATCTTTTAATTAATTGGTTCTTTTTGAAGATCTTATTTTAGGTTAAATGTTAAATAGCGTAGTAATACAATTTAAGGTAGAATTTATATAATTATAAGCCATTATGTTATTGCCAATATGTAAATAAATGCAAATAACGATGAGTTAAATAATTATTTAGTCCCACAACTGGAAAATGATAAATTAATTAAATATGAATTATATATGAGTCAATGACGTAACATATGATTTTACCTTAGATGAAATTATTATTATGTGTATTTACAGAAACTTGTAAATTATGAATGTGGAGGAAAATACGGTAAATGGAATTATGTACGTTACATGCATGATCTTGGTTAGATAGCCTAGCGAATTTTAGACAAAAAGTATTCCAGAATTTTCCAGAAATGTAATACGGATACTTTTTTTGTACCTTAACTTGACACCGTTTATGGAAAACCTTGATTTTCTAATTTAGTGTACCCATTACGCTCCCTAATGGCCATCTTACGGACTTTTTTCCAGTTGGTTCTTATGTGCAGTTTTATATTGATTTTTCAGTGCTCTACGATTACCAACATACGGCTGCTGGCCGACCTTAGTGCGACACCTGGTGCAGGTATCTCGGAAAAGAAGAGTTCAAAGCTATAGTTGGAGGTGCTCTGTATGCACTTCTATTTATTTGGTATTGCAAATAAGTTATAGTATTAATCATCAGAGTTAGGTTGTTGTTTAGTTCCGGTTTCGTAATCAATGTAAATTTTACCGATTGAATTTGAAGGACCTCGGTTGAATTTATTTTGTGCTTTTTTAAAATTGTGCGGAGTTCAACGACTACTAATCCCCCGTACGTTAAAATTACCACGCAAATCTTGTGTATTACGTATTTCAATCCTCAATATGTGTGAGAGCTGCGGTATACCCCATGCCGATGTTGTTCAATAATGTCATCAACAACATTAGCGTCATTGGACGGCCTTTACTGAAGTTGGTGCTTTCATCAAGCGTTCCATTGGCCTAAGAGCACATTTGAAACCCGGTTTGTGGGAATAAATTAACGCTTCGTAACCAATAATAATGTTACGGAATGAATTTGAACGACTTCGGTTGAGTTTCTTTTATGCTTCAGTCAAATTGTGTGGGGCCCAACGACTACCAAGCTTCCGTAGTTAAAATAACCATGCACATATTGTGCAATCCTATGGTATGTCAGATGCTGAATGCCACTTAAATCATTTCGATCACAGTATCAACATTAGGGCCAAGATCAAACGTTAAATGAGAGATCTTCAATGAGGTCGGTGCGTTCAGCAAGAGTTTTATATATATATATATATATATATATATATATATATATATATATATGTCAGGTATTTGGATAAGGGTACGGACCGGCTCTATCTCTACGATGGCAAGTCCTGGAGGTTTGGGAAAAAATCACTATAAGTAAAGCAAGTAAGAGAAATGGCTGGAAATATTTTTAAGTTCGTAACTCGACTGATAGAGGGCGTAACCCCTACGTAGAAACATGAAATTCATGCTACCTCGGAAAATTGGGCGGTGAACTATAACTTTGAAAATATCATTTGAGAGCTTGGATGATACCGCATCGTTTTGCTTTGAGACATTTTTCGAACCATTCAACGGGTCCGAATATTCTTAGTCTCGTTTGAAAGAGCAGCTTATAGTCTTTTGAATTGTTTAGTTTAAAAAAATAAATTAGAAAGCGTTCTCTTCAGCAATTACACAATTTTTAATTTTTTGGAAAAAACATGAATGCTGACGTACGTTTCGGTCATAATGTGTCGGCAAGCTGGAACCTCATGTGACTTCTTGCTTCCATGGAGAAGTCTTCTAAAAGTGGGGGAAGGAAAACGTCCAAAAATTCCAAGAACCTCTCCCCATTAAGGGTTTAGTAAAAAAAAATGTGGAGCTTGCCGCACCCACTGTGGATTGTGCTCGAACCAATAATGCATATTGTGCAAATTCACACCCCCTGTGCTACTGTCCGTCCATAATATGCGTAATAGAAAATTTAGATTTTCCCGAATCATATTTTGGGGCCATTGGCTATGGTTGAGTCTATGATCGTAATCAGTATGATTTAGTGCCTTATGTAAAACAATATGGTAGGGATGCATATTATTGTGATGAAGAATCTCGTGGACAATTATTTTTGTAACTTCCAAGTCGTTGGAAAGTTTTCTGGTGTTTAAGGTGGGATCGTATGGCATGTAGGCCAAAACGTTGATAATATTTTCCTCGGTGCGTGTTCTACGAACTCTTATAGGTGCTTGAATATTTTATTGTTTCTCAAATAAGAAAGTTCAGCGAATTATACCTGTTGAAGATACTAAGTTTTCTAACATCACTCCAAATTATGTTCTTTAAGAAATCATGATGTGGCGTAAACATAAATTCACAAATTATTATAAGTTTTTGTTATGAACGAATGTAATTAAAAATTATTATTAATTTTATTAAATACATAAATAAAAAGTTTACCTCGAAGAGGATTTGAACCTACGACCTGTACTTTGCCAGAGTACCGCGCTAACTAACTGCGCTATCGAAGTACAAGCCCCAGTCGATGTAAATTTTGCCTTTATGTATGTAGAACTGATGTAAATTCTAAATTTAATGAAATAACAATCAAATTACTTATATTAATGGAATCTGAGCCTGTAATATCGCAAGGATTCATATATACCAAAGCAACTTGACTAATATTAGATTATTATAAGTTTTTGTTATGAACGAATAATAAAGACAACATTTACATCGATTGGGGCTTGTACATCTATAGCGCAGTTGGTTAGCGCGGTATTCTAGCAAAGTACAGGTCGTAAGTTCAAATCCTACTCGAGGTAAACTTTTTATTTATGTATTTAATAAAATCAATAATAAATTCACCAAGTTCACGTTTTTAAAAATCGGTATCTTTTAAATCCTGTACAGTGTAAAATGAAAATGATTGAAATTTATGTTTTTTATTTTCAATATCCTTCTTATTGATTCTCTTGAAATTCCAGACTCACTTCCAACTTGCCTTAATGAGATTGGTGGATTGCCATAAAGTACCCCTGAATAGCAATTGCTACATTATCATTGCCAACAATCGGATTTCTTTTGATTCTAACTTTAACGGAACCATAGTTTTTGTAGTTAAAACTTTGTTGCATTGTCCATCAACCATAAATAAATTGAAATAATCTTCATGCGTGTAATAATTTAACCGTGCAGCCATGTTGACAAGACTAAATGGTAATAAAATGATCTAATTTAACGTCTCAAAATATCATTTAAATGAAAACTATACAGTTTAGGTATAGGGAATGTTAATAAAAGTTGTGATTATTTTTAATGTTAATCGCGATAAAATAATAAAAAAATAGGGGTTTCATTTAAGAAAACTGACTTTTGCCAGTTTTTAAATATCAATTTTCAAACATTTGTGTTGTTCGCAGGAAAAATTTACGATTTTGGGCTTTTACTTCTTCAACTTTCCCTAAAAGTTTCGCAACAGAAACTGGAAAACATTAAAAAGTAAGGAGGAATTTATTTAAATTAAGAAAGTTTTACAAATGTTATTTTTTATGTTAAATGTCTAATATTTTGGAAACCATTTAAAATAGGTAAAAAGTGTGTTACTTGAAAGAGATCTAGAATTTTATGTAGAATGTAAATCTATAATATAATATAGTTGTTCCATTTAAAATAACGAAGTTCGAACCGACTTTACGTATAATCGAGTGCTCCGAACTTTAACTCTATTTTAGATGAATTTTCCTCAACGCCAGTCTATACTGCCAAATTTTCAGAATTTTCCTATTTATACTTTTCGTAATATCTATCGACGCAGTTCCAGGAGAGTCACTCTGTGTCTCCGAATCTACTTTACTATAGATGCAATTGATCAAAATTGTTTGTATATCGTTTTAATGTATAAGAAAAGATGCAATCCATCTTGGTGTAAAAAGATTTTAAAGCACGTTTTTGGTTTTAAAATCCTAGACGGCCATAAGTATTGAAAAAAAATAATGTATGTGCAAATGAAGTGGCCATTACGGTCATTAATGGGGACGAAGATACTACTTAATGAGAGTTGTTGGAATATGATTTTGTGGCACATTCATGTTGTTTTTTTTTATCTTGTTATGTTTTCAAATAAAAGTAGTCTTTTTTATTACGATTACAATAGTACACTGTTCTACTTATGGCTGTAAAAATTGTAACAACAAAAGGCTTTTGTACGCGTTTAGTTACGAAAATCCGTCATTATACTGATGGGAAATAGGCACAGCTTTTGCAAATCATTACAAACTGTGCAATCCTTTTCAAATTTGGCTATACCAGCATAATCATTCTAAAAATTACATAAACGGCATTTTAGTACTGTTTCTCTGTCCCGCCAAATAAACGAGTAACAGTTTTTAGAAATAGGCAAAATTAGCAATTGAAGGATAGCGAACAAGTGAAAAGAGATGGAAAACAATTGATAAGCCACAGAGGGAATCCTTCAAATCCGACTCTGACTCTACACGTTTTTATCCATCTCCATTCTTTCGTACACTTTACCTACAATTGGTACGAAATCTCGTCACTCTGTTGTTGCACGTCCAAACCACACTAGGCGTCGTGCAGTAGTATCAAAGACCTTACACTTACCATAAATCTACAACCCAGAATGCTCAGTCCAGGAAAAATTGTCTCTAGGAGCCACCACAATCTAAAATAAATAGTCTTAGGCGGGATGTTAAATTATTCGTATCTAACTGTGGAGGGCAGGATTGTAGCCTACTCAGTAAAATCATTCACAACTCAAATTGAGTTACGCCAAAAGAACAAACAACATACACCCACGTACCGCACAAAATTAAATTTGTGTGGTACGTGGGTGTATTTTGTTTGTTACAGATCCTGCCACAGTTCCAGTGTTCCAAATTTTTCACTCCAAAAGAAATTTATCCAAAAGCTTAATACAATTTTGAAATACACGTGTCGTCGAAAACTTATTGATCACACCCTGTATATATATATATATATATATATATATATATATATATATATATATATATAAAGGGTCTTATATTTTAAATTATTAAATAAACGTATGATGATCAACAAAGGTGGATGCGCACTTTCTGACGGAGATTTTAGAGGGAAATACTTAAATCCCAAGAGTAAAATCACTAACCTTTAATCATAAAATTTTAAAAATATCAAATTTTATATTAAAAGATGTCTAACTTTCACAACAGACAAATGACACTTACAATCGTCAAATTAGTAACAGCACTGTCACTGTCAGAAAATTTTTAGATTATTATTTTTTTTAAATAGGCGTAACAAATAAGCCAAACTAATTCACTAAACTATAAAAAAATATATAACTAAATGAACTTCCAATCTCAAAAAAAAACTTAAATAGAATTACTAAAAAAATGTGAACTAATACGAAACACAATTCAAAGTTCATTCTTTGAATGTAACGCAAAAGTGATTGTTAATAAATACCTTTTTTTTAAGTTTCCAATTTTATCACCGGCAAACTATATAACACACCTTTTCTCCTTTCTTCGTATCTTAGTTCAAAATGTTGACTCAGCATTTGCTACTTTCATTGTTTTTATACAAATTTATCTTTGTTCATTTTAAAATCCATGTTTTCTATTTTTCGGGATTAAACTCTAAACTGGGAAGTTTCCTTTTTTATCGTTCGCAATAGACCGTCTTTTCAATTCCTTTCTTTCTTTTCTCTCCACATTCTTTTCTCTTCGCATTTTTTTCTCTTTATACCTTTATTTCTTACCGATTTTCTTTTTCATCATCTGACATATTTCTTTTTTTTTCTCCCTTTTTTTTACCAAAAGATCTCCTTGCATACTAAATCAATTTTTTTTACTTCCTCTTCCTCACTCCCGTTCAAAAACTGATTTCCGTTTACTATCTCTTGAATTCTTTTGTTCATTTTTCTAACCTTTTTGACATGCTGTTTCTTATACTAAATTTTACTACTAATACAATTTTAAATTATAAAAATTACTAAAATAAATGTTGACATCTTATTTGTATTTTTTTTTAAATCATATCCATTATTTAATGTAATTTTGAGTTATGTAAGCCAAATGGATGTTGCCGAATGCATTTCAATTACCTTATTCTTATATTACAACCCGACCCAGTAAAGAACGCTCATTTAACGTTTGAGTTATAAAACGGTAATTGAACACTGTTTAAGTAGCCTTCGTATACATATAAATTTATATTTTTAACTGTTATAAAACTCTGAATTAAATAACAATTACCCAATAAAAAGTCGGTTTAATATTCTTTAAGTCACCACAATATTCGTTAGTTTCCCAAAAATTTAAAATATAACGATCAGTACTTTCATCATAGATAACATCTATATATTTTATGAATACTTTAACTTTAACATAATATTATTTAAATATTCATCATTGGTAAAGTGTAATACTTCAGATCTGTAATTTAATAAATATATTTTGTTATTAGTGTTCGGTACTTTACTGATTGTCAAATAGTTCAAAATAATTAAATTTTGTAATCGATCTGGCTCATTAAGCAATTTCAGATCAATCATTAAACTCTAAATATTCAGAGATTAATTCAATTATTAATAGGTGTAACCCATTAGGTAAATTTACACAGGTTAATGCTAAAATTTTTATCTCAGCTGACTCAAATAAACAAAAGTAAATTAATCAATGGATGTATATTGACCAATTCGCAAAGATAAATATGCATACAAACATTGCTACGAAAACCACCACAAAAACCAATTCTTATAAATTTCCCCCAAAATCTTATACTCTAAACACATTAAACAGATGAAGTTTGATTATCCTTTTTACTCATAAAAATTATTATCTCAACAAGCAAGAATGATCTTAAAAGATAATCACACTTTTTTATCACCGGCACACCTTTTCTCCTTTCTTCGTATCTCAGTTTAAAATGTTGACTCAGCACTTGCTACCTTCATTGTTTTTATACAAATTTATCTTTGTTCATTTTAAAAAACATATTTTCTATTTTTCGGGATTAAACTCTTGACTGGGAAGTTTCCTTTTTTATCGTTCGCAATAGACCGTCTTTTCATTTCCTTTCTTTCTTTTCTCTCCACATTCTTTTCCCTTCACATTTTTTTCTCTTTATACCTTTATTTCTTACCGATTTTCTTTTTCATTATCTGATATTTTTCTTTTTTTTTCTCCCTTTTTTTTACTAATATATCTCCTTGCATACTAAATCAATTTTTTTTACTTCCTCTTCCTCACTCCCGTTCAAAAACTGATTTCCGTTTAACATCTCTTGAATTCTTTTCTTCTTTTTTCTAACCTTTTGATCTGCTGTTTCTTATACTAAATTTTACTACTAATACAATTTTAAATTATAAAAATTACTAAAATAAAAGTTGACATCTTATTTGTATTTTTTTTAAATCATATCCATTATTTAATGTAATTTTGAGTTATGTAAGCCAAATGAATGTTGCTGAATGCATTTCAATTACCTTATTCTTATATTACATATATATATATATATATATATATATATATATATATATATATATATATATATATATTAAACCCTTGCTGAATGCACCGACCCAGTGAAGAACGCTCATTTAACGTTTGAGTTATAAAACGGTAATTGAACACTTTTTTAAGTAGCCCTCATATACATATAAATTTATATTTTTAACTGTTATAACTCTGAATTAAATAACAATTACCCAATAAAAAGTCGGTTTAATATTCTTTAAGTTACCACAACATTCGTTAGTTTCCCAAACATTTAAAATATAACGATCAGTACTTTCATCATAGATAACATCTATATATTTTATGAATACTTTAACTTTAACATAATATTATTTAAATATTCATCAATGGTAAAGTGTAATACTTCAGATCTGTAATTTAATAAATATATTTTGTTATTAGTGTTCGGTACTTTACTGATTGTCAAATAGTTCAAAATAATTAAATTTTGTAATCGATCTGGCTCATTAAGCAATTTCAGATCAATCATTAGACTCTAAATATTCAGAGATTAATTCAATTGTTAATAGGTGTAACCCATTAGGTAAATTTACACAGGTTAATGCTAAAATTTTTATCTCAGCTGACTCAAATAAACAAAAGTAAATTAATCAATGAATGTATATTGACCAATTCGCAAAGATAAATATGCATACAAACATTGCTACGAAAACCACCACAAAAACCAATTCTTATAAATTTCCCCCAAAATCTTATACTCTAAACACATTAAACAGATGAAGTTTGATTATCCTTTTTACTCATAAAAATTATTAACTCAACAAGCAAGAATGACCTTAAAAGATAATCACACTTTTTTATCACCGGCACACCTTTTCTCCTTTCTTCGTATCTCAGTTTAAAATGTTGACTCAGCACTTGCTACCTTCATTGTTTTTATACAAATTTATCTTTGTTCATTTTAAAAAACATATTTTCTATTTTTCGGGATTAAACTCTTGACTGGGAAGTTTCCTTTTTTATCGTTCGCAATAGACCGTCTTTTCATTTCCTTTCTTTCTTTTCTCTCCACATTCTTTTCTCTTCGCATTTTTTTCTCTTTATACCTTTATTTCTTACCGATTTTCTTTTTCATTATCTGATATTTTTCTTTTTTTTTCTCCCTTTTTTTTACTAATATATCTCCTTACATACTAAATCAATTTTTTTTACTTCCTCTTGCTCACTCCCGTTTAACATCTCTTGAATTCTTTTCTTCTTTTTTCTAACCTTTTGATCTGCTGTTTCTTATACTAAATTTTACTACTAATACAATTTTAAATTATAAAAATTACTAAAATAAAAGTTCACATCTTATTTGTATTTTTTTTAAATCCTATCCATTATTTAATGTAATTTTGAGTTATGTAAGCCAAATGAATGTTGCTGAATGCATTTCAATTACCTTATTCTTATATTACATATATATATATATATATATATATATATATATATATATATATATATATACACATCATGCAATCATTATTGCGTCCGTACGTAATTCCTTAATTTGGCGTCACCTAGAACAAGAAGTATTCTCTGATATTTTATTGAAGTATATAGGTCAGCATTTTTTTCTAAGTTCTATGGTCTATTCCATATGTTTCTAGCTTTTTTTTTACTATATACATAATTTTTGTACGTTTGACAATCATTCTGGAACCCGTACATTAAAGTACTGCACTAAAAATCATTACGGCGTCTTGCTGCGTTGCATGCCCTCTTAATGTAACAAAGCAATCATTTTGGCATCTCGGATTAGAATATACATAATGTTGTTGTTGCAAACATTTAGGCGTCAATATATTTTATATTAATAGTTTGTGAGCAACCAGTTTGACGTCTGCTTTCATATTATCCAAAAATTTTATGAATGTTTCATTTTGGCGTCTTAGTTTAAAATATACACAATGTTCTTGTTGCAAACATATTGGCGTCTACATATTGCAATTAATAGTTTATGTGCAATCAGTTTTAGGTCTGCTTTCATCTAATTCGAAAAATATATGTTCTATCACCAAAGAACTAGCCGATCATTTTGACGTTTTAGTTAAAGATATACATATTGTTATTATTACAGCATATAAGCGTCAAGGTCTATTCATATATGTTCAAATAAAATCAATACAATACTTATGTTATTTAAATAGCTCCCAATGTAGAAGAGATACATTTATCAAGTAAGGGTAAAGTACAGGAAACCAGTGAATAATGGGTGCGTACTAGAATTTTGAGTTTGGTACAATCAGCCTATTTCAACCACTTTAATTATCAGACAAACAATTTGATGAATTTATTCTCTCCACTTTTTAGTTATTTAAAAATTATAATATCTTCATCACCATTCAATCCAAAGAAAGTCCTTGGTTCGAACCTGTTTTAGGCGTGGATGTTTGTTAAGGTGTCGCTAAAAAAGATCGCCGACAATTGGTCACGCGAAAAATTATCGCGCACATTTGAGCGCGCCTCAAAATATCGCCAGCGAAAAAAGGGCGCCGACGAAAAAAGATCACGGACAAATGGTGGCACTAAAAAATTTAAATTTTTGTTAACAATTATCTAAATACCAGACTGGAACACTGCGACAAGGCGTTGATTTCACTCAGTACACTCTAAATTTGAAGGTGAGTGTATAGATCGTTTGGATCGCCGACACCAGAGACGACAACCGCAGTTTTCAAGAAATCTTTGGAATTGTTTTGAATTCATAGAGGAAGTCATACCATATACAAATTATTCTGCAGAAGGATGGCACAATAGTGTTTCCTCTATATTAAATTCAGCACATCTAAATTTGTAGAAATCAATTCGTTAAAGAGAGAGGAAAGTTTACATTGTTTGAAAATTGAACACTACATAGCTGGAAACGAACAGCCACTCAAAAAAATTTGTAAAGATACGGCGCAGCGACAGAAAACTATTTGTCGATAATATGCCAATCATCCACATTAGGAGTATTTAAGGGCGGTTGCTCATAACTTCGAGTTACAAATATAAAAAGCAGAAAAGCAAGAACCAACAAAAAAAAAAATCATAAAATATGAAAACATAAAAAAAAAAACTTTTAAACATGGCAGTTATTAACTGCCAGACCTAAGCCTGGATAAAATGTGGAGGAATGTTTAATAGTTATATTTTTCGACGCGACATTTTCTCACGCGATCATTTGTCCGCGACCTTTTTTCGCTGGCGACCTTTTGATGTGCGTTCAAATGTGCGCGATATTTTTTCGCGCGACCAATTGTCCGCGACCTTTTTTCGTACATTCGTTTTTTAAGTATAGTGAATTAGATGTAGAGCAGCCTTGCATAAAACCCCGCCTTTGGAAAGTCAATAAAAATTTTTAACAGGGAAAAGAATTATACAGGTTCAGTGGAAGCATTGTGTGTCGCCCTATTATTAGGAACTAGTAGTGCTGTTTATGGACATGGATGGGTGTCGTACTCATTATACCTCTCTGAGTATAACACAAAGTACTCAACTTTAGTTCTAAAAGTACAAATACGCCAGCGATATGGACGTCCTGATAAACGATAAACACACATGCACCCATGCTTGCACATGTACTGACGCACAAGCACAGACGCGCGCATGCGCAGACACGAGGTTAATAATAGAACTGGTTTCTAAACGCCCTAAACGGTACTAATTTAACTTGGTCGCACTAAAAAAAATAATTTTGATAAATAAACGGTCTCATCGTAACAAGTTACTACGTAATTCAAAATTAAGACACTTGTTTCTTAATCTACATTCTGCAGTTCGTTAGAGGTTTACTAAGCAAAATCCAAGGATGAATATACTTCGCGGTAAAACTTTCGGTTAAACTATCTACCTCTAAGAATTGAAACAAATACTAATTCAAAATTAAATCTATGAAGTGTCGATTAAAACTATGAATTTGGTGTACAATGTTATTTAATTAATTTTAAATGGATTTTTTTATATTAGTACACACACAAATATAGAAGCGAATCCGAAATGCGATTTAAAAAGTCACCCTTTTAAAATAAGGGTAATAATGTCATCTCAACTGTTAATAATAAGTAAATTTTGCATTGGATTATATCATCTGGTAACGTTCGAATCAACTGGGTGTCCCAAGCAAAATTACTAATACAAACAACCGTCGTAGTTATCTACCTATGACAAAACTGTAAAACATATTAACCAATTTGCATTTTTAATTTTTTACATTTATCTGTTAATTTTATTATTTTCTGGGTGTGTACATAGAATGGTGTATTTGAGGTGCATGAGGTAGCTAATCTTGCTTAGAATAAACAGTATGTATATATGTTAATATATGACTTCAGAATGATTTACAAAATAATGTACGTGTGAGTTCATAATGACGCCAGAAGGCTGTAGACCGTAAATATGAAATTACTTCAAATTAAATAAGAAAGAATATTAGAAATTGGTTTTACAGTGTTGCCATTTAAAGACGTCTGAAAGATTGTAAATGTACAGAATAAATACAATAAAAGTATATTTAGAAATAGCGCCGTGACGGCAAAGTGCTGAACTAAGTTTGTATACAATTTTACGAATTACACGATT
This sequence comes from Vesta saturnalis, assembly GCA_036346205.1. Classification (NCBI taxonomy): domain Eukaryota; kingdom Metazoa; phylum Arthropoda; class Insecta; order Coleoptera; family Lampyridae; genus Vesta; species Vesta saturnalis. The sequence goes on along the minus strand of JARFJB010001962.1, from coordinate 19,255 downwards.
TTGGCGTCGACAAGTTTTTAAAAAATCTCAACGTAGGAGTATGGAATGGGCTCCATACTGAGAATGAGTATTATAGGATTCTATCAGAATTGTCTTTTGTCAACGGTGCTTCTCTAACACTCATACCAAGAAAATTATTAAGGATTGTAATCTGGCGTCCATATACAGACGCCACTTTGCAAAGTGTAGCCAGATTGATGGTAAATTCCAAATAGATGGACGCAAAAATGATAGAATGATTATATATATATATATATATATATATTATATATATATATATATATATATATATGTGTATATATATTAAACCCTTGCTGAATGCACCGACCCAGTGAAGAACGCTCATTTAACGTTTGAGTTATAAAACGGTAATTGAACACTTTTTTAAGTAGCCCTCATATACATATAAATTTATATTTTTAACTGTTATAACTCTGAATTAAATAACAATTACCCAATAAAAAGTCGGTTTAATATTCTTTAAGTTACCACAACATTCGTTAGTTTCCCAAAAATTCAAAATATAACGATCAGTACTTTCATCATAGATCACATCTATATATTTTATGATTACTTTAACTTTAACATAATATTATTTAAATCTTCATCAATGGTAAAGTGTAATACTTCAGATCTGTAATTTAATCAAAATATTTTGTTATTAGTGTTCGGTATTTTACTGATTGTCAAATAGTTCAAAATAATTAAATTTTGTAATCGATCTGGCTCATTAAGCAATTTCAGATCAATCATTAAACTCTAAATATTCAGAGCTTAATTCAATTATTAATAGGTGTAACCCATTAGGTAAATTTACACAGGTAATGCAAAAATTTTATCTCAGCTGACACAAATAAACAAAAGTAAATTAATCAATGGATGTATATTGACTAATTCGCAAAGATAAATATGCATACAAACATTGCTACGAAAACCACCACAAAATCCAATTCTTATAAATTTCACCCAAAATCTTATACTCTAAACACATTAAACAGATGAAGTTTGATTATCCTTTTTACTCATAAAAATTATTAACTTAACAAGCAAGAATGACCTTAAAAGATAATCACACTTTTCATCCTTTAAACAAAATCTAAAACTAGTTCTTACAAATTACAGTAGGTAATCCCTTATCCGAGATGTCCATATGGGGATGTTTTGTTTGTTGTAATCCTTCTATTATGCAACCGCACTTTGTCACAAAAGGAAACAGAGACTGCCGTAATCGCTAGTTCGTTAGGCTGAATCACTCGCGAACCCAGTTGCCTGTCCTTCACATGCGCGCAATGCACATATGCACCTGGGCGATCTGGTATATTATTTGCCTTTCACATAAACGTCCGTTACACTTGTATAATAGAATTCTTATTTGCTTTAAACAATCCATTTTATATCACTAACGTTTGTATTCATGTACTTCCTTCAATATTAAGGGTGACCTCTAATCTCTTAACTAAATTAATAAACTTTTAATTCTGTTACTTAAAGGGTTACTTCAGGCTTCCTTTTTATTATTATTGCACGCTGTATTACTGAACACTGTCAACAAAATATTTGCAGTTTTATTTTCAAATCTGCACTTTTTAAACCCTTGAAGAAAATCACTATTACTTTCTTCAACTCGCAATTAAAATGTTTTATTTGGAATGTTTATATACGATTTATCCCCGAAGAAAGGTAATTTCAGTCATTTTTATGTGTATAGTACTATGCATTACGAACTGGAGGTGTGAAATCTCATTAACGCTAATGTCCTTTCCCTCAAGGGGTACTTAGAGCTCGTCTCTATCTTTATTCAAGTGACGTAATGAGGACTATTTGTACAAATATTTTATATCCAAGTTTTTAACAAAAAAATAGTTACTGGACTTACATTGTTAATGTTTTTATTACTTGCAATAATTACAAAAATAAAAATACTTTATGATATACTAAAAAAATTAAGTTATTAATATTGTAAGCAGTATAATAAATTCGCATTAAATTACAAATATTAGGTACTGGAATATACATATAACAATAACAAATAAACTCGTTTGGTCGGAGGAAAAAAATAAAGAGAAAGTAGGTTCACTAATTACCGATAATTTCAAATTATAACCGATTTTTCATAGTTATTTTAGGAAAATACATTAATGTTACACTAGTGATTTATAACGACCCGATGGATAATTCATTTAAAAAATTTTAATACCTAAAATTTATCGCTTTTAGGAATGAACACACAAACATACATAATACATGAAAAAATAATACGCGAATAGTTATAAAATATTAATTTTAAAATCTACATCTACGCACCTGAAATTGTCAGAAATATGATTTTCAACCTTTAATTACTCCTTCAGTCAAAGGACATTAGCGTTGTTGAGATTTCACACGTCCAGTTCGTAATACGTCGTAGTATACTGCAGAACTGAATTACAAACTAAAATCAGCCCTGGCCATTCTAAGGTCTCTTAAAAAAACGCGCACGCGATTCTCCTTAACTTAAGCTCTAACCGAACGGTTATCTCCTACACCCTTATTGAAGTCCCCCTTTTATATCTACTGCCCGCCGTATTACCTATCTCTTCGCGCTAACATCAAAATTTACCTATCATAATCATCTATTTCGTTCGTTTCTTTGCCGAAACGGCACACCGCTATCCAAAGTAAGAAAAACATAGCGGTCTTGAATTACTTCGTAAATTCACTCACAACTCTTCGAAAAAACCATTAATTGTAATTATATTCACTCTGTACATCAGACCATAACTCAACTTTTTATGAAAACCTCGCATGTGGGCGATCTCTATTTCCGCACAATTTACCCAACTCCAGCACATTCTTACAACTTTATTCTTGAACACGCATTCAATTTTTCATTATTGCACAATGCTACAACACCCACAGAAACAAAAACATGCGTACATATTCCTTACTGCACCTTAATACAATACCAATATATCATAATCTCACTCTTACGTCTACATCCATTTCTTTAATCCGAATTTTTTTGTACACAGCAGCAAAAGACCAGTGGCAAACCGGTAGGGGTAGTCTCTGTATCAATTTTCCCAAAACATTATTTTTCAACCAAATTTAATGGTTTCAACATAAAAATTTATTTACAACATTCAAATATTGCCGTATCATTTGCACAAATTTACACTCTGCATAAAAAATTTTTTTTCGTGCAAACTCACTTCATTTACATTCAAAATACGTTCCATACCTTATCAAAATACTGCGTCAAAATAACTTTACGCTGTACATACAACTATGTTACAAGCCCAAAGACCGTTAATATGTTTCTAATATGAATATCATCATATTTCATGTAACTACTACCAAGATATCCCTGATGGTTGCCTGAAATGGAATGAAAAGCATTTTGGGTTAAATGTTAGAGCAGCACTTATCAGAAAAATGATTTGTGTTTTACTTTTGAACTAGAATCAGTATTAATTTTGTTTCTTAATTTGACCATTGATCTGCATTTATTATTGTGTAACATAAGTAAAAAAATTGTGAAATTATTGAAATTTGCTTTTACATAATACTGGTTGATTATATAAAGGAATTTTCTTTACATTTCAAAATATTTATAGTTGATGTCAAGCCGTAAAGGTTCTTCCAATTTAAAGCTGTACTATCTGGTTTAAAACATCAAAGATTGAGATTCACAAATTTGTTTATAATTATTCTTGTTAAAAAAAACAATTACCTCATTCGGAATACTAACTTTGTAACGTTATTTCTTTTTCCAACCGCGAAAGAAGCGAAAATCTGTGTCACACTACCTAAAGCTTGGACATTGTACTTATTTAAATGATTAAATCAGCAATATGTTCATGATGTTAACTATAATATTAATTCAGGAGAATTATTATAAAACTCGTTACATGGCACTTTTTTTAATTACAGCATACATTAGTATGTATTGCGAAAGTTTAGTTTAGCTGTTAATTAATATAAAAGGAATTAGTAAGAGATGATTTATTACTTACGGTTTCTTGACGTATTCTAATCTTTACTATGAATTGTCCACGGTTGACCAATCAATTAACTCGATAAATGAAAGTTCAACCCGCTAGTGATAACATTTTTATTTATCTGCATCTATTAATATATACAAAACTTCCCTTTTTTGCTCGGCATTCGCTCATATAAACCTTAACTAATTTGCTTTCGACTCAAGATTATTTTGTAATACGAGGTTTGTTCAAAAAATTTAAGGGCTAATATAATTTACAAGAACCTTGAAAAGGCTAAAACGTAGTGTTCATAGTTTCTTATCAAATATAATAAAATAAACTTGGCCTAATTGACCTATTTATTATCTGATATTTATTTAAAATGCGTTGCTGACGCTTAATACGATTGCAAACGAAATCTGACGATTAGTTATCTACATTTTTTTTTATACTGCTATATCTAATTAATAATAATTGAATGAGTTTAAATAGACGTTAATTTATTTCGGTTACTTCTCCAATATCTTTATTAATGCATTTATTGTTTGACATAACCGTTAATCAATTTAACCTCTCAAGCTTAGTTTACCTTTTTCTTTGAAGTACGCGAAATTTTTTGCACATAATGTGTAACGCAGAAAGTCGCGCTTCTACCAAGACGTTTAAAAATGAAATACAAATCGCGTTTTCGAGGATGTTTGATAATCCATATGTAGCTAATTTCAAACGTTTAGGTTATTATCGTATAGGTCTTTGGATAGGAAATAATTTGATTTTTTTTTTCTAGACTGGTGCCGTTTTCCGAGGACAAAGTGCGCTTGCCCAGAATCTACGAACAATTATGAACGACTAGATGATCGCATTCTTGAATTTCATGTACTTGTACCTGAAGACAAGGACTTGGCTAATGAAAAAGAGGTATGTCAAGGCTCAATGCTTTTTTTTGTTTGTTTTTTCGATACACGTATATACGTGTTTTTTTTTAATTTTCTTTAATAAACACTAAGAATTGTGTAAGGTAGCAGTGCACTGTCACTTTTTCTCTCATTTCCAGCTCGGTATCGTGATTAAAAAGATCAATGACAGTGCACTCATTTATGATAAACTATCACATTATCATTAATGTTCTTTTTATTTCAATATCGTAAACCTCGTGTGGACCTATGTACTTATCGTTTTCATTCATAATTCCGTAGTAGGAAATCAAGAGACACTGTACAGTTTTGGCCACAAAAATCTCGTACAAAATGCCATTTCAATTTTTGTTTTGTTATAATTTAGACTTTGATTTGTCAAAGTGTCGTTTATTAACTATTTTTGAGAAAATAATTTATAACAGTCAGTGTGGCAATAAACCTTTCACTAGCTGATAAAATCCGAATTATGGCAAAATTTGAAAGTAGATACACCATTAGATAAACGGCAGAAGAATTGCACATAAATAAAGCTGCTGTAATGAACGTGAAGAAACGGTAGCAAAATGAAGGATCCATAAACCGAAAACAAGGGACAAAATTTCGTCTGGAGAAGAAGGCAGCAATTTATTACAATGTTTAAGAGACCATTGTTTCTAAAATCCAGGAACTGCTTTAATCGAAACAAATTGTCCCGGTTCGCGACGAATAGCAAACCGGGTGAATTAGGATATCACGTTGTGGCTAAGAAAATCGTGCTAACTCAAGAGCAGAAACAAGGCATGTTATTATACGCTCTTAATCATTTTAATTACGATCCGCAGTTTTGGGAAGATGTATTCTCCGATGAAAAAAGTTTTCAATCTTCAAAGAGTGGTACTGTTCACGTTTATAAACCACTAGATATGAATAGAGATATATAAATAATAGTGATAGACAAGGCAGATTTTCTGTCAATGTGTGGGGATGGATAAGTTATCACGATACTGGAATGTGCTGGAAAATTGAAGGAAGGTTTAATGTTGTAAATTACGTTAATATATTAGAGAATGTGATGCTAGCGCCTATACCTACAGTAAATCAATCCCCAAAACAACTTTATTTTCCAACATGATTACAGTCCTGTTTGTACTGCGAATGTTGTTAATCAGAGGTTTCAGCAAAATAACGTAGATCATCTGCAATGGGTTCCTAAAAGTTCGGATTTAAACCCGATCGAAAACGTATGGGGTGAGATGGTTAAAAGCATGGTATATGATTTACAAACAGATGGCAGCTCTCTGAGGCAATCGAAAGTAATTTTGAAATTTTGGTACAATAAGAAAATGATTTTAAAAGTCTCCATACCGAGGAGACTAAGGGCAGTGATAGCTGCTAATGGAAATGTAATATAACATTAATGATTTTTTAATTATTACAAATTTAATCTCAATAAAATTTTGTTTGATTTATGCAAACTCATGTACAGGGTGGCCAACTAAGAATGCGAGGTACTGTATCTGGGAAGCTATACATCCTAGAGGCTTGCGCAAAAAAAAATTATGACTAAAACGGCCAATACAAAAACCTAGAAAATATTTTCATGTTTCTGAAATGGCCGCTAGGGGGCGTAACTGCAATCTTGAATCTAAAAAATTGATGTTTCTGTGAATTGTGCTATATTACCCTAATAAAAAAAATAACTGATCTTTGAAATCGAGGATAATCTGAAAATAAAGTGGTGGGGGGTATTCAAAGGTTTCCTTAAATCATCCCCCGTATCTTCGAAACGGCTAATCCGATTTTAACAAACTTGGGCGCGTTGGAAAAAGCTTTTCTTGGGCTACAAGTGTTAAAATAATTGAAGTTTTGTTAGTTTCGCATGTCGTCGCTAGAGGGCTTTGTTCGACATTCCGACAGAAACGGTTAATTTTCGCAAAAAAATTAAATGCATTGGTATGACTTTTTTTCATGAACAAGTAGCTAAATGATGCCTAAACAAGCTCGCGAAAACCGCATCTCGATATCTTGTTCCTAACCTAAAATATCGGCCAAATGAAACTTTATACAAAAATCCCTTAAATTTTTATTTTTTTTTAACTATATTTTTCGGGAAATGTTTCTATTATGTAAGTTGTGACCCTAAAAAGGACCGATTTAAATGAGGAAGGTTTTTAATGCCCCCGTAAATGCTCGAAATGCTGACCATCACTCTGTGCATTGCTGAGGCCCCTTATGGGTAGACAAAACTGCAGCTTCAATTTCGGCACTGAATAGGTTACCTAGAAATTGCGATTTTAAATGTCTGTAAATTTATCCACCAGAATAAAATCACCCTTTTTGAAATTACTACGGGCAAGTAAGCAATGCTAAAAATTATACGAAAGGCCTATTTTTTGTTTAATAAAATACTTATCTTTTTTGGGATTTTTTAATGGTGTACTTTAAATTATACAATCTAAACGTTTCGATAACACTTACAGTTATCTTCGTCAGTAGTAATGTTTGTTAAAAATTGTTAAAGATGTAGTAAACAAGTTTGTCATGTTATTACACCTTCTAGGCGTAACCTTAAAGAAAAACCAGTTCTTAATGTTGGTACTGCTTTTCTTCCTTTTATAGCTAATGTTACAAATAGAATTGAAAAAATCCTAATCAAATATGGCATTAGGACTATTTTTAAACCTACAAGAAAAATTAAAGAACATTTAAGATCACCTAAAGATGTGTCAAACCCTTTATCATCTTCCGGAGTGTATAAGTTATCTTGTTCATGTGGAAAAGTATACATCGGGACCACAAAACGTAGCTTTGATACAAGACGCAAAGAACATATGAGATTTTGTAGATTGGGTCAACCGGAGAGGTCTGCTGTGGCTGACCGTGCCCTGAATAATCTAAATCATGACATTCAATTTGACAATATGAAAATATTGTCAAGACAAACCCATTATTATGTTCGTTTGCAACGTGAAGCTATTGAAATATATAAACACCGAATAATTTTAATAGACAAGAAGAAAATCTCCGTTTAAATAGGTTTTGGCATCTTATAATTAAAAAAGAGCATAATGATACGCCTTGATTTTAATTTGTTTTCAACTTTTGGTATGTCTAGGTTTTTTGCTGTGTTTTTCCTAGACCTTGAAGCAAATGCTTTACCAATTATATGTTAAATTTCCACAGCACTATAATTTAATATAAGTAGTTGAAATTAAATTGAAATTAAAATTACAAAGAACGTTCTGCATTGTGCTTTTCATTGTTAATAACACTTCCAATTATTGATAAAGATATCTCTTTGTTAGATTTAACTGGGTTATTTTTGATGTAATGTTTGGATTTGTGAATGCTTCTATCATTTTAAAATTGAAGTTTTTCACAACTTTACACTTACATCATAACTCGATTAAATTTTGTTAAATGTGTTTTTTGGCTGGCAAATTTCATTGTTAGCTTTCGTCGTAGAGAGTGTTCTGGTTTGTCATCTTTGAGGCAGTTTAACAATATTTAATTTTAATGAACTAGTTATTCTTTACTACAATTTTATAGTTGGCTTATACGTTTCTCAAACTGTTATATTAATAGCAGGCTTATGTTTATGTTTGAATTTTTCAAATTTGACAAAATTGTTTACTACATCTTTAACAATTTTTAACAAACATTACTACTGACGAAGATAACTGTAAGTGTTATCGAAACGTTTAGATTGTATAATTTAAAGTACACCATTAAAAAATCCCAAAAAAAGATAAGTATTTTATTATGAGTGTTAATGGTGAAAGTTTACAATTTCTATTTTTTGTTTGTTTCAATGCATATTCACTATGGATATATACGAAAAATACAATTAATACAAGCAGGCAATGAAAACAGATACCTAAACAAAACATACATAATCCTCAAATTGTCAATACTTTCGCGTTGCTTTGAGTAATTTTTGTGCTTTCAAAATGCGTTTTACGAATAATGAAGCTGTTGATATGCTTGCGGTTTATTTTGAATGTCTTCAGAATGCCGCAGTAGCTAAAAGAGTTTACGCGGCTCGATATCTAAATCGGCGTCCTTGCGATGTAAGAGTTTTTCCCCGATTAATGGCGAGCTTACGAGCCAATGATAGTTTTCGGCCTACGTTTCAACGGCAAAAAATTTGAAGAACACAAGAAAATATTAACCGTGTACTGGGCTATATTGAAGGAAATCCTCATGTTAGCACAAGAGCATTATCCACCGAGGGGCATATCACGAACAACGGTTCAAAAGGAAGATTTTGATCGAAGGTTAGACTATTGCCATTGGATGTTAGACATGATACGAAAATAGAGAATTTTTATTTCAAATTCTTTGGACCGATGAAACCACCTTCAGTAGTGACGGGAGAGTCAATCTGCATAATATGCATTATTGGTCTGCAGAAAATCCCCATTAGTTGCGTGAAGTCCTGCGCCAAGGACGTTGGAGTTTAAATGTATGGTGTGGCACACTGGGAGGCAGAATTATTGGGCCATATTTTTTCGAGCAATCCCTAAATGGCAATATATTTCTTGACTTTTTGGCCAATCAACTACCGTTGTTGTTGGAAGATGTGCCTCTGGAAACAAGGCAAAAATTGTTTTTGCAGTTGGATGGTTGCACAGCACGTTTTGCTATTAATGTGCGAGAGCATATTAATGCAGTATTTCAACAGCGGTGGATTGGAAGAGGAAGTCTGTTTCCATGGCCTCCGCGTTCGCCAGACTTAACTTGCCTCGATTTTTATTTATGGGGGCTCTTAAAGAACATCGTGTTTCGGATTCAACCTACTACTAGAGAAGATATGAAAAACCGGATTCGTAACGCCATACGTAACATACCGAGAGCCGAAATCGAAGCTGCAGTTTTGTCTAGTCATGAGAGGCTTCAGCAATGCATAGAGCGTGATGGTCAGCATTTCGAGCATTTACGAGGGCATTAAAAACCTTCCTCCTTTAAATCGGCCCTTTTTAGGGTCACAACTTACATAATAGAAACAATTCCAGAAAAATATAGCTAAAAAAAAAAATAAAAATTTAAGGGATTTTTGTATAACGTTTTCTTTGGCCGATATTTTAGGTTAGGAACAAGATATCGAGATACGGTTTTCGCGAGCTTATTTAGACATAATTTTGCTACTTATTGATCAAAAAAAGTCATACCAATGCATTTAATTTTTTGCGAAAATTAACCGTTTCTGTCGGAATATCGAACAAAGCCCTCTAGCGACGACATGTGAAACTAACAAAACTTCAAATATTGTAACATTTGTAGCCCAAGAATAGCTCATTTCAACGTGCCCAAGTTTGTTAAAATTGGCTTAGCCGTTTTGAAGATACAGGCGGTTATTTAAGGAAACCTTTGAATACCCCCCACCACTTTATTTTTAAACATACCTCAAAAGTACCAAACAAAAAAAGTTCAGATTATCCTCGACTTTAAAGATCAGTTATTTTTTTATTAGGTTAATATAGCAGAATTCACAGAAATATCAGTTTTTTAGATTCAAGATTGCATTTACGCCCCCTAGCGACTATTTCAGAAACTTGAAAATATTTTACAGGTTTTTGTACTGGCCGTTTTAGTAATAACTTTTTTTGCGAAAGCCTCTACGATGGATAGTTTCCCAGATACAGAACCTCGCATTCTTAGTTGGCCACCCTGTACATCAACGTCAGTATTTCTACAATTTTTTCAAGGACTTATACCTCGCTTAATACTATTATACTGATATATTTTGTCGACGGTACTTGCGAAGTGCCGAATTCAGTGGTGTGCTTAGAATTTTTCTAGGGGGTGCAGTTTTTGAGTAATAATACTTATAAACTTGCACTTTTTAAATTGGGAATCATAGTTGGCTTGTCAATCATCAGCTGCAGTTCATTCTTAGCTTTTCAAACATATAAATATAGACAGTCCTGAAAAACTTCTTCCAAATATATTTTTTCAACAAGACGGTGCCCCAGCCCATAATGTTTTGGCTTTGAGGAATTTTATCAAATCCTTGGAGTGCAACGTTCGGTTCAGTGTTATGGCCGCCACGATCTCCAGGTCTGTCAATACTGGATTTCTTCCTATGGGGTTTTCTGAAAAACATAATTTATCAAAACCGTCATAATACCGAACTTAATGTTGCAATGCATGATGTGGGGAACGGCTTTCTAAGTAATTCCTCACTGCTAAAGTATGATGGGCTGCATCTTGTTAAAAAATATATTTGGAAGATGTTTTTCTGGGCTGTCGATGCTTATATTTTTGAAAAGCTAAGAAAAACTGCAGCCGATGGTTGCCAAGCCAACCATGGTTCCCAGTCACAAAAACGCAAGTGTATATTATTACTCAAAAATCGCACCCTCATGAAAAATGCTCAGCATACCAATGAATTTTTATCAGGTCAACAAAGCAGTACGTGATTGTAAAAACTGCAAAGTTTTTTCTTTGATAACAACAAAGATCTCTTTAAATACAACTAAAACAACGAATAGGGACACACACTACGAGGTAAATGTGGCCAAAACGGTATGTTTGGCAGCTAAATGATTCTTTTTAATCTTTTTATCTCGAGAGATACAGGTACATTCATTGGTGGGATTTTAAATATATTTTATGCACGATTACATCATAACATGATAACCATAACCAAATTTCTTTGATGTAACCATCTTTTTATAGTCATTTTGACCCAGCGGATTATAATCAAACGTCAAAAATTGAAAACAATGGTCACAAAACTATGAGTTTATTTAAAAATATTTAAAATGCCAGTATTACAATTAATCATATTTATACTAGGTGGTACTCTCAATTTCATTCATCTTATTTCTGGAAATACGTGAGTTTATTGCGTTTAAAATGAACTAAATCAAAACGTCAAATGAATTATCAATTTTCATGCCAGATTTTGTACTCGCTTTGATGATAAGGCACCAATACCTACTATCGTAAATGAGAAATCTTTTGAAAACAATTAACGTTATACTTCATTCTAAATATTCAATATATTAATCGTGTATAAAATATTGTATGCATTGCGGTCATAACTGGTATTTATGTTCCTACGGCACTTTTCTAGCCCTTGCGCTAGCGCGCTCGGTCTCGAATTAACGCGTCGTACCCTAAAAATCTGATTATGTCCTTATACATAAATAACTATATCAACCAACTCGCATTTGATAAGTTGTAGTAATAGTTCATGCTTACAGCGCGGATATAATTGGATATGGCGAGTCAACGGTAGAATAGATATCTGCTCTGTAGTCTGTATTTGAGGAAAAAATGATGTCAGGGTTAGAAAAGGGACACGTTTAAAAAAATTTCGATTGTAAGGGTGTAGATATACTACGCGTGGAAAACATGGAAGTCTGGGAATTTTCTGCTAAGGTCTTTTTTTAATCTGAAACTAAATAGTAATTACTAGGACCTATGGACGGACTATAAGGTACATGTTTCAATTATTAAACATATTTGAATTATTAAACGCCGCATGCGTGAATGGCAGCTTTTGATGTCGCGGCTGTACGGACCGGTACATTGTCGTACAATAATGGAACGTCTTTTATCAAATTTGATCTACATTTTACAGGATTATTGTTCCTTAATGGATGTAGCAATCCATGCATCACCTTTTCATTGATTGAATAATTTTTTTCATTTCTGGCACCAACCTCTTCGAGTCGTTGCTGTTCCATTAATTCACTTTTAGATGGAAGATGATAAAACAGAGATACTGTTTGATCTCATATGACAAAATCGGTTACAATATACAAGAACACTTTGGTTGGACATAACAACACGGCATATCATCAACGCTCTCTTAAAATATATTATCTATTCTGTACCTAACTGAAAATAATACTAGTCGCCTTACATTTTTGAATAGCACAAGCATCGGGTTTTTCAATGAGGGAAAATGGTATATGGTTTCCTTAGACTAGGTAAGAGGCGGAAATCATAATACATTTGCGCTGTGCTTATAATTTAGTATGAAAATCTGCTATTGTATTGGTGACACAGATTCTGCATATCATTATGGGTCCGCTCTCTTCCCTAGTATAAGTACTGTTCTTATTTAAAAAAAGCATAAGTTTACGCCACAACTCACAAACCTCGCAATACATTTCATGTTTGACTAGATCGGCGCAATCTATGACAAATGCGTAGAAATGATCACACACATACGGCTCGTATTGACGCAAGAGAACAGAGATGAGAGGCGGTGCCTAACTTGCACTATTTTATTTGTACTGTTATAAGGAATTGGGCGAACACTGATATCAGAAATGTCCCAGGTCACTACTAATTCGTTTATATCCGAAAAGTGGATATGGAAGGAATGTGAAGGAGATAAATCACTATAAACTCCGCCTAGTGTTGTTTAATTTGATTAGGTGTATTTTATTAGGTCATGCGATATATATATATATATATATATATATATATATATATATATATATATATATATATATAATTTTGCCTTAGCACTCTGACCCCGCATGTCCGTGTCCCCGATTACGGGAACATCAATTAACTTTTTCAAATTTATTTCCACCAAGCGATAGAATAGCTACTAAAGTTATGCATCTCCTATTTTTGATCTTGATGAGCCTGCTATGCCAGATGGCAAGGTCAACAAAATGTTGTGTTCATTTCTAGCAAATTGAGCTACTCCTTACAAGTAGTACACAGACACCATCCCCTCCCTTTTTTACGTCATAAACCCCGCCCCCTGGGACACGTTCCCCTCCACTTTTTGTACTCGCCCACGTGGGAGGCGTATATTTTGAGGGTGGGGTCGGCTTCTTTTCGGGGGACATTTTCAACCCTTGGGCGGAGTTGAGCCCCAAATTTGGTTGTATTAAGAGCCTTTTTGGCTGTATACCCCTTGGAGATTAGGCAATTGCGCGTACATGTAGTGTTATGATTGGAGGGATTAAAACCAGGCCTCACCCCACTTTTAACCGATTGGTCGTGTGTGCACCCGCCTCTCTTGCTTCTGATTGGTCCTTAGCCCCACCACTCAGCCGCTGTGCTCTGATTGGAGGACTAAGTATCTGCATTCTGATTGGTTATGACGGGAAATTTGAAATAAGGGGTCCCTAATGCTAACTTGTACGACAAGTGTAAATCTTCAAAACTTGTTCTCGGGCCTTCGCACTTGTCGCGGCCTCCTGGTTGGAAATGGTATGGCAGCCGTAATGCTAGCTTTAATACAGGATGTATCAGGGTCTGCGCTCCGCCTTGTTGGGCCCCTGGCTGAAAATTTTATTCTAATAAGAGGTCCTAGTCTTGTAAGACATGTGTAGGTCTTAGCCCCTGCCGTAGACCCCTGGTTGGAAATGGCAAGGGGGCTAATGCTATTTCATAAGACAGAGCCTTGTGTTAGGCCGGCGCCCCTTATGTCGTGGCGTGTTAATTACAACAATTAAAGTACTAAAAACGTTTTTATTTATCAGAGTGGAATGGTTGAAAAATAAGCATTATACAGTAACTGGATTATCTCATCATTTATAACTAAACATGTAGAGAAAAACTTATTTACAAAATCATGCATTGGTAAATTATTTATTCTAAAATACAAACATTTCAGCACTTGTACCGCATACATCTTTGGAGTTGGTGAATTTAGTTAAACGGCAGCAGAGCTTTTATCAGCTCCTCTTGGAAATCGTTGTATGGCACATACTCTGACCGCCATTTCAAGCCGTGATAATTATCCTCTAAGTACCTTATCGGTCTTGACATGGGCTTTGATATAAAATAATCTCAAGGTAACTATCAGCATCATTTGCAACGAACCATGATCTGTAATCACGGCAATTTCTTTCGGTATGAATTCGTTATCAACACCTCTAAACCCTTGTACGTCCAAGTATGCGTCCATCTTTTTTTCACTTGCTGCTGGATACTAAAGTTTGTGATCTAGAGCTGTCCCTTTTAACAGGCGAAATCTACGACCAAATTCTGATGTTTATCGATCTCAATCACGTTATGGAATTCGGCGTACACCAAACAGTTAACGGTGTATCGGAGAGCTTCTTCAAAGCCGACTTCTGGGCGAAGGGAACCGTTTCTAACTAACTTCTAGTGTCTGCTAGCGTTTGCAGACAAGTCAGGAGTTAGGTCGAAGGCTATTAAACAGTAGCCGTTGGGGTAATCGCTTCTCAATATATCGTTTCCCGCATTCAAAAAATGAATACCGGTACCGGAGAATAAGATGTGATATGCCCTTACATATAAACCATTAGCTGTAAAGTCTGGTTGTAAGGCCTTCGAAGGAATTTGTTGACCATCAATATATAACGACATGTAATTAATATTGTTGTGATGAAAATTGAATGGATTTGAGGGGTAATACCGTTAAAGGCTTTATTTGCGACAAAACGTACGATATATCGTTTAGGTAACTGTCCAAGGAAGATATTATCCAATGATTTTCGCTGTATGCCTGTAGACATAGTTAACACTTTTACGTCGGTCCTTGTAGCATGATATTTTGCTGCAGTTGTTTCTAAAGCTTTAGCGTGTCCAATTAGACTGGTGGGGTTGATTCACATGCGTCTCACCAGTAAACTAGCGTCCATAATTCGCGTCTTGTAAGTTGTAGCGTGAGCCGCCATGGGAGATATCTCTTGAGCGTACAAATTTTTTTCCTGATTAAACATATCCGAGTGCACGTGACTAATCATCTCGGTTTGTTTGCTGGTCGCTGCAAGTACTTGTCGTTTTGAGAAACCGTTATTTGCGTTTCTCAGTATATTCATCTGCCCAGCTGTATCATTGTGCCATAAGGTACAACCTAGACGTGAAATCTTGGTCTCCTTTCATGATTGAGAAAAGCCATTATCTTGAAAATATATGGTTGTAAGTAGGTTTCTTCTTCTTAGCGGCAACAGCTCTCGGTAGAGACTGGTTATTACCGGCCAGATGTACTCTTTTATAGCCCGAACCCTCTTATCATTTTATCGATTTTCTGATCGGCTTTACGTTTAAGATTTCTACCTGCCTCGTGGACTCTTTCATGAAACGATTCCTTAACAGGTCGATCCTCTATGACCTCACCAAGAATATTAGCACCCGGTCTGAGAGCTTCTTTTCCAATGGCCTTTGCACCAGATTTAAATGACGGTATTATACTTCTAAATATACCACTTAGCCTGCTTCCTATTCCGTGACCACGTTGACATGGTGCGCCTCTGTAGATGGATCCAATGTTGATAAGGACAAACCATTATTGCTCTTTCTTAAAGTGTCGCTTCAGACACGACGTCCCAAACTCGATTGGCATTGCTGCACCCGTATCTGTTTTTACATTAATCTCGATGTTTTAAATTCCCGTGTTGTCACGGACATGTAGTGTGCAAGCGAAAAAACCACATCTTTATGACCTCCGTAAGCGTAGTTTTCAGAAGTAATTTTGCCGGTGTATTACCACTTTCCTTAAAAATATCGGTGAATGCTTCAATTACAGATGCTGCTGTCTTCGTTTTAAGAACTCTCACCCAGGCCCTCTTTCGAAACACATCAATAACCGTTAGTATGTAGGTGTATCCACTATTGTGTTTACTTAAAGTTCGCATATCACAAATATCCGCTTGCCACAGTTCGTAAATGTTGTTCATAATATATTTATTTCGCGAAAAGCCTCCTGAGACTGCTGCCATTTTTTCACTTCACCATATCTACCTTTACAGCATTAACTAAAGGTGTCTTTTTCTTCGAAATGATCTTCGCGAGGTTTCCCTCGATTCACTATCGACATCGTAATTCTCACCTATGGTTGTGAGGCTCGGTTCAATATTAGGTGATACAGTAGCATAACGTCTTCGAGTATTTCCGATACACTCTCGTGGTATATTTATTTCTTTAATGTACGTCGCAAACTGTTGCCAGCCGTGTGGGTTTGTAGTTTTTCGCTGTCTTAACGTTTCGTGAACCAGATCGATAATGTTAGAATAAGGGATGATATCACCTTTTATTGTGACAGTACCTTTTATCCCAAAATACATCACCGCCCGCATTCAGTATACGCAACAAAGCTTCACCTTTCTTCCTATATGAAACAGGCAGTGTTGATACTATCTCGTCGTCTGCCAGACCTTTGCGTTTCGGCGAATCCCTAATATCATCTTCATCACCGTTGATTGTTATACTAGCGAGCTGACGTAACTGATTGGAAAAGTGTAGATATCTTTGAAGAACCTGATTGTACTGCTGCTATTTGTCATGGTCGGTCATTTTGATTTTTAATACTTTATCCATGTCGTTACTCAACTCAGTTAATATGTTGTTTTGCGTGACATCTGGCGCTTGCACGCGTTGTATAAAATCCATAGGTAGAATAATCATCTTCTTCAGATTGTTGTCCATGGTTATTGAAACAAATTACCTGAAATTCCGCCAAGTAATGGTCCTAACAAGAGCGACAGAAACACGCCGTCCTTCTGTACGAGAAACTGTTTCTTTTTTTTATAGATTCACCTCTCTGTGCCAGCCACCTTAAAGTGTGCTTATGTTGGGAGAGTCGCTGCTTCTGATTAGCTGACAGAGGTACGCGACCTTTTAAAATGTTATGTGCACACTCGCAAATGCATTCCACCTGCTTACTATTCAGACATTTCAATAAAGCGTCACCGTTGACTTTTACTTAATCTGGCTAATGCGCACAGGATATCGGTGTTTTCGATTAAAGCGTCAACCATCATATATGATGTAATCTTTATGACTGTGTGGAAACCCTTTTTCGCTATATATATATATATATATATATATATATATATATATATATATATATATATATATATATATATATATATATATATATATATATATACAGTGCGAGATTCAGCATGCATGTATTGCTATATTCGTTAATATTGAAGATAGAATGTCGGTTAAATGGGGAAAGTTTTAGAGATTTTATGGCTATCATCATGGTAAAGTCAGATTTGAAGTAACTTTTTTGTTTTGAAATAATTGAAGAAAACATAAATTGTGCATTTTCTACTACCCCTGTAGCTCTTTTATTTGAAGTCTGACAACATTTTGATTTGTACATTATTATGACACTTTTAAAAGACAATTTTAAAAAGTACCAAAATTTATCTACAGTCATTTGTTTTTGAAATACATACACTAACTATTGTTTTTCATATGGACGCCATCTTGGATTTTTACATTATCGAATAGTATTTTTATCACCTTTTCAGCGATGTATCACATGATACGAGAATTTACTTCAACTATCAAAATTTTAAAAATATAAAATTGAAATAGTAGGCATTGAGAAGGCATGGATTAATAAATGAAAAATTTATACAATTAGATTCCTAATTATTGCAATTTCTAATAACTAAAATAAAAACAAAACCGATAATAGTAACTATCATAAAACATGCTCGATATGTCCCCTCTACACTCACACATTTTCTACATTTTTATATCATGTAATACATTGTAGAAGAGGTGTTAAAATCCACTATTCGATAATGTAAAAATCCAAATAGCGTCCAAAAACAAAAATTAGGAATGTATTAAATTTTATAAGTAAAAACAGATAAATTAGCAAGGGTTTAAATTTTTGATAATTCTCGTATCATGTGATACATCGCTGAAAAGGTGATAAAAAATACTATTCGATAATGTAAAAATCCAAGATGGCGTCCATATGAAAAACAATAGTTAGTGTATGTATTTCAAAAACAAATGAGTGTAGATAAATTTTGGTACTTTTTTTTAAATTGTCTTTTAAAAGTGTCATAATAATGTACAAATCAAAATGTTGTCAGACTTCAAATAAAAGAGCTACAGGGGTAGTAGAAAATGCACAATTTTTGTTTTCTTCAATTATTTCAAAAACAAAAAAAGTTACTCCAAATCTGACTTTACCATGATGATAGCCATAAAATTCTCTAAAACTTTCCTCATTTAACCGACATTCTATCTTCAATATTAACGAATATAGCAATACATGCATGCTGAATCTCGGACACACTGTATATATATATATATATATATATATATATATATATATATATATATATACTTTGCAAATACCTTGAGGCCCGAATATGTTTGTTCTATAGCGTAGCACATCTGGTGTATTCTGTTTTAAATCGAATAATAAATATCAGTGCGGATTAGAAGTAGTATCTTGGTACGCTGCCTCTAAAAATTTCGGGTTGTCAGGTGAAATCTGTCTTCCTAAATGCTGTATCTGTGCCCTGTCACGTGGATTCTTAAACAGGATTATGTAATGAGCGTAGAGTGAGATATCTTGCTGTCCACGTCCTTGATGAAATATGTTTTGCGTTAAGAAAAACACGCTTAGATTTCTATGACGACAACCCTTTGTTAAAATATCAACCACCGAACCGTTAGTTTCACGCATTA